>JARGGL010000013.1:2400000-3000000 GCA_029955375.1 Rubus parviflorus | reverse complement strand
ATATTTATCCATTCAAGAGACATCTTTGCTTTCTTTCATTTCGATGTTTCAGGATTTATGCCACATTGTTATTTTTGAAGTCAATGTTGCCTAATCGATTTCTTATATATCAATATGCATTAGCTAATTATGTTGGGAATCTGATAGCAATTTCCACATTTATCAATCAAATGAACATTTCTCAACAGACCATGAATCAAGAGCAATTAAATTGAACATTGGATTAGTTTTGATATGTTCGATCATCAGTATTGGTATTTCCATCCGATATTAATAGACAGAGAAAACTAGAAATTGACTAGCTCATGCACAAAATATAAAGACTGCAGTTTTGGTCCTAGTAATTAAGCAAAATATACAGCTAGCTAATCCAACATATGGATTTCGTACAAAAAAGAACTAATACCTAAAATAAAAGCTAGCTGCATGTTCTCCAAATCATCATACTTTGCTAGTATGCACTACAACAGATTTTGCATGTAGTCGGCCACATCAATGCGCACCTCATCAAGCACCTAAGAAATGAAAACCAACGTCAACAAATATGAAACACAAGTAATTGAATGTCATCGATCAAAAGAGAGAACTAATTATCAAATATAGGCAGATAAAAAGAGCTAAATTAAGCATAGAACTGAGATGGTAAAAACAGAAAAATCTTAATTACCAACAATAAATTATCAATCTCGATTCCTCTCAAGTAATCTTGTGTGTAAAATCAGCAGATAAAAAGATAAATCAGCAGCTTCAGCAATAAGCCCTTGCTCTTCCTTAATCTTTGCAAGTCTTTTGATTAACCGGGCTCTCTCAATTTCAACATATATATATCTAAGAACAACAAAACTCATATTATATAAAGTCAAACTACATATTACTAAAGGAGAAACATCCCAGCACATGTATACCTTCCCAGCAGAAACATTATTTAGTGTTTTAATCAGCTCTGTACGAGTTTCAAGATCAGGTGTCTGACCAATATATTGCATTGCTTGCTGAACCATTGCAGTTACAGCCCTGCATAGAAAATTAGAAACAAACCCGATCACAATAACAATCACAGCGCATAAACTTATTTTAATATACTAAAATTATCCATGAAAACTAGAAACATACATTCAGAAATATATAAATGGGTGAAAGCGCTTTCAGACTATCAAAAGAGCTCGGCATGTGCTTCCTAAAACAAGCACTCAAAGAATAATAGGAAATCCCGAGTTAGTTTCCATTCAATGTATGCTATGGCTGTATGCTTTTCCATTGGATTAAAGGGCAAGAAATGGACCTCAGTTATACCTTCCCTAGCCTGCAGCCACAAACAAAGTACAATAACGCAGTTAAATTTACTCAATCGGCTTTCACAGCCCAAAAGGACTGCATACGTTACAAACAAGACAAGATACCTCCTTGGGGTCACCCAACATTCAAACAATGCAAGTATCAATAGCATCCTCATTCTCAACCCTTGAAGCCTTGGCACCAAGCAAAATTAGACCATCCTTGTCAACATCCTTCACAAATACCTGTAAATCAAAGGACTGTCACCTCACCGCAACAAGCACATCCTCTTCCAAGTAGTGATCAAAGTCCCAATTAAGCTTTACAACTAGGTCAAGCTGTTTCTGGAAATCTTCTAATGTAGTTGAGAAACGCTCTTGGAATTCTACAAAACTTGTGGTAACTGCTCTTTGTCCTACTTCAATGATATTTAATGGCACTCGACTTAATTCCCTAATCTGGGTAGCATGGTTTTGCCCTGCTTCTAACAAACCTGCAAGAGTGGAAATTCACCCAATCCAAATTAAAGTATCCAAATAAAGAAGCAAGTTTTTGTTTTTCTGTTTTTTTTTTTTTTGAAAATTTCTTTTATTAGAAGCATCACTTCCTCCAGCAACCTTCATTTATAAAGCCTATTAATTTCTCAAGTAAATGTATAATGCCTCTGCCCCATACAAACTTCATGACATTTGCCAGAGCAATAGACGAGCTCAGTAGGTTATTAACAACTATGCAATTTTAGAGCAATTTTCTTCCACTTGATACAGAGTATGAATTTAAGCATATAAAAGAAAGTTTAATGTAAATGATAATTTAGTTGATCATTCAATAAGAGAGAAAGCAATGAAACATTTGCAACACCAAATCTTTTTGATAGAACTAAAATACAAAGGAATCGAGAAACAATTGCCTTAACCAAACCCTACTCATCATCCAATACACCTTGAACACTAACCCAGTAAATAACAAACAATTGTGACAGACTTGCACAATAAAGAGGAGAAAAACCAAAAAGGAAAGGAAGACTCAGCTGCAACTGAACTGATCCATAATTTATACAACATACATGTGTCAAAACATTCATTTACTATAAACAAAACATTACAGAGAAAAAGTCCCAAAATCTAATCTTCCTAGCTCCAGATTATGCCTATTCATTAACATAAATAAATAAAAAATAAAAATAAAATGTTATCTACAAAAAGAAAGCTGAAAAACATAATCAACACTAAATTTTTTTGCAAAAAAAAAAACTCCACAAGTATAATAATGAACAGGTTATGAGAGAAAAAGAAAAAATTGAATTAATATCGACCAGTACACATCAGAAAAGTGAAAGAAAGGATACAATTTCAGATCTAGACTTGTGCATATAGTTTTCAAAGGTAAAAATGAGACACTAGGATAGTAGATTTACATGTATTCTGCAAACATTATATTTTCTGTGTCGCCCAAGTAGTTTTCAGAGTTGCAGAAAAATGTTACTGAACTTGCAAATGAATAGCCTATTAGTTGCAACAATTTTGACCCAGGCAGACCAGCTGCTTCTGAACCATACTCCAGTTCTCTCCATTTTCAGTAACTGCAGTAACCATAGGAACATGAACAAAATCATTTTTATGTCATAATTAGGAATCAAATGCATCATACATAGAACTAACCTGCAGAATCCAGCTTCCCTTCCTCCTTCCTAACTTCATCTCCAAGTTTGCAGTTATCCAGGGCCTAAAACAATTAACAGATATTTTTACCATCAGTTACCATTTAGAACTGCAAATTTGACAAAGAAGAACATATATTAAGAAGAAGCTTTGTATCATTTATCAAGAACATGGCATGAATCTAATGAAAGATTTTGAAAAGAAGAAGAGAGTTAATTAGAGATTGAGTTGATTGCAGAAACCAAAAGCCAAAACCGAAGCACACAATTAAACTTTCCTAGTTAAATGGACTGTAGCCTCCACCAGCCAAATCCTAAATTAAACACATCAATATAACCACAACCACAATCCAAATCGAACCAAGAATATTTTGGGACAAAAGAATAAAATTAAAGAAAGAACGAGTCAATCTCTGCAACCAAGGACATGAGGTCGGAAGCCATCACCAACACCCCAGCCAAATCCTAAAACACACGGTAAACCTTAATCGAAGCAGGCAAACCATAAGAACCAGTGAATCGGGAAAGATTTTAAGGAGGAGGATTCCAATAAGATTAAAAAAAAAAGCAAAAAATTTGGCTTATTACCTCTTCGTCATCGCCTTCTTGAGCATCTTCCTCGTCTTCTTCGTCCTTATCATCGTCATACTGGAGGGCCTCCGAAGGACTGTACGACCTCCTGGACATCGTTGTCGTTCTCATCCTCGTCATCTTCGTCACCGTCCTCATCTTCAAGGTTGCCGTCGGAGTCAGAATCGGAGGTTCACCCAAATTCCTCCCTCATCTTCAAGGCTGTCGTCCTCCTTTATCTTTAAAGATGTAGATTTCAAGGCTTCTCCCCTTACCCGGATCAACGAAATTGATGGATGTTGATGTTTAGGTATTTTAGGGTTTGGAGAAGTTGGATTTTTTGGGAGATTTGGGAGGAGGTTATATGGGCTGGCAATGAAAGTCTGAAGATGGATATATTAGATGAAGGAGAAGTCGAAGGCTTGTGGAGAAGGGATCGGGTCTGTCGTCAGTGTGGTTTTGGAGAAGAAGATGGCTGGGTTCTGAGGAGTTTTGGAGACTACAGTATGGTTTCAGACTTCAGAGAGTCAATGTGTCGAGTAGCCGAAAAATACTAAGTGTGGGAACATTTGAGGGGGGAAAGTGAAAAGTGGAAATTTTGTTCGGCGCCCATACTTAAAAAAAATTTAGCGCTCCGTGTTTTGAGATTTTGGAGGTTGCCGCAAAATTTAAAAAAAAATTGGAGAAATCGGTTATTTTAAGGACCGATGTTAATAAACCTCGTAGAAATCAATTATGTTCCAACCTATGCAATAAATAGTATTTTACATCACGTGCAATTCCAACCGATTTCTTTGAGGTGATGTCTAACGGCATAATTCTAGTAGTGGTGACTAGTGACCAAAACAGTGACCTAACGTAACCATACTAAACTAGGCAAACAAATAAATGCACAACTGATTGTGCTTAATAGTTTAAAGTTGTTGAGGTGACAAGCCCAACAAAGGTGTGGTTGTGATCAAATGGTGGAGACGATTGGGGTTTCGGGTTAACTCTAACCCACTCCGATGAATCTCAAACCTAATGAATATGCAATGTTGAATAATTAAAGAACCAAACTCTGTATCTTAGCCATGTTATGGTTCCAAGACCGAGTCTCAATCATCCTCTCGTGCCAAATTGTGCTATTCACAACAACTTGAACTCTTACTCAATTAACCTAAGCCGTGCTAAGGTCCCCAAGTTAATCAAGTAAGGCAAAAGACTTTAAAACTAAGAATTCAAACAAGAAAAGCTTCATGCTCATACTCATCATGCTCAATTGTCCAAGATTGTTAGGGTGACTAATCTAAACAATCTCATACAATACAAGTTCAACACATGCTCAAGAATTAGTCTTATTCAATAACAAGCATCAAACATGAATAAATTGACAAAGAACATGTTCATCTTTCAATCAACAAACATAAACATTAAGGTTCATCAACACATCATCATGGGCTAGGGCACACAACCCTAGCCCCTAATCTAAAGAACTACTCACAACTCATTGTCAAATACATCAATAATCTCAAATATGAAAGCATCAATACAAAGTGTAAAGTAAAGAGGAGTTGAGAAATGCTCAAGGTGGTGATGGCCAGCAACCCCTTGGTGACTCCAAGTATGTAGCAAGCCTCTTTGTGCTCTTCTCTTCTTCTCCAAACTCGAACTTGTCTCCTTGCTTCCAAATCCTTGAACTCTCAATGGATTGCAGCTTGTAGTGATGAAAGTCCGTGGAATGGTGGTGAAAAGTGGATGAGTGTAGTGTATGGGATGTGTGGAAGATATTTCATGAAGGGATCGAAGTGATTTGGGTAGTGGAAGGTGGAGTAAACTGAAGAACAAAAACAGGGCAGAAGCCCCGGCGTCCGGTCGGAATTGTGGAGTCCGGACGGATTGGACGAGACCTAGGTTCTCTCAACGGCTTTGAGAGAGAAGAAGGGGTCTAAACTCTAGGGTACTCGGCTCTTTTCTCTAAGGGAAGTGTTTAGACATATATATGAACCTGATTCAAGGGTTTGGATTCAAGGAGAGTGATCCTAGGGTCCAAAAATAAGATGCTACACATGTTGAAGGAAGGCTAAGGGACAAAATGGAAGGCTAAGGGACAAAATTGTGTGTAAGACAATAAGGACAGGATTTGGGGACCATGGGATCAGATTTGGGGCCAAAGGCTAAGAGACAAAATGGTAGCTTGAGCATTAAATGCCTTGTCTCTACTTTGAATTTGATTTTCCCCCCAAAGTATCTCAACAATCAAAGTGGGCTCTCCTTGTGGGCTTGGGTAGCTCATGGATGGATTTGAAGTGTGATGCCTTCGGGTTTGACCTCGGAGTTGACCATGTGTGGGCCCGGTTGACTTCGGTTGACTTTCGTCTTTTTCTCGGGAATGCTCCTTTTGGTCCCGAAAATGCATCTTTTGTGCCGAATTACCTCAACTCAGTTGAATGACCTAAAAACATTAAAACACAAGTTAAATGCGACAAACGGCTTTTGGAGTAGCTTAATTCCCGTGATTAATAAGACAATTTGCGCTACAATTAAGTGCAAATTGGAGGGGATATGGACCGTTGATCGGTAACGGTGAAAAAAAAATCATCCCTAAAACTCTACTTTGCTCCTATCCAATGAGAACATGCCACATGCCCTCATTATCTTCTCGAGACTTATAATCACAAATCATATATGATAAACAAGAATTTAGTAGAGAAAATAATTATTTCAAAATGTGGAATTGCATGCACATTTATTTTAAAACAAAATTCCACTCACAGATTTTTCGGCTAACCCTCAAGCGTAGCACAAATTCTCCTCAGTCGATGGCTCAACTTGTCCTCATGCCATGAAGTCCAATTCGAAGTGGATTGGCCGGAATTTCACTCGAAAGTTCCAGATGGCCGAAACTTTAACTGTTCGATTCTCCCTCCTCCAGCAACCAATGGGGGTGAGGCCGGTGGCTATGGCTCCGTGATGAGGAGGGCTTCAAAGCTCAGTAAGTGGGTTAGGCCGATTTGGCCGGAATCGGCGCCGGCAACAACGAAAATGTTCGGCAATTTTTTGCGATTTCGGGTGGTTTTCGGGCTGTGATTTCTCCTCCTACAGCTAGATTTGTGGCAAACCGTGGGTATAGGGTTGAAGAGGAGGAAGAGACGAAGAGAATGGAACCAACTTTTCGGACTAGGGTGGCCGGACGGCTGAGAACCGGCCGGCCAAAGTGAGGCTAGCGGTGAGCTCGGGAAGAGAGGAGAGACGCGGGGGTTCACGGGGATAAAGAAGAATAGGGAAAAAGAAGAAAGGAAGGAAAGAAAAAGAAAGAGAAAGAAAAGAAAGGGGAAAAAGAAAAAGAAAAGAAAACCAAATGGGAAATTTTCGATTTTCGAAAAGTTTCCAAAAATAGAACTTCCCAATGACAATGATTTCGCTTCTATTGGTATAAACTTTTCACTACGAACTTTGACTAAATTGTACCTCCGAAAATTAAAAACTACCTCGAATTAACATCAATTCCCAATAAATTTATTTAATAACTTTCTTTTGATACGAGTCGTTACAAATAGGTTTGGAGGCAGATCAATGTGGTGATTACCGGCTCTCTAAAATTTTGGGGAGGCAGAGCAAATTAGTTTATTTAACGTAGGTACCGTCTTTTTTTTTTTTTTTTTCGATAGGAACGTAGGTACCGTCTTTGCTGTTGCTACTTTTGCGATGGCATGTTCGGAACACTGCAGAATTCCGTACCGGGCATATTAATTCTTAGTCTTTTTAAGTTTGCTTCTTTCATAAGCTTGAAGGTGCATCATAAGAAGTTTTTACTCAATGTAGGGTTGACCATTTGAGCTAGCTGTTAGTTCTGTTTTGCTGATTTAAGTAATACTGATATAGCCAAAAAAAGGAAATATTAGTAAGACAGAAAATGCTAAGCATACTAGCTACATATGCAGGGATTTGACATCAGATTTGCAAACTTGGAGTTACCCGGGCCAAATCCCTTTACTGATTAATCTAATTAAGTAGTCAGCTAGTACCATGTATATATTATGGTAGAATTTCCGCTCGAGTTGGTAAAATTAAGTTTCTAGTTTAATCTGATGACCATAAAAACTAGGACAGTCACCAAGAAAAATAATACGTACACATGAAACGATCGGAAGCATGAATTGGGAGAAAAAGGATGAAAAATTGAATTATTACAACAAAGTATGTTACAGATCAATTTAGACAACACAAATATGAATCACATGCATTACAACACATAAAGAGAAACAACACAAATATGAATCTCATTATAATAACAACAGATACGAGAAACTAATTAACTCACTTCAATGACTCGACAATACATGATATATCACTCTGCACTTCCACAGTTCCACTGACAAATCCCATGCTCTTATTCTACATGTTCCATGCATCTTGAAGAAAAGTTGAGCCTCCTCATGCATAAAAGAATACATAAAGGAGTGGAAACAAGACTTTTACCTCTAAAGTCATGAACAAATTGTTGCAACAGAAGATATAATCAATTAGAAGATTACAGAGAGCATACGGTTTGAATACGCGAATGAAGAAAAAGAATCTAAGTGGCCATTGGAATAGGGGAGTATTAAGTTATAAATGTAGAGAGAGTTGATGAACAAAGAGAGAGAGGAGAGAATCCTCCTCCAACAATTAATAGAACAACTCGATCACGTATTATACCAAGGAATTAAGTTGCAAATTCATTTCAACAACACAAACATCGATCAGTGCCACTAGCACACATAAAGAAAGTAACAAACTAAATATTGAACAAGCATTTGGCTTCAAGGAAGGAGTAGGTGGACGCGAGCATTGTTGTTAACGCTCAAGGAAGAGAGATAATTGAGCAGAATGTTTGAACCATAGTGAGTATGAGGAGAATAAGCGCTGCAAGGAAAGAAATTGCTGCCCAAGGGGTGTTGAAATATTTCTGTCTCAAATTTGCCATCCATTTGTTCCACTCCGAACTGCAGAACTCGTTCAGCTTTTCACAAAGAGTGTGATAATAGGAGTTGTTGGAGTCATACACAACTCCAGTTGAAACGCTGTTGATCATGTTAGACAACTCATTATCGCCACCTCCGAGAATATTTTCAATGATTTTATTCTTAACGAGCAACTCCACATCTTTTGGAGTGTCCACAAACATATCCATGATGATAACATAATCACTTACATAACGCTCTTTCAAACAGCATTGTTCAAAGGCAACTAAATTTCTAAGTATAAGCTCCGTAGAATCATCTGTCTTCAATTTTGGAATTTCTAGAATTCCATCAACGAATTGTATGTCAAACAAGTTCTTGGGTGATTTCGATCTCACCTTAAATTTGACTCCTGCCAGGTGTAGCTCTGTAATGCTAGGTGCTCTTGTATGTTTGGATTGTTCTTTCTTTCTTTTTTGGCACAATGGGAACCTAAGGCACAGAGATTGTTCTTGCAGTATAGGAGCTGGGGTTAAGCCTGCCGCTGTAGATTTGGATTGTACCTCAGATTGTTCTTTCAATTTCGGAGCTATGCATAACTTTCTTAAGAGATCAACAAAATGTTTTACTTCGGAAGAATTTATTGTCTTCAAATAATCCAACATTCCCCCAAAAGTACTTGAGGCACCATCTAAAAATTCGCCAGAAAGATCCAGTAAACTCGACTCATTAACACCGTCAAGTCCGTCCACGAATAGGTCCTTAAGAATGAAGAATGGCAGCTGATTTTCAAGCATCAGCAAGTCAGGCGTTATATCATCTTCCATTTGTGGTTCTCCAAATATGTAATCATCTTCAGGTTGTTCACACAACGAGGACCTAACTAAGAACTCAATTATGAAGATGGCATCCACTAGAATGATTCTTACAAATTCATCACTTTTAAGATCAATGGTCTCTGAGTACCAACTTCGCAATTCTGGTTCTTTGGCCTTTATTTTCTCTATACAATCCTTCAAGCTTAACTTCCGACGTCCTAGAAAATATTGTAGGTACCTTCTTTTGTGTTCTTCCATGGCTTTCAAGGCTTCTTTTCCATGATGAAGAGGGCCTATAGAGACTGACCGGGGTGTGTACGCTTCTTCACGTACACGCCGGAATCGATCAGGAACACGGAAGATACAACGGGATAGGGAAATGGGGGACAGTCTAGCCAACTCCTCAGTCATCGAAGTTTCTAGTTCATCAATGTGCTGATTTGCTATGTCATTTGAAGCAGCTAGAATACTTCCTTCCCTTTTCCTCCTCATGTACGTACTGAAATTCCAAGATGCTCCGGCCACAATCAACCGTTAATTATCTACCTATACGCAACTCATAAATAGTTAATTAAGAGCAAGTGATCCAATGTACACTACTTGTGAGGCTTATATCCCAATTCCTAACCCATGCAGATCCATGCCCTTGATTAAGAATTCTTTTGGAATGCTCCAATTTCACTAAACGTTAGCTGGCAAAACCTAATTTTATGGAGTAGGTTATGTTCAAGACAATGCTATACATGTAATTAGTAAACATTCCGTATGAAAAGGAAAAAAAAAAATCAAATCAAAACTCAAACCCTTACACTTTTTTTTGTGGAATGAGCTCTACTAGAAGAAGTGAAGTCATTTTTTCATTTTTTCATTTTAGTTATTTGTACATTTATACCTCGTGAATATAATAAGGCAGCGCATAATTTAGATAAAAATGTGTTTTTGTGTCCTGGATTCAGTGTTTGGGTCGAGGATGATCCTTCTTGGATATCCGATGTACTTATATCTGATGTACTTTGACATTATTTATCTATTTAATTTTACTTTTGGCAAAACGAAAAAACCCTTATACTTTTATAGTTACTATATAGAGAGAGAAATAAATTTGGCCAAAAGAAAGAAAGAAAAAAAAAATCATTTGAATGTTAATTGCTAAATCTTGTGAGACCACATTTTGATCGTTCGCCTCATGGCTATAGCATTTTAGGGCCGGCCATGGGTCACTGGACGTATGCAGTTATTTTTTTTTTTTTCTCATTCCTTTCTTATATCAATACTGCTGTTTCGGAGTTTTGATGAAAAAAAAAAATTCATGTATAAGGATAGCTAAAGGGGTAATAATATTAAAATTCTTTCTCATTTAGATCTTATGCTTGCAGCAAAATATATGAAACAAATCAAAATTCTTTCTCCTCCTACTCCCTACACTCCACTTTCATATTTAAGGGGGGTGTATTGTATTTAGATTTATGAGGACTTTTTTTAAGTGATGGATTTAAAAAGAATCTATGGATTTACAAACTCTATGGAATTATAATCGTCAGATTTATCAAATCTTTAAAATTCTATAGATTTTAAAAGATAAACTTGTATGGACTTGTAACAACTCTCGTGGAATTAGATAAACTTTTTATACTCATCATTTTATTGATAAAAATATCTGGTAAGAGCCCAATAAATAAATAAATTTCTTAACATGAAACTTTCTAACTTCATAATTTCATATATATAAAAACAGGAAAAAAAATCTCATCAAGAACAGATCATCAAATAGAGGAAAGAAGCCGCTCATATTCATGATCGATCAATTACTTACGATAATTACCACCAGATTTATATTTTCCCTCTATTTCATTTCATGCTTTCAGTTTCTAGATTTATAAGTACATTAAATTATAGAAATTGAAGCATTAGATTTTTTTTTCTTTGTACTTTAAAGAGAACTTTTTTTTTTAATCATTTTGTTTGGTAATAGAAAAATATTAGAGAAAAATAAATTTAAGAGAAATGTGAGTTTACAAAAAAATGTCTTGCGACATTTTTATTTGTTGCTTGTCATAAAAGTTTATGGGTAACGTTTATTTCTTATGTTGTATGTGACTACGTCCTTGAAAATATGTGTGTGTGCGTGCGTGTGTGAAAGTGAGAAATGACAAAAGATAAGTGAAGAACAAGATGAGAGAGAGAGAGAAGAACAAGATGAGAGAGAGAGAGAGAGAGACGATCATAGAAGAACAAGATGAAATAAAAAAAGAAAATTTTAAATCCATGGAAATCTCTAGGCTGGAGATCGGATTGTTAAAAACTTTTTGTCTTTACAATTAACACTAAACAATCCACACAATTCCATCATTTAATGAATCCTTATAATTCCTTGATTTTTCGAATACATCTAAACTTCTACAGACTCATTAAAAGTCATTAAAAATCTCAATTGAATACACCCAGACTTCTAGAGATTTTTTAACAATCCTAATTGAATACCCCTAGACTTTTGAATTCCACAACAATCTTTAAAACATCATAGAAATCCAAATAGAATACACCCCCCTAAGTATCATTAATCTTTTATTAATTTATGCTACTTAACTTCCCAAAGTATCCCTACGTTCTATCCCTTCAACTTGACAATGAGCAGCGACAACAGAGAATTAAGATATCTAGACCAAGCATCCTGCATCCCATCGCCTCTTTAATTTTGTTGTCATAGCTTTTCTTCTCGATTTGCGATCTAAGTTCATAGTTTTGACAATTTGACAATAATATTCTGGTATGATATTGGATTGAGTTATGGCAGTGAAAGTGTGAAACATAAAATTTTCGCAGTAATTGAATCAATTTGATCAGATGCTTCATGAGAGATTCAATTTGATCAAAAATTTCAATGGCAACGAAATCAACAATCCCACGAGTGAATAACATAACATGATTAAAGAGACAAATCTTTTCTCATTAATGAAGTGGGTTTAATTTCTCGGTTCGGGTTGTTTCAAGTTTTTAGCATAATTGATCACGACACCGGCTCATATTCATCTATGTTCGTCATTGAAAAGCTGAGTTCTACCTCAATTGGGGCAGTTCAAAGTTTCCACTTAGGCGTAAGAAAGGAATGAAATCAATAATAAAAACCATACAGCAGCTAAGTCGTTATTCATGTATTGGCAAGAGAAAAATTATCGGGAGAGAAGGAGGATGAGGAGAGAGGGTCCGAAGAGGGAGAGACTAGAGAGAGATCGTTGATGAAATTGAAATTAGTGAGAACCTCTGGGGATAATTTGGGAAGAGGAGAAGATGAGTAAGTAAAAGTGGTGTGGGAAGAGAGAGAAAAGAGAAAATATTATGTGGGTACTCATATTATGTTTAGACCTTACTAGCAATGCTTCTCGCGTGATGCTGCGGAGTAAAATTTATGTTTGATATATTGTATCAGACATAGTACATTAAGACTTGATTATATTTTGTATGTATAATCAAGTGATAAACTATTGATACATTGCATGAGACAGAATACATTGTTTCATCCGTGGTGTATGAGATGCATTTTGTATGCATCATATGTACAAACTATTATCTACTAAAAAAATGGTTAGTTTGACTTTATTACAGAATATTGCCATATGGGGAGCAAAATGCATATGATGTTGTTATTTATGGTTAATTTTTCACAAAAAATATCAAATACAATGAAATATCAAACAAATACACAAAAAAGCAAAGGCAAAAAATCACTTTTTGTCACTTAAGTTTGACATATTCGATACTTTCATCAAGTTATGTTTGGTAAAGAAAAGTTATAATAAACAGTGTATAATGAAATATCAAAATTTATGTTTGGTAAAAAAAATTTATAATAAAGAGATAAACTATTGATATATTGTAGGAGACATATACATAATAAAAACAATACGCACTATATAATATTATCACTGTTGACCACTGCATGAAGCAATAAAATAAACAATTGAATATTCATGTTTTGAGTATCCGTGGTGTAATCGTGTAGGAGATGCATTTTGTATGCATCATATGTACAAACCATTATTTACTCAAAAAATGGTTAGTTTGACTTAATTACAAAATATTTTCCTAATCAAAAAGATAATAATTTATACCAGGATAAGAACAATAATAAGAATTAAACGGATGTGATTACATGATCGATTCGAATACTATTTGTTTTATAGCAAAAAATTAAGTGATTTAGAATATTAGTATGTAATTTATAGTTTGCTATTTTTATTTTTCTGAAAATAATTTTTTCTATTTTATTTTTTATCAAAAAATTTCATTTTTTTCCTTCTAAACATTAATTGTTCTATTATATTAATTTAGAATAATATTAATTATTGTTTATATTATAATGTATACCATGATAAGAATAATAATAATAATAATTAAAAGGAGTTGATCACATGATCGATTCGATGATTACTTGTTTTATAACAAAAAATTGAGTTATTTAGAATATTATTATGTAATTTATAATTTATTATTTTTATTTTTCTTAAAATAATTTTTTCTATTTTATTTTTTATCAAATTTTTTGTATATCAATTTAGAATAATAATAATTAATGGCAAAACCGTAATAAATGAATAAATGAGGACAAAACTGTAATTTTAGGGCTAATAGCAGAATCGTAATAAATGAAAACAGGCAAGGGCAAAAGGGTCATGACACTGTTCCTAAGCTACAGTAAATCTCCTATTATTTTAGTATATATAGAATTCCTCGACTATTTTTTTTTTTGACAAAGATAGAATTCCTCGACTATAGATCTTATGCTTCCAACAAAAAATACGGAGATCAATTAAATTTCATCAATAAAAGAAGTAAAAGAGCATGTAATGTTTCACGTTTTTCCTTAATCAATTCCAATTTCTGACCATCATGCATAAGAACCTTCAAGCTTCGATGATGATATGTACAAAAGCCCGAAAGAAAGATTACGAATTGAAAATAAAAAAGAGTAGAGAAAGAAGTGAATTCACACCTGCGCACTATGTATAAATATACCACACTGCGTTGTTGCCTTTAGTAGCTAGCTGACTAGAAAAGCTCATGCAGATGGTTTTCTGTGATCTCTATAAGCTAGCGTTTGGTGGTAGCAATTAATGAAAATCTCTCATATTAATAGCAGAAAAGAATGATGCTTAACTCGTGTAAGATGTCAAATTGGTTTACTTTTTTTCTTTTTTGGTACAATGGGGGCCAAGGCCCAGAAAGAAAAAACCAAAAAGAAGAAACTAATTAGCAGTAAAGTGACTAAAGTCACAAAGGGAGGACTAATTAGCAGAGTATCAGCAACCATGTTTCTCTCTCTGTGGACATGATGAATAGAATAAGAATCAAAGGACTGCAAAAGGTCTTTGCAATTAGCCAGCAAGATGCCTAAGGGATGAGAGAATATTAATTAGGATGGCAGAATCAGATTCAACAATAATGTCCTTAATGTGAATTAGCTCAGCTGCAGTCAAATTGCTTTACTTTACCACAAATTAAATTGCTTTACTTTACATTTTATAAGAAGTCATATTGCTTTACTTTCTCATATTAATCCAATACATTAGAAATTAGCAACCCACATATCCATCACAATATGTATATACTTGTGTAGTACTCGCAAGTATACAGATCTCCAAGAACAATATCTTCGTATATATGATGAAACCGGGTGGCCGGGAATGGTATCATATAATAAAACGAAACAGTACCAAAATGTCCTGTACGTACAAGAATCCAAGCGGGAAATAGAGTAGACTATAGTTCAACCTATACCTACATATTGTAATTGCTCACATATATCAGTAGTTCATTGTGTGTTTTGATATAAAGGAACCATAATCCCAGCAATAACAACACCACGAACTCCACCAAACCCCAACAAGAAAGAGATATCACAAAAAACAAGAGTGAGGGGATGGTGGTGTTTGTGGTAGAACCATTTCAAAGTTCAATAGCTTTCTGTTGAACCATGAATTCATGAACTTGGAGTTACCAAAATCCCATCATTGAATCTTAGGCTAGGAGGGGTTATCATGGTTTGAGTTCTTTGTTAGTTAGAAGTGACTGCCACTGTGTTCTTACTTCTTAGAAACATTCTTAATGCGTGACATTGCAGTTGATATAATCTGAGGGTGCTGGCATGTTGGAGAAAGGACGACAATATTCACAAGAAAAATAAGACCGATGAAATGTAATACCAGGGATATTGGGGGGGCCTAATTAGATAACACAAGGTTAATTAGAGAAATAATTATTTTATTATTATTTTTGAAGTGATATATCTTTATGTCAAAGACTGAAATGTAGTACATAGGTCAACCAAAGACACTTCTTCTTTAACAGTTTGCCCCATCCCTTGGAGTTGCTAGAAAGCCCTCACAATTTCGACATGGAATAGTCCAAAGCATCGACAAGAAAATCTGCCGAGACAGAGAAATATGCAACTCAACCATCCTTAAATAATCCAACAGTTATGAAAAGAGGTCCTCCTTTAATGATTTTTTATTAGTAAAGGAGGATGAAGTGTCAGCATGCATGTTATGTGTGTGTCAAGTGTATTTATAGAATTTGTGTTCATTCGTACCAACTGTAAGAGAAATGACAAGTACCTGCATCATCTTTGGTGAAACTCAGTGGAGGTTTTATCCTGAAAACATTTCAATGAAGTCCCCCTTTCCCAACTAGAACTCCAAGCTCTTCAACGAGGAACCAAATTATGATTAGCATGTAGACAGGAATTCAGTGGAGAAAAATGTCATTAAACTAGGGATCTTTTAAAGTTGATGCTATCAGCTGGGGGGAAGAGTGCCGAGATACCTCTGAGTTTCTCAAACAACACAGCAGTTTCTGCCTTGGCAGTTGTGTTCTCGTTCCTGTCAGTCACAAGCTCTTCCCCAATCATTACGGCCCGGCCTCTCACATCTCCGATGACTGATACAAAATTTTATATCTAAGAATACTTGCAATAATGTTGGAACAATTTACAGAAAGTATGTCATCGAAAAGAAACTTTATAGAAAAAAAGACCTAGTTCAAGGAATCAAGGGTTGTTACTTTCATATCTTTGCTGAAGATCTCAGCCGTGCAAGCAAGTGAGAGCCAACATCAGTGCAATGTACTTGACGTTTCTCTTTGTCAAGAACTCTAAGCACTGCAAGCCCTCCAGCAGAGCATACAGGGTTTCCACCATAAGTGTTGAATTGAGTTTTCTGAGCTAGTACACTTGCTATTTCTGGGGTTGTCACCACTGCTCCCAGTGGCAATCCATTCCCAATGCCCTGAAAATTTGTGAGTTCCGAATACATTGGTAACGAGTTCTGTAAATAAGCTATTGTGCTTCACTAGAATCAAGTCATCTATTAGGAAAAGGGTTGCAGTGAAAATATGCACCATGATCATAAACTACTGATGTAACACCAGAACACATAAACCTTTCAACATTAAATAAACAATCTTCAACGAATATTATAAGACCTTTGCCATGGTAACTATATCAGGAATGATACCCTGTTTTTCAAATCCCCAATAATGACTTCCTGTGCGGCCAAATCCAGTTTGTACTTCATCAGCAATGCAAACACCACTAGCCTTACGAACAATGTCATATACCAATTTCAAATATCCAGGAGCCAATTCAACAGCGCCTCCAACACCTTATAGTTTAAGTGAAATTACTTTAATAATGCTAATCCAAGAGCCGTTTAGTGTCTCTAATCCTTGATTTGCACCATTGTAGGGTTCACATGCATCAGATTGATTTCGGGAGCAAAAGGGCGCGTTTTAGAGTTTTTAGTGGATTTTCGGCAAAAGGACGAAAAGTCAACCCGAGGACCAAAAGTCAACTCGTGGTCAACCCCGACTTTTGAGCGTCAACGAGTCAACATGAAGTCCCGGAAGTGAATTGCAAGAGAATTTCGGAAGTTTGGTCAAAAGTCAACTCTGGTCAACTCCGAGGGTCATGGTCAAAGTCAACGACGAAGTCAACCTTGTGACTCATCTACACAAGCTTCCAAAATCAGCAAGGAGCATATTAGATACCATGAGGTCACCCTTAGATTACTCATTCCTTTTATTCCCTAGAGAATTTACCCATTTACCCTTCATTTAATCTATCTAACCATTAAATCTTTCCCTAGTTGATCATAGTCTTTCATCCCTCTCTACTCTAGCCTATTTAAACCTAGTTTTTGCCATTTAGATTCATTCCCCATCTCTTCATAGCAGCCCTCACCTAGATCTCACCCAATTCTCTCCCTTCTTCCTCCCCCAAATACTTCCTTTTCTTGGTGATCCGTCAAGGGTCGACTGGTCGACGTACCCTTGTCGACCGGTCGACCAGCGACAGCCGAGTTGTTTCTTTTGTTTTCTTCCTCCCCCAAACACTTCCTTTTCTTGGTGATCCGTCAAGGGTCGACCGGTCGACGTACCCTTGTTGACCGGTCGACCAGCGGCAGCCGAGTTGTTTCCTTTGTTTTCTCCTCCTTCCACCTCCCAAAGCCCTTTCCTTCCTTCACCAACTTTCTTCCTCACTTCCTCCTCTATATCCTTGACCATTTTTCTCCATCATTCTAGCGTTTCTACATCACATATGCTTGGATCCATCAAGAACACCAAGATTGGGAAGCCATGAGCAAGGAGAAGCTTGGAGAAGAAGATGGAGACTTAGAAGAGGAGCTTGCTACTACTTGAGTGACACAAGGAGCTGCTGCCATCTTCATGAGAATCCCTCAACCTCTCTTTATCTTTTCCTAGTTTATAGTTGATATATAATCTAAGCATGTGTGACTAGTGGTTTAGGATTGGGGACTAGGGTTGTGTACCCTAGTCCATTTGTGATGTGATGATGATTTTAACTATGTGTGGATGCTTGAAGATGAATAAATATGCGTATTGTCTATTCTAATATGTGTTGGATGTATATTTGAGGAATTAGTCAATCTTTGGTATGCATTTGATCCATCTTGTATGAGTGTGTAAGGTTTGACCACTTTATTATACTCTAGGTAATTGACAATATGTGTGATGAGCATATTTCATTTGTGTGATCCGTTATTCATGTGTTTTTACGCCTCATTTCTTTTTACCCTCCCGCAGAGAGTCCCTAAGACCCTAATAAGGCTTAGGAATACCATAGAGGGAATCCACTTCATATCGATAATATCGGTGGAGTGGTGGATTACACTTGTGTTGCTTGTTTGAGTCCCTAAGCTTCAACACTCTACGCCTCTTAAGCACTTTAGAGGATTCGGTATTAGGTAACATAGAGGAATCCCCTATGACACTTAGAGAGTTCGAATGACCCTAATAAGGCATTTGAATACCTTAGGAAAGCACGGTCCTAGAACCATAACATGGCTAGAATACGGGACTTGATTTATTCATCACTTAAGCATAAATGCATAACCGGAACATAATTCATCATTGTGGGCTTTGGTAGACCCCGAATACTCAATCGTTCTATCATTTTGATTCTCTTCATGTTCCTTTTCTTTACGTTTTGTGCATTAGTTAGTTTACTTTATGTTTCGTGTTTGCATACCACTCTTTTCCAACTCTCAAATAACGTTACACTACACTCACTTGTATATCCATTTACACTATTTCATCTTCCCATCTCTTGCCTCATCATAATTGTGCATCTTCTTTGGTTACTTGTTTTCCAAGGGGTTGAAGGGTCATCGATCCCCGTGGGAACGACAACCCCGGTCTTAAATATACATACACACTTTTGGCAATCGTCAGTGCGCGCGTGCCAATCTAATTAACAAACTATCTAATATTCAACCTGTAAATTTGGAGGGCTAAGCTTTAGTATTATACCAATCTACCATCATTTTCAGTCATTATGGACTTCACAAGTTAGCTTATTGAAGCAGTATAAAACTGTATTTGCTAGAATGAACTACGGAAAGTTGCTTGTCAAAGATATCAAGATATCAGCTGGCTAACACATAAAACGAGTACACAAAAGCCATTGATGGTTCAGATTCTCGCTTGGTTTAGACTTCCAAGTCAACTTTAAAGAATGCTTGGGCACCATCTCTAAATAATCAAGGACAAACTGCTATAACCAATTTCATAAGCTCACAATACCAAAGATCACATGCTTGACATATAAGATATATAAATAACACAAGTATAAGTCACATACCGTCGGAATTCATGTTGACCTCCATTGCAACAACCTTGAGACACAAAACACCGGTAATAGTCTTCTGTTAATCACCAAACTCAAGTTTTCTCAATGGACATAACTTATGCTTATAACTCGTGGTGTTAACAAGGACCAATACCATCTATATATAGAATTACTAACCCTTAGAGTCCTTCCATTAAGGTATCACATAATGAAAGCCATCTGCAACAATCACAATTGTCTGAAAATACCTCAAAACTTTATTAATAATAATAAACTGTCATTACAAATAGATTGTGATTAAAACACAACTGAAAAATTACAAGAACTCAAACCATAATGTTTTTGACTATAGCTCTCACTGAACCTAACAATCTAAACTTGACAAAACTCCAATGCTCTCTGTATGCTTCTGAAAAGCTGCCACTGATAGTGCCTTAGTGAAAGGATCTGCTAGTTGTGAGTTGGTGTCGATTCTTAGAACATATAACTCACCATGCTTTACCCTCTCTCTAACACTGTAATACTTTAAGTCAATATTCTTAGAATTATTCGATCTCTTGCTGTTCTTGCTGAAAAAGACAGCAGCTTCATTATCACAGTAGATCTTAAGTGCATCAGTCACTATGTGACTTAGTATCTTGGTCTGCATCAGAAAATTTCTGATCCAAAGCCCTTCACACATTGCCTCATATACTGCAATAAATTCAGCTTGCATAGTGGAGGTTGTGACCAAAGTTTGCTTCATAGTTCTCCAAGCAACTGCCCCACCAGCTAGCATAAACACATAACCACAAGTTGACTTATTTGAGTTTGGATAATTCCCTGCAAAATCAGAGTTTGAAAAATCCAACGAGTTTCAAATCTTTCACTTGTCTATACACAAGCATGTGACTCTTGGTTTTCTGCAGGTATCTCAATACCTTCTTTCCAGCAACCCAATGTTCATGACCTAGATTGGATTGGAATCTGGATAACATTCCAACAACAAAGGACAAGTCAGGTCTAGTGCAGACCTGAGCATACATAAGACTTCCAACAAGTCTTAGGACTTTGTTTCTTAGTCAGCTTATCACCCTTAGACATAGGAACCTCTCCAAATGCACACTTTTCCATACTAAACCTTTTCAGAATTTTAGTAATGTAGTTCTGTTGTGACAACCCCAAAAGCTTTCGTGCTCTATCCCTTTTGATCTCAATTCCCAGTACATAAGATGCCTCTCCTAAATCTTTTATGTCAAAGTTCTTTGACAAAAAACTCTTGGTATCTTTTAGCAGTTTTAAATTGCTTCTGGCCAAGAGTATATCATCTACATATAGTACTAGAAATATAAACTGACTTCCTACTGTTTTCAGATACACACACTCATCCACAAGATTTTCTGTAAATCCAAAAGAAGAAATCACATAATCAAACTTCTTATACCATTGCCTAGAAGCTTGTTTTAGGCCATAAATTGATTTTCTTAATTTGGAGACTAAGTGTTCACTTCCAGTTTCAATAAACCCCTCTGGCTGCCTCATGTAAATCACTTCATCAAGTTCACCATTTAAGAACGCAGTTTTAACATCCATTTGGTGCAGCTCCATGTCAAAATGAGGCACTAAGGCCATTATGATCCTGAAAGAGTCTTTACTAGAGACAGGAGAGAATATCTCAGTAAAGTCAATACCCTCTTTCTGTGTGAATCCTTTGGCAACAAGTCTTGCCTTATGCCTATCTATATTACCAGCTGCATCTCTTTTAGTTTTGAAAACCCACTTACACCCAATAGGTTTCTGATTCGGGTCAGGTGCTACTAAATCCCAGACTTCATTTTTAATCATTGATTCAATTTCAGTCTCCATTGCTTGCTGCCACTCCTTATTTTCTAGACTCTCTAAGGCTTGAATAAAGGTTGTAGGATCATTATCTTCAACACAGTCTAATTCAATTTTTTGTTCTTGAAGATAAACTATATAGTCACTGTCTTCCCCCCCCCCCCCCCCATAAGTTGGTTTTCTTGCTCTCTGTTATCTTCTAGGTTCAGAATTTACTGGATTTGGCTGAGCTACTGGATTGATTGCGGGTTCCTCAATAGGTGGATGATCATGCATGACTTGAGGTACGGCTGGAACCTCATCAAGGTGCACTTCCTGATCAAGTACTTGATCTTGTGCATCTTGGTTTTCTATAATGTTTTCAGCTGCTACTGTTTCAGTTTCTAAGGGTAATGACACAGCTAAATTTTCATTTGTCACAATTTCCTCAAAATGTGAAGTGAAATCTTCATATTCTGTATTGTGCACTCTTTCACTTAGGAATTTTACTTGATGAGTTTCAAATATCCTGGGTGTATGCTTAGCGGAATACAATTTATACCCATTAGACTTATCTGGATAGCCTATGAAATAGCAGCTTACTGTTTTAGAGTCAAGCTTATTAAAGTTTGGATTATAAATCCTGGCCTCTGCGTGACAACCCCATACATGACAATGAAATAGACTAGGTTTTCTGCCACGCCATAGTTCAAATGAGGTTTTCTCAATAGCTTTACTAGGTGTTCTGTTGCAAATATAATTTGCAGTTTTTAAAGCCTCACCCCCTAAAAACTTAGGTAATCCGGTTGTACACATCATACACCTTACCATATTTAGAAGGGTTATGTTTTTCCTCTCAGCAACACCATTTTGCTGAGGGTTAAATGGTGTTGTATATTGAGCCTTAATCCCATGCTCTTGTAAAAACAAGGCAAAAGGACCCTTCTGTTGGCCAGATTCTGTGTATTTCCCATAAAATTCTTCCCCTCTATCAGACCTTACTGTTTTGATTTTATTTTCTAGTTGATTTTCTACTTCTAACTTAAAGACTTGGAAAGCTTTAAGTGCTTGTGATTTTTCAGAAAGTAGATAAACATAACTGTACCTAGAAAAGTCATCAATAAATGTGATAAAATACACATTTCCACAAATGGTTTGATGCCGAAAAGGGCCACAGATATCAGTGTGTATTAATTCCAGAATATTTTGGCTTCTATATGCAGTCTTTTTCCTTAAGTTGGTGATAATTCCTTTAAAGCATTCAACACAATCATTTAGGTCGGAAAAGTCTAGTTCATTTAGGATTTTGTTTTTCACCAAAATTTTCAATCTCTCTTTCGATACATGACCGAGTCTCCTATGCCATAAAAATGCATACTTTTCATTTAATTTGGTTCTTTTAACACCTGTTAAGGTGCTAGTACTGTTTGTGTTATTATTGTTTTCAACAAGTAAAATTTCTTGTTGAGCCATAGAACAATTAAGCTGTAAATAATCATTCAATATAACACCAGAACCAATTTGCATAGACTTTCTAGAAATAAGAATTCCATTACTGTCAATTAAAAGTCTACAACCAGATTTAACCAAAAGAGAAACCGAAACTAAATTCCTTCTCATGGAAGGTACATAATAAACATTGTCCAAAAATAGAAAATATTCAGAACCTAAATCTAGCTTTAAAGTTCCTATTGCCTTGACTGCTACCCTCATGCCATTGCCTACTCTCAAGTTCACCTCATCACCTTTTGGGATTCTCCTCCTTATGAATCCCTGTAAAGAATTAGTAACATGTATAGGTGAGCCTGAATCAATCCACCAAGTTTGTGGTTCAACATTTAAAAGGTTAATTTCTAAAGAAAAAACAGTATTAGAAAAAAACCTTACCCTTTTTGACCAAGCAGTTCTTATAGCCGAGACAATCCTTTTTCATGTGTCCTATCTTTTTACAAAAATAGCACTTGAATATGAACGGCTTATTTTCTTTACGCCCTGCTGATGTTGATCCTTTGGTGATGGCTTTAGTTGGCTTAACCTTGTTCTGGAACTTCTTCCTCTTAGGCTTTTCTACTAGATTTATAGTGGTCTCGGGTTCACCTTTCTCTTTCTTGATTCTGTTCTCTTCATCTACACAGATAGAGATGAGTTCATCTAGGGTCCAGTTTTCCTTTTGGGCATTATAGCTGGTCCTGAGTTGACTGAAACTGCTAGGTAAAGTATCCAGTGCATGATGAACAACTTGTTCATCCTTTACCCCCATCAACATATCTCTAAGTCTGTTGTTGATGTTAATCAACTCAAGTATATGCCCTCTGACACCCTTAGATCCCGAGTACTTAAGGCTATTGAATTTCTTAGTCAGCCTAGCTACCTCTGCTTTTTCACTCTCTTTAAACTTTGCAGCTATAGCCTCCATAAAATCAGTAGCAAGCTCAGGCTCATCTACACTACCTCTGATGGTTTTTGACATGGAAAACCTGATCACATTCTTAGCCATCCTGTTAGACCTAAACCACTTCTTATAATTTTCAACATCTTTCTTAGAAGTAGTATTAGCTGGTTTCAATGGCTCTTCCTCAGTAAAACAGTAGTCTATATTATCATGCATGCTCATATAGTTCTCTATTGAATCTCTCCAGGCCCTATAGTTGCTGCCAGTAAGGATCAAAACATTGTTGAGGTTCAAAAAGGTGTTACCTAAGGAACAAAACCAAAAACTTTGTGAGTTCTCAATTTGTAAAGTTTTACATGTTTTCTGTGTTTTATGTATTTGAAAAACCAAAACAGCAAGCCAAACTTATTCACATAACCAGAACACAGAAAACATAAGCCATACTATACTTGCATACCAAAACAGTCCACAATCTCAACCAATATCAAGCAACACATTTGAGCAGAAGCTTAATATCCCTTAGTTCCTTTTCAATATGCTATGACAAATAAAAACATATTATACATAGAAAACTAATCCACATCTTTAGACAAAAGAAAAAATTTTCAAGTATCCTAATACATTTTTATCAGACATACATACTGCTATTTTGTATTCTAAAACCATACTTAATAACTTCTTTGGAAGTAAAAAAACCAGTAGCATAGTTTTAAAATTCAAAACACAATTTCCAGATTGGAAAAAAAGCTAAAATGGTACCTAAAGTCCTAAACTATACCTCCATCTTATCGATGGTACCTGAAGTTTAATTTTTGTCACAAACGGTACCTGAACTTTTCGATTTCGTCTAAAGTGGTACCTAAGGCCACATTCGGTAAATAAAAATTACCAAAGGTACCACTTTAGATTAAATCGAAAAGTTCAAGTACCGTTTGTGACAAAAAGTTCATGTACCATTTTAGACGAAATCGAAAAGTTCAGGTACCATTTGTGACAAAAAATAAAGTTCATGTACCACTTTAAACGAAATCGAAAAGCTCAGGTACCGTTTGTGACAAAAAATGAAGTTCAGGTACCATCGATAAGATAGAGGTATAGTTCAGGTACCATTCATGATAATAACCCTTCCAGATTTGTTAATCCATACGTCCTCTACCAATATCAATGAAAAAATGCTTTGTGCACCATGATCATTTATACCAACAGAAAACACAAACCTTATGAGTTTAAAAACCTTTATTTTCTATCCAGATTACACATCCTTATAAGAAAAATTAAAACTCATGTATCCGTGAAAATTTTTTCAATGTATAAACATTTGGGAGATCAAATTCATCATCATACTTTTCATCAAACACATATACATATCAATTTCGTGCAAATCAAAACACATATACACATGCTCAGAAATTTCAATTCAATTCAATATCACAGAGCAATCAAGAAATTAAATTTCATCCGGTCACCATCTACTTTAACCTACGTGCACGCCGGGAATGCCTCTAGGGTTCATCGCAAAATCAAAAACGAAAAACATGCTTTGAATCGGAAACAAAGAACACATAGAAATCTGAAAATCACGATTTGTTTTTTCCCAAAATCACTACAGATTCGTGCGGAAGCGTGAATAGATCTTGACGCAGCGATTAAACCTCTTGGCCCTCTAGATTCATAGTTGCCGGGTTTGAATCCCATCGGAGATGCAAGCATCTCCAGCTAACCAGTCCCTTACCCGTTCCTTTTGGTCAAAACGCATCGATCTGATACCTCGATGCTTCCGTATGTTTTTTTTTTCTTTATGTTTTAACCGGGTTTGGGCCTGGACTGCTTCAGCTATGATACAGGCCAATATTTGTTAACAGGCCAATAACCCAGCCTGTTAACCCGTAAGCAAACATATACCTTTTTTTTTTTATTAGATTAATTTTATTAAACCCTAGATTAATTCCATGCCAAGCAAATCTAAAAATTTTGTGAGTTTATTGCACTGATACCAATTGTTATAACCAATTTCATAAGCTCACAATACCAATGATCATATGCTTGACAAATAAGATATATAAATAGCACAAGTATAAGTCACATACCGTCGGAATTCATGTTGACCTCCATCGCAGCAAACTTGAGACACAAACACCGGTAATAGTCTTCTGTTAATCACCAAACTCAAGCTTTCTCAATGGACAGAACTTATGCTTATAACTCGTGGTGTTAACAGGGACCAATATCATCTATATATAGAATTACTAACCGTTAGAGTTCTTCCATTAAGGTATCACATAAGGATTAGGTCTCCTAATTAGACACTTAATGTATAATAGCAACTAGGCTTTCTTGTAGCCTAAGAATGGACCTCTTAATATATAGATTAATACACAAGTCCATTAAGTAACTAGAATAGGTTTACGTTTTATATCCATGTTGGATTAGGTATAGCATTAAGCACAATCACATGTGTTAAGTCCATATTTATTCTAACACAAACATCCCAGAGGCTCTTAAAATGTCAGACATTTGGTTCAGAAGAATCCCAAAAAACAAACCACAACAATATTATCTAACGAATCCTTCGTAAACATTAGATTCTACTTAACAAATACATTGAGAGGTTCAAAGATACTTGACAATACAACAAGTTACAAAAATCGTTCACATATACAACATAACATAAAATCAACTGGGTTAAAGGTTCGAAAATGAAATATTGATTGGAGAAAGAAATTCAACGCCGTGCACTGTTAGTCTCTTAATCCATTTGTTCTGCATCCTCAATGCGTTGATCATTGATCTGAATCTGTAATGAAGATGAAAATGTCATCAATGCCACATTTGCGCAAAACTTAAAAGAACCGATGCAAAGGCACTAATTAAATGAATAATCGCGGCTTACCTTGAGCACAGTACGACCTAGGTCATGATCCCCATTAGATTGACCAATTGCAATTGAAGGCACAAAATCTTCTCCTAAAAATAGCATCATATTCAAAACAAAGAAATCGGAGATAATAATAGATTTTATATTACTCAAAGAATTGATATAGAAAATAGTTGGTCTATCCCACACCTGCTGCCTCATCGTCCAACTGCTGAGGCACTAAAAATCCAATTATGCTCTTCTTCTTCATCTATATTAATAAAGCCAAAATATGAGTTTTGGTTAAATTTTTAAAAATCCAAGAATGCCACTTCAAACATATATCATTCAAAAAATTAAATTTCATATATAAAGGATAAAATAGTAAATGCATTAACTAAAATATTTATAAAAGCTGGGCCCACTATCCACTATATATTTCTTTTACTTTTTTTTATTATATAATTAAGGTTGGGCCCATTATTCACTACTTTTTTTTTTATTTACTTATAATTAGTTATTAATTCTTATTATCAAAAAATGAATCACTACATCTTATGTTTTTTTTTAAATAAAAAATGTTAATTAATAGATGAGAAGCACATGAATCACTACATCTTATGTTAATTAACACATGAATCACTACATATTATGTTAACACATGAGAAGCACATGAATCTCTACATCTACATTTTTTTTTAAATAAAAAATGTTAATTAACACATGGGAAGCACATTATATATATTTTTTAAAGGAAGGGCCAGTGCAACAACTTCCTCATATATTTATAAATAAGTAAATTCGACCACTAATTTGAAATTTATTTTTGCAAAGTATCAAGTCTAAAAAACTAAAAATTGTGCAAACAATCGCATTCGCAAGCGCAGCCCTTTCACACGCGCAAAGCGCGTGTAGAAAAGCTAGTCATTTTCTAAAGAAAGTTTGAACGTACAATATCAAAATTGAACTGATGAAGCAAACACAATTGATGGTGCATCACAAAAAGCAAAAGGAAAAAATGACACTCTAACCTTCAATTGGTTCAGGATTCAGCTCAGCACATTCACAAAATACATCAAACAAAGAATCCACTACCATGCAAACAAGAATTAGTAAACTACAGAAAAGCCCATGACATCTCTTCATTTTTCTCCAAAGTCCACATACTTTTAATTCATGCATATAAGTAAATTTTTTACACATAAGGACAAGTTGTTTACAAGCTTACATGTGGCAAGTGTTAAATTACTTTTTTGTCCTCTTCTAAGTTTTGGGTTTGGAACTCAATGTGTGTACCAACAAAAAAAAAAAACTCAAAGTGTGCCGCCATATATCCGTGCAGTAGCAGATATCCGTACAATAATAACAACAAATATATATGCAGTAGCAGTAACTGTAGCATATATTCATGCAATAGTAGAAACAGATATCCGTGTACATTAGCAGAAATAGATATCCGTGCAGTAGCAGTAACAGTAGCATATATTTGTGTAATAACATAAATAGATATTTGTGCAGTAGCAGTAGCATCTGTAAATGCAATAGCAGAAATAGATATCTGTATAATAACAGATATCATTTAACATATATTTATACAGTAGCAGTAACAATAGCATATATTCGTTTAGAAACAAAAATAGATATGTACTGTTAGTGCAGTAGCAGTAATGGTAGCAGTAGGGTACAATACTAGTAGCATATATGCGTGTAGTAGAAGTGCAGTATTAGTGCAGTAGCAGTGCAGTATCAGTGAAGTGCAATATCAGTGCAGTAGCAGTGTAGTAGCAGTGCAATAGCAGTGCAGTATCAGTGCAGTAGCAGTAACGGTAGCAGTATCAGTGCAGTAGCAATAACTTGCAATACCTGTAGCATATATGTGTGTAGTAGCAATAACGGTAGCAGTAGCGTGCAATACTAGTACAATATATGCGTTTAGTAGCAGTAGCAATGCAATATCTCTTGATAACTGCTATTGCAAACTTATCGTGATAGCTGTTACTGCATACTAATCTTGGTATATAGTTGTTACTACATAGCAGCCTTAATAGCTGCTACTGCATAGTAGTCATAATAGTTGCTACTGCATAGTAGTCATAATAGTTGCTACTGCATAGTAGTCATGATCGCTTCTACTGCATACTTGTCGTGATAGTTGCTATTGCATGGTGATATATGCTACCGTTATTGCTACTGCACGGATATTTGATAATACTACTACACGGATATTTGTTATTGCTACTGCACAGATAATCACTACTGCTACTGCACGGATATACGTTATTGCTATTGCATGAATATTCACTACTGCTACTGCACAAATATCTAATAGCATACACTTTTAGGTTGGTATAATGGCAAACTTGTAAATAAAGTAAAGAAAGACCTGATTATGTAATTGCACCTTTAAAATTTGGGTCTAGGCTTAAATTGTAGTGTGTGGGCCTGGGCTGCATGTCCTTATTTGTGTAACTTTAATCTTAGTTGGTTTATTTGTGTTTTGTAATATTGTCATGGGTGTGTATGTTAAATAATATATTAAATTATCAGAAAAACAAAAATATATTATTATATGAATTTTTAAGGGTTGGGGCACTGTTAGTTGGTGTCAATTCGGCCTGACCCACTTTTGACCGATGACATGGGGCAAATAAGTCACCATTGTGAATTAATGGTGGAAGACTGTTTTCAAAATGACACCAATTGAAAATGGTGGCAAAAAAATGGTGGCTATTGCCCCCTTCTGTTGTAGTGCTCCCAAGCCACCTAATCGGCCTCTTAGCTTCGCCTAGGCCCCTGGCCGATTTTCCTCTCTAATTTCCCATTAATCTAGGAGTTGTTGTGGCGCGTAGGCGATTTTTTGAACCTTGAATAATAGATTAAAAAAACTTACGACTTGAAACAAAGAGTTTAATACAACTCAAGGTCACAATTTGGACCTCAACTGCTACGATATGTGTCACTCAAATTGCCATGGTTGTTATCTTCTTCTCTACCAAACTTCTGATAACCAAAATTAAGGCTCCTAATCCATTCATCAATATTGCTATCATCAAGGATTCTATTATGCCTCTTTCATATCTTCATCAATCTCCATATATATCTTCAGCATTGACTTTAAATATAGGATTTGAATTTTATTGTATTGATTGTACATTACTATCTTTCCTTTTGTATTATCCTTAATCCATGTAATTGTCAAATCTTTGTAATAGTACATAACTGACTATTATATAAATACAATGGCTGACTCCTTTTTGAGTCGAGCAAATATTCCACACTTTCATATCTCTTTATTGTATCAAGAGCTCTAGTGTCTCACGACTAGAATTCTGAATTTTTTTCCCTTCTATATCCATTCCCTTTTCTTCATCCAACAATGTCTTCCGCTACCAACTCTTCTCCCACCGTCACCAGCTTCATGATTATCAAGCTGGATCGTTCAAACTACTCCCTTTGGCTAGCTCAACTTGTCCCTGTTCTTTGTGGTCGTAAGCTCATGGGCATTGTTGATGGTTCAACACCATGCCCTCCTTTCTTCATATCTGACGAAGAAGGCAACCTTACCGACCAAATCAATCCAGCTTATGAACAATGGATAAAGGATCAGATGATCCTAGGGTAGATTAATACCTCTCTTACACCCACCGTGCTCTTAACCGTGGCTCGTTCCACATCTTCTCAGACCACATGGCTATATCTGTAACGTCGTTTTGCTTCTCAATCGCAAAAACCGTGTCATTCAACTTCGTGGTGAACCGATGCGCACCACTCGTGGCTCTCTTTCAATCTCTGAATTTCTGGACAAAATGAATGTTGTTGTTGACTATTTAGCGCTTGCTGGTCATCTTGTACCTGAAGATGACCTTGTCACCATCATTATACAGAATGTTGGCCTTGTATATAAAACCACAGTTGCATTTGCTCAAGCCCATGATACTCCAATCACTTATGATGGCATTGAAGCTATTCTCCTAAGTGTTGAGCATCGTATCAATGGACAAAATCAACCTTTACTAGACAACCCTCCCACTGCTTTCCATGCTTCGCGCCCTCGTGGCCCAGGACGCGGCTTTCCATTCGGTCGTCAAGGAGAAGCTCGAAGACGTCCTTTCCTTTCCAACCCTGGCCACGGATCTTCATCAACTTTTCGCTTTGGTACATCTATTCTTGGTTCTCATCCTTCCTCTACCGGCCTCAGTGGCTCCTTATTCCCAATTTTCCTCTAGAGGTAATTATGGACGTATTATTGGCCAAATATGTGCCAAACCAGGGCATAATTCCCTTGATTTCTTCAATCGGCTCAATTTGTCATATGAAGGAAAGGTCTCATCGAAGAAACTCACTGCCCTAGCCGCACAACATGGTTAAGTCTCCTCTTCTACTTGGCTTGCAGATAGTGGTGCAAATGAGCACATCACTCCAGATCTCAATAATCTTGACAATCCTAAAGAATATCATGGTGATGACAAAGTAGGTGGTGTTGGTAAGGAGTCCGGACTTTCCGTATCTCATATTGGTTCTACCAAACTTTCTTCTACTTCTGCCACACTTAAATTAAATAATGTTCTTTATTGTCCTATAGCTTCTACAAATATTTTGTCTATCAATCCATTTATATTTGACAATCATTGTTATTTCATACTTTACACTGATCATTTTGTTGTTAAGGATCTCGATCCGGATGTCGAGGACGCTTTTCCAGGGGTGATGTGAGAATGGGTTATATCCTCTCAAGTTATGGGCAACTAATTTTTGGCAACCAAAAGAGTTGAGCCAACACCAAACAGAGGACCAACTTAAGTGAGAATAAAGAACAACAAACTGCTGTGTTCAAAATCCGTCAAAATCTCTAGGGAGATGAGTAGATTTGTTATAGTGTTTGGTATATATACCAAGTGCTCTAAAAAAATCATTAGACTTTTTCAATACCACCAAACTTGGATAGATATTTTAAATGCTTAATTGAATACAACAAGGTTTGAAATAACTTTTTAAAATCTTAGTTAAATACTTATGGATTTTTAAAATACAAAATAATCTTGTAGACTCCTAATTGAATACACCCCTCTTAATTGAATCTTCACTTTCCGTTGAATTAAATGCAACTTTTTCTTACTGTTGCATGCCCGGTAAACATCTGCCCTCAAATTGGCTTTTAACAAAGAAATTCTGGGAAAGAAAACCTGTACAAAATATAGGACTCTATTCTCCACTCCACATTGTACAAGTTTTCAAATTAGCCATCACTATGACTATGAGGAAGCGGCCCAAACATGCTCTACATGGCGAGTGAAGTCTTTCTCTCTACCAAGGACTACAGAAGCGTGATCAGCATTTTTAATGACGTTAACTTGTGCCTCAGGAACTGCCATCTGAATGTTGGTGCTGCACTCTTTAGGGACAACCTGGTCTCCATCTCCATGGATCACACAGACTTTAACCCCAGCTTTGGCTAAAACTTGCAAGTAGCCTTCCATTAACTTTGCTCCCCCACAGATCACATTGTGCATGGTGTGCCAAGCTGAATGATGGGTGTGCCTAGTTAAGTCCATACTCATAAAATGAAGATCCCTGTCAAGGAAACATAAGTCTCTTATTTGTTTTGTTGCATCTTTTCGATGAAATGAATGAAACATTGGTTTTTGTCTTGCTTAAACAAGCTATAAGAGCCGCTTACATAAATCCTTTCAAGAATAGTAAAGTATGAAAGCACCAAAATTTCAGTCGAGAATGAAATGCGTACAATCTGTGTGTAAGAAGAAAAGAAAGTTTATGAATCTGTCACACTAGGCAACATCCGACACACCAAAGTGAAAGCCTTACGCTGTTATGCATATTATTATTCCGTTATTTGTCAGAAGTTTATATAAATTACACTGCTTTTTCTTGGAAGAGTAAAAGTTTGCTAGTTTTGACACAAACTGTTTTCTCTTATCTAGTTCATCATAATATTAATCCTTTAGTTACCTTCTCCAAGTAATTAACTTTGCAATCCTCTCCCAGGTCCTGTGGTTACGGCATACAAGGAAACAGACACATCGACCCAGATGCTCATACCATGACATAAATGATGTTCCAAACAGGAAAGGTGGCCACAGTTTCCTTTCGGCAAGCTTGTGAAGCACGTTTAAACTATCTCCATCTTTACAAGGGAAGTAAGGCTACAATTGAAAACCACAGAAAGATTAAATTTCAAAAGAAGAAACAACAAAAAGGAGAAGAGGAAGACCCAACATATATATGTGCAAGCTCAGGTGAAACTTACAGGTGCTACAAGAGTGATTGATTTTACTAATTGTGAGTGCTTAGCAGCTAAAGCAATTGCTATCAGACAACCCATGGAATGTGCAACCAAATGGAAAGAAGTCAACTGGAAGGGACAGATGACTGAGTTCTCAATCATTTCTAAGTGATCCTTCAAAGTATACAAACAGTCCCTTGGCTTTGGGCTTAAACCAAATCCCAACAGGTCAATGGCAAACAACCTATAATGCCGACTCACAGGTTCCGAAATATTTGGAAACACTGTTTCTGCCCAAAATGAGGAAGAAGAAAGAAACCCATGAAGGAATATCACATTCTCAGCTGCATGTACTCTGCAATCCTCAGTGATGGCTATCAAACATAAGATAGCAACAACATTAGTGATTAGCTAATTCGAAAAACAAAAATATCGTATGCCATATCTTATAGGGAGAGAACAAATTTTCTTCAACATCAGGAATTTTAAGTTTTCCATCACACCATATAGGCGAGTTAGTTTTGAGTAAAATAATGCTTTAACCTTACCACAAATTATGGGATCTCATTTCTTGAATCTTGAATCTTGAATATTATGGTCAGATATTGCAAACGAAAATGCTTGAGATCCCAAAATTTTATACCAAATATGGATCCAAAATGACATGGCATTTGCCATATCATCACATAGGTGGAAATTATAATCAAAGTTTCAAACAACTAAATTTTTTGTATTTTTTGTATTTTTTTTTTAAGAAACTAAACAGTATAAATCTACGTAGGGAATTATTAAGCTAAGTTGATGAAGTGGCAGATGACAACTGATTTGGGATTCAATTATGGTATAACATTTTGGAATTTCTAGCACTACTCTATTGCGAATATACAGTAAATTTTCCATTGTATCCCAATGACTTCTCATACAAGTGGCCCCATGATTGTATTCAGCAAGTAACAAACAATAAGAGGAAATTAAAGTGATAAATTATATATCCACTTTCTGGAGAACCACATTTCCATGAATTGAACATTAACAAAAATCAGACATAAATGAAGTCTGAGCAACTCGAAATACCTTGTGAGGAAGGCTGCCTAATAACAAGATGGAGCTGGTGATTATTAGTATCATTCACCCATGAAAGACAAGACTGACATCCACAGTCAGACCACCTATTGGTCACCACAACTCCGCCATCACTTGTTTTCTTGTAGCCTTTTGCAAATCCAAGAAGACCCATTTCCCTGAAAACGTTTTTCCTCCGGTATAAAGTCTCTGAAAGCTGGTGACCTCCTTCATCATCAACCACATTCCTCACCTGCTCTATTTCCCTGAGTCCACAATAACAAGAGCCGGCCGACCCTTCAAAGTAGTGATCAATATATCTGTACAGGATACACAGAATGGCGTCAAGAAAGTCAAAGATGAGGAACACAATGAAGCCCAAGGCAGAATTGAGGGCTGTTGCCGGCTTTCTTAGCCAGTTTGCTGAGAAAAATTGAGGAGACATGAGTGAGTTGGAGATAGGGATATAAAAAGACACGGTTATGGACTTCTGTGTTTTACTCGTAGCGAATTGAATCTAGGCTTCAAATACACGCCGGTCGTACTTGAGCTAGAGCTTGAGCTCTCTCTTTTAGAAATTTAAACTAGGATGCATTTTAGCCACGTTGTGTTTCTGCGAAATGGAGTTTCTTCATCGATGATTTTGTTTTTGGTGGTACAATTCTTCATCAATGTTTTCGGCTCTTTTTTTTTGGAATTAATATTTTCAAGTCTTAATTTAAGTTAGGCAAATTAAGAGCTGAAAACATTTAAGAGAATTTCTATTGAGACCTCCATATTTTCTCACCAGACCTCCCTTTAATTTTTTCTCCTCAAACTTTCAAATTTACCCTTAACAAAAAACTTTAAAAATAATAAAAAATAAGAAAAGTAAACTAAACTCAGCCACCATTGCATCCAACTTCATACTTTTCTAATCAACTGGAGATGTGCTACACATTGCTAATCAATGAATATTGTCTCTTTGAACAAAATCAGCTATGAGTCAACTAGTTAAGTTATTCACAGATTGGTATGTATCATCTTGGATTAAAAATTAAAAAAAAATTCTATGTATCTTTAAAAAATAATTGATTTCATTTTTGGGAAAGTAAAATTGCAGATATGATTTTTGTTCGTTTTCAATTTTGGGAGCAGATTCGACAACCATAATTTATCTTGGTTCACTCGTTTTTCTTCCTTAGTTAGCAATGAAAAGATCAATTATATATATCTTCTTTCCACCATCTCATTTTACTCAAATTTATGGCTAAACAATGTTTTCTCTCCAATTATGCGTGCTTGAGCCTGAGATGGAGGAGAGAAAAGAAGAAGAAATGGCACTACTCTGAAACTTCAAGAGGGAATCCGAGAAGATTGATAGATATGAGATTTGTTGTTTTTTTTTTCCAGTTTTGTGAAGGGTAAAAAAGGATTTTAGTTTTATCCAAAAAATAAAGAGGTCAAGTGAGAAAATTCGGAGGTCCCAATAGAACCACTCAAACATTAATTAGTTAAGCAAGGTATCAGAGCTGAAAATTTGTTGCTACTTGCCACCGAGTTTTCCTTCAACTTATGACATGTTTACTTACTTGGAATGAGAATGAGAATGAAAGAATTGATTCCAATTCCTGAGTTCTCTTGTGTTTACCAACACGTACATGAATCGAATAGATGTGAATCCCACGTAAAAGTGAGTAAAAGTGAGGAATCTATTCCTGAATATCCGGAGTTTGATAACCAAGGGGGGTAGGTATTAGAAATGAATTTCAATTCATTCATATTTTCAGTCACTTGTTGGCTTGTAGTTTTTCCCTAAATGTTTTATTTGTTGTTCGACGAGTTTTCGATCAAATTATTGGGTTGTGTATCCATTTCTTTACTTGAAACTTGTTGGAAGTCTAGCGTCAACATTTTGAGAATGCACTTCTTGCATTGCTTTCAAACCTGTTATTATTATTATTATTTTTAATAATAACTTTTATATTTTTGGTTTAGTTTTCAAGAGACCAAAGATTGTATATGCACCTCATTTTATTTACCTCTTCTGATTTAGCTATGGTATACTATTTATATACGATTTTAGTTTATTTTATTTAGACATTGCCTTGCGTATTTTTAAGGTATGAGTTAAGATATATTTGTTTATGTCTTAAAGGTTCGCATCACTTTGATTTCCCATTACTATGTGGCATTCCCATATAAACTCAATTTTTTATTTCAATACTCATTTTAAGTAAGTAAACGTGTCATCAATAGGCTAGGCTTTCGACAGAAGATGCAACGAGAGAGTCTTCTGTCCACCTCGGTGGACGTCCACCAGCAGCATGCCGAGCACGTGTCCGTTAGAAATGTTAGTTCCTCCTTCCTTTTTTTTTGTCGTAGTTCCTCACTTCCTCCTTCCTTCTTCTTCTTCTTCTTCCTCTGGGCACAGATCCTTTCCTCTCTGATCTCTCTCACAACCCACAAAAATCAAGCCATGGCAGCTTCTGGGTTCTTCAAGTTCATGGAGGAGAGAGAGAGGCACGGAGGAGAGAGAGAGCTTGAAGAGAGAGAAAATGGATTCTGAATCATCTCTCCTCGATTCGCCGACCTCCAAGCATCATCGTGAATTCTAAGCATAGCAACTTGTAAAACTCGAAGAGTGTATACTTTTACATACCTGGTTTGAAGCAAACCGCAGCCGGAGTCGCCGGAAATCGACGAGAACTCACCTAAATTCGCAGATCTTCTTCCCTTCAATTCTCACTCTTCATCTGTCAATTTGACAAGCGAAAGCCACCCTCGTGTTCGCCTCACCAAAGCGAAGCTAATGGTACATGTGTGGTGCCTTGAAACAATCGGCGGAGAGGGGTGAGTTCGGCGGTCTTGCGACAAGGGAAGGGGTAGTGCACAATGGCGTGTTATTGCTCACGTTGACAGTCAAAGAAGACTAACTCTCAATGAACGGTTTGGATGAGACCAACGATTGAGATTCAAAGTTGGGATTTGCCACGTCAGTAGTGAACTTTCACCATGGTTGACATAAGAATTCTCCAGACGCAACATGATAAATTGCTTCCAAATGTATAGGCGCTTTCCGAATTTTAGGTACGAGGGCACGAGAATTGATATAGTGGACCTCCTTTACGTCTGACCCAACCCATATTAGGTGACCACGTGTCAATAGAACCATGTTGTAATGAATCATCAATTTGGCATCTGAATGTGAAATTAGAATCAAAAGTTTTCATTTACAGGGATAAAGCCTCATCTCTGGCCAACGGGAGCTTTTCTCTCTAAAAACTAGTGAGAGAAACCAGATTTGGTTATGGCTTTTCTGAGCCTGTGAACCTGTGAGAGCCTTATCTCAGCCTCTTTCTTCCCTTTGTGTAGCGTCTCAGTTTTCTTTGAGCTATGTCTCAGTACCCTTTTTCTCTCCAAGCAATGTCTCGACTTCGCTCCGAGCAACGTCTCGGTTACGCTCCGAGCAATGTCTCGTTTACTCTTCGAGCTAGTTCTCGGTACTATCTACTCACAAACCACTTGATCATCTATCCTCGGGTTACTATCCCACCATAGACGATTCCTCTTGTGGTTTCTTGTGCAAAGTGGTTGGCATGGATCTGGTGCCTGCTCTTTCAATGTCGGGTGATCTTGGTGATGGTGCTCTATTTGGCAGGTCTGCATCCAGCAGGTTGGTTGTAACGACCCAGACCCAATTTATGTAATTATTAGTTATATTTTTACGGTGATTTAGCGAACATTTCAATTAGGGCCTTTGGGGGGGGGCCCTTGAGATGACTTTTGTTTCGGTTAAAAATTTAAATGAATTTTCTTCACAGAAGTTGTAGAGGACGTTAAACCGAGCTCGTAGACACGAAGTACGTTTAAAACGGAGATCGTATGAAGAAGTTATAGTTCACAAAAGTCGAATTACTATTTCTGGAAATTTCTATTTTAGGAGTTTCCAGAAAAGGAAGGTTTCCATTTCCGTTTTTGGTCTTTCTCTCTCTTCAGCCCGTTCTCTCTCCCCGTGCATAGTACCGGCGACTTTGCCGACCTATAACTCGGCCATTCGGCCACCATTTCAATGAAATCAATCCCATTTTCTTCGTCTCTTCACCCTCTTCAATTCTATACCCATTTCTAGCTACGAATCGAAGTGTAGAAGGAGAAATCTTGGAGAGAAAAAACCCAATTTTCGCGTCAAACTGCCATGCTTGCCGGCGACGATTCCGGCCGCGACCACTCATTGGGCTTTGTATCCCTCATCTCCACGAGTCCAGCGCCACCGGTCTCACCTCCATTGGCCGCCGGACGGCAGCGGATCGAAGAATTGAATATTCGGCCACCGGGAGCTTCCAAGCCAAATTCGTGGAGTTCTACTTCGATTCGGACTTTGAGGTAGTTGCAAAACTTGTTCCTCGTGTTCTTGTGTACATGCTGGTAAAATTTGGTAACCATCGGAGATGGTTGACCGGCGGCGAGTGGGGCCCACGCGCGGCGGCGAGTGGGGCCCACGCGTAGCGGCGCATCTGGCCTCCTTTGGAGGTGCATTTCAGCCCATTAGCATGTACTTTTTATTACGATCTTGTTAGTTTATGGTTTGTAGGAAGTTATCGAAGTTTGGGAATTAATTCGGTTTAAATTAGATTCGTTATCGTACGGATTGAACATGACTTTACGGCGTGACCGTCAGATGGTCACCGAATTTGAATAGGATGTTAAGATAGTTATTTTGAGAGTATTGAACGGTTGGATTATGGGAATTAGCTCAATTGGTTAATTAAAGAATAGTTACGGCTTGTAAGATCGATTAAATTAGCTATGTTCGTTCGATTTATCAAACCGCAACAATCCGACCGTTGGATTGGTCGCCGAAGGTGATGGGTGATTTGTTTTATTGTTGAGGCGTATGGAGTTGAGATTCGAGAAGTGTCGTTGGATTAGCGTTGCAAGGGTTATCGGGAACCCTAATTGGATTATTAAGTTCAGTCACGAATTATTATTTTCGTCCGTCGAATAGTAATCGTTATTAATTCTTGTTGTTCACGAGGGCTTTAAGAAAGACTTTGACGAGCGTCAGGCCTAACCGGCAAACTGTGAGTGGACATCTTGTTTTAAATTAAATTATGCATGCAATCTATTTTCAGAAAATATATAAATATATATTTGTGGTTTTAGAATAAATAGTTACTTGAGATTTGAAGAATTATGTTTCCGTTTACTTAGTAGTTATCATCAGTATTTCTAGTCATTAGTATTCAGTTTCTAATAGCCAGTATCCAGTAGTCAGAATTCAGTAGTCAGTTGCCAGTTGTTAGTACTCAGTTTCCAGTCATCAGTGTGTCTCAAAATTCCCTCAGTAATTCAATCCTCAGTATTCAGTATTCAGTCGTCAGTACTCAGTCTCTGGTGATTCCAGTATTCAGTATACAGTTATCTAGTTTCTGGGGGGTAGTGCCTTCCAGAGTCACGTGCACGTGTCATTTTCAGAGGACCTAGTGTCACGCCCCAAATTTTGAAATATAAATAACAACTTGTTATTATTAATAAAACAAATCTGAAACGCGAAGGTTCGGTTAACAACAAAACACAAGGAATTTTTTTCCTTTTTATTCAACAACAAAATACACCGAACCTACTAATGTAAATATCGACTCGTCTCTTTGGAGTCATTTATTACATTACACAACATTACATATTATATTGAAACTTCAAAATAATAATGTAAGTGCCCAAACAGAGCTTATTATACAGCGGAAAAATTAACAAAGCACCCTAGATGACAACAGCAAGGAAGCCTCAGCTTCAGTTCTGGTTACCCTGACCTGCAGGATTAACCCCTACACCATTGAATAGTGCACCGGGTTGAAATAACAAACCCGGTAAGCTTTTAAAGCTTGTATGAGTAAACACAACACAAGAGATAATAATTTTCATATCTCATCCTAATAATCAATTTAAGTAATTTCTCAGACATATCACAAGATTAAATTTAATAACTTAATGAAAGAAATGTCAAATTGATAACAACATTCACCCAATGATTTCAATGACATATGTATGCTTAACAAAATCGCCAAATAATAAATCAAAGTCCAATTTGGACAATAAAAAGAATGAAAACTCTTGAGACTTCTTTTAGAAACACATCTTTTGTATCACAGGGTTATTCCCGATAACACAAAAGAATTGGTAGACAGACTAGAGCACTAACCGCATTGGGACGCTTGCCCAAATTCATACCACAGGGTCCGAAACCCCTTCTCAACTCAAAGAGGCCACACTGGACCCAATACAGTCTCATCAAAAACGCAGTTATCATGATTTGAAATTATTTTCAAACAAATCAATCAGCAATACAATATTATGATTTACTCACACGAAACATTGTATTCTCCACACTCATCTCAAGTCCTTTAAAGACATTTCAAGCAATAACAGGTAATTAACAACCTAGATAGAAGCTAAATAAATGAGAGAGAGATTCATTCTCATGACAACATACAAATCAATCAATAATACAATCCCGTGAAACACAATCACTAATTAACAATCGTGAGTTTACTCACCTTCGAAAATCCAGCTGCGTTCAACAATCAACACTTAACCAGGTAATCGACAATAACGTCTGCTCCGCTAGCTAGATAGCTCAGAAAACGCCTAAGAACAAGCAATCTCAACTTAGAACATTGAAAAACCCTAAACCGAAATGGTTGGACCAAATGTCAACTCTCGGTCAAAGTGGGTCCCACTTCAACTATTCATCAAACGGGTCCCACAAAACTTCATAACACCAAAATTAACAGTAAGCTCAAATATTGTAACTTAACAGCATACTCAAAAACGGTGACGTTCCGGCGGTCGGATTGTCACGGATCTAACGATCCTTAACTTACGGAAAATTAAACATTGGTCAAATGATCGAAACTCTAAAATTGGTAAACATAAAAGATGTTCGTATCGACGAACCCAAAATAAAAGAGCAAGAAAATGCTCCTGGAATGGTTGGACGCGCCGCCACGCGCCTCCGCCGGCGGTGGCTACGGCACGAAAGTGCCGCCTGTCCAAACTTAACAACTGACAAATCCCAACGGTGGACTTGTAGAACACAACTAAAGGTACAACTTTAAAACTTGCCTCGAAGTGAGATAACGGACGGATGTGAAGATATCGCCTTCGAAAGCTGCGGCTGCCCAAAACTTCCAAGCTTTGATCCGCCGTGTACAGTGGTTGATTCGATGATCCACGAGCACTAGAAGTTTTCTGGGGAAGAGAGGAACAAAACCTAAGTGGTTTGGTGCGCTACCGTGGCCGGAGAAAGGAGATCGAACCGGGTTGAATTATGCACAAACTGCCGTGCTCCGATCTGTGGTTTCCGGTGAATATCGACGGTGGTCAGTGGCACAAGGAGGACGGCCGGCTCGGAACGAGTCGATCTGGGTTGGTGCGGCGGCGAGAGCTGGTCGGGATCGGCGAAAAAAGTCGTGCCGGGTCGAAGGTTTTCCGGCTGGTCTGAGGTTTAAAGGATTTCTGATTTCTTTTTTTTTTGTAGTTTTTTCTAAAACCGGAAAATGCTATTTATAGAAAAAAAATCTAAATAGTAACCCGAACTTCAAAAATCCGTATCTCACTCATACGAACTTCGATTTAAGTAAACTTTATGCCCACGAACTCGTATCAACGAGCTCTACGACTTTCGTGAAGGAAGTTTTCCCGAAAAACGTAGTCAAACAAAAGTCAAACGACGGTTTAATCACGTCGTGACACGTTTCACGACGACTCACCCCGATGAATCACCAACAAGGGTGACTCATTAGCTGAATCACCTAGACAAGGGTGAGTCACCTCATGTGTTGTTCCTACTAGAGAGTGCCAAGTGTTACCAATCACAACTTGCCGCCATGTATTTATACTAATACTATACAATACAAAATACAAGTAACCATAATTAATATAAACAAATACACAAGTCGAAATAAAAATATATAATAATAATTACAAGAATACATCAAATAGTAAAACATCATAGAATAACTATTTCTTGCTTAGAGAAATTATTAACGAAAAACCGGGGTATTACAATCTACCCTCCTTAGGAAATTTCGTCCCCGAAATTAAAGTACTATCACACGACAAAGAGATAAGGATATTTAGTCCTCATCTCAGACTCTAACTCCCAAGAAGCGTCTCCCTCGTCGTGCTGACTCCACAGAACTTTGACCAAGTCAACAGTCTTTCTACGAAGTTGTTTCGTAGCCTTGTCTAGAATACGAACAGGTGTCACGACAAAAGTTGCGTCTTCATTCACCTTGATTTTACCAAGATCTATCACATGAGATTCATCTTGTATATACATCCTTAGCATAGACACATGAAAAACATTGTGTACACTAGACATATTAAAAGGTAAGGCAAGTCTGTAAGCCAAATCCCCAACTCTTTCCAGAATTTTAAAAGGTCCAACAAACCTTGGTGACAACTTCCCTTTCTTCTTACCAAATCTCACCACTCCCTTCATAGGTGAAACCTTCAAAAAAACATAATCTCCAACTTCAAACTCCAGAATTCTCCTCTTCAGATCTGCATAACTTTTCTGTCTACTCTGTGCTGTTCGAATCCTATCTCTGATAATTGCGATCTTCTCCGTAGTCTCTTGAACAATCTCTGGACCCAATAATTCTTTATCTCCAACTTCTGCCCAACATACAGGAGATCTGCATGGCCTTCCATAAAGAGCTTCATAAGGTGCCATACCAATACTTGAGTGATAACTGTTGTTGTAGGCAAACTCAATCAATGATAGATGATCTTCCCAACTTCCTTTAAAATCCAAAACACAAGCTCTCAACATGTCCTCCATCACTTGGTTCACTCGTTCAGTCTGCCCATCTGTCTGAGGATGAAAAGCCGTGCTTAAGTCCAATGTAGTTCCCATTGCCTTTTGAAAACCGCTCCAAAAATTCGAAGTGAAACGTGCATCTCGATCAGACACAATGGAAATAGGTACACCATGTAGTCTCACTATCTCCTTGACATAAATCTTGCACAAAGTATCCACCGAATACGTCATCGACACAGGAAGAAAATGCGCCGACTTCGTTAGACGGTCCACGATTACCCAAATAGCATCATGACCTTGTCTTGACTTTGGTAGTCCAGTAACGAAATCCATTGAGATCTGTTCCCATTTCCACAGAGGAATAGGTAAGGGTTTCAACATACCACCAGGTTTCTTATGCTCCGCTTTCACTTGTTGACAAGTAAGACACTTTGAAACATATACTGCCACATCCTTTTTCATCCCACTCCACCAAAATTGTCTCTTGAGATCCTTATACATCTTAGTGCTTCCTGGATGCACAGTATACCGAGATCGATGTGCCTCATCAAAAACTTCTTTCTTGAGGTCATCATTATCTGGTACACACAGCCTTAGCTTAAATCTCAATCCACCATCTGATCCAACTGTCCAATCAGAAGGACCATCACCCATTGAATCAGTTGTCATCTCCGTAAACTTAGAATGACAAAACTCATCTTGTGCTTGAACTTGAATAATTCTTGAAATCAAAGTAGGTTGAACTGTTACACATCCAAGAAAAGTCCCATGTTCATCACTTAATGATAAAAGATTAAACTCGGACGCCGTTTCCAGCATAAGCCATTCTTGAACCATCACTGAAGCCACAATACCCCTCGGTTTCCTACTCAAAGCATCAGCCACAACATTAGCTTTTCCGGGATGATATTCCAAAGTGAAGTCATAGTCCTTTATGAATTCCATCCATCTTCTCTGTCTCATATTCAATTCCTTTTGAGAGAATAAGTACTTCAAACTCTTATGATCAGAGAAAATCTCAAACTTCTCGCCATATAAGTAATGCCTCCAAATCTTCAAAGCAAAAACAACTGCAGCCAGCTCTAAATCATGAGTAGGATAATTCCTCTCATGCACTTTCAACTGTCTAGAGCCATAAGCAACAACACCACCATGTTGCATCAACACACACCCCAAACCCTGATGGGATGCGTCAGTGTAAATGACTAAACCACCCCCACTTGTGGGTATTGTCAACACTGGAGCTGTAGTCAAACTGATCTTCAACTCATTGAATGCCTTCTCACACTCCTCTGTCCAAACAAACGGAACATCCTTCCTAGTTAACTTAGTCAAAGCAGAGGCAATACTAGAGAATCCAGAAATGAATCTCCGATAATACCCTGCTAAACCAAGGAAACTACGAATCTCTGTAATTGTAGTAGGTTGATTCCAATTCATCACTGCCTCCACTTTAGAAGAATCCACTGAAACTCCATCTTTTGAAACCACATGACCAAGAAATTTGACTTCCTTCTGCCAAAACTCGCACTTCTCAAACTTCGCATATAACTGGTTATCTCTTAGAGTTTGTAGTACAATCCGAAGATGTTTATCATGATCCTCCATAGTCTTGGAGTAGATCAAAATATCATCCACGAACACCACTACAAATTGATCCAAGTAGAGATTGAACACACGGTTCATCAAATCCATAAAAGCAGCAGGTGCATTGGTTAAACCAAATGGCATGACAATAAACTCAAAATGTCCATACCTTGTCCTAAAAGCTGTCTTAGGAATATCCTGCTCCTTTACCCTCAATTGGTGATATCCAGACCTCAAATCAATCTTAGAGAATACCGTAGCTTCTCTAAGCTGATCAAACAAATCATCTATCCTAGGCAAAGGATAACGATTTTTGATAGTCACCTTGTTCAACTGTCGATAATCCACACATAACCGAAGTGAATTATCCTTCTTCTTCACGAACAAAACTGGTGCACCCCAAGGAGAAGTACTGGGTCTGATGAATCCCTGCTCAAGTAGCCCATCGATCTGAATCTTCAGCTCCCTTAGTTCCTTCGGTGCCATTCTATAAGGTGCCTTTGATACAGGTTCAGTTCCTGGTATCACATCAATAGCAAAGTCTACTACCCTCCTTGGAGGTAACCTCGGTATTTCCTGAAATACATCTCTGTACTCGGAAACTACAGCAATCTCTGCAATAATTGCAGCACTACTCACAGACTCATCAAGAGCCAAGAGTCCCGATCTTAAGGCATTATCTGCCTCAAGACACCGGTAACGGAACACCGTATGTCCCGGAATATGGAAGGATACAACCATTTCATAACAATCAATCTTAGCATGATTTAGCCGCAGCCAATTCACACCCAAAATCACATCATAAGTATTATCTGGAAGTACAATCAAGTCTGCAAGAAATTCTCTACCACAGATAACAATAGAGCAAGCATCACAAACCAAGTCAAGTATAGCAGAAACACCCAGTGGTGATTTAACACACAAAGGTCGAACTAGATGCTTCGGAGTCAAACCCAACAAATCCACCACTGAGCTAGAAATGAAGGAATGAGATGCTCCCGTATCAAACAAAACTCTAGCAAAGAAATTAAAGACTGACAAAGTACCTTCCACCCCTTCTCGGTTCTGACCAATGGCAAAGACTCTTGCTTGCCCCTGAGGTTGTTGCCTCTGTTGACCTCCCTGTCCATTTCTGCGAGGTTGATTACAATCTTTTTGCATGTGTCCTCTCTGCCCGCAATTGTAGCATGTCATGTTCTTCGGTTTTGTACAGTTTTTGGAGGTATGGCCCACTTCATGACAATTATAACAAGTCAAAGGTGGAACTTGCCGAACAGGCACCGCTCTAATAGGTCCAGCAGTAGTCCTAAAAGTCGTGGCTTGACGATTCTTCTGTCTTTTCCAAGGTCTACCACTATTTCCAGTTGGATTACTGCTTTCAGCTACAGCCTTTCCTTTTCCCTGAGAGTCTCTCAGTGCACTTTGCTCCTTCTTGTAAACGGAGTCATCACGCTCACTTGCGATAGCAGCACTTAAAATAGCAGCTACAGTTCCTAACTCCAATATAACTATCTTTGTTCTGATCCTTGCATTCAGGCCTGCTTCGAACTTCCGTGCCAATGATTCTGCATCCATTTGTCGACAAAAGCGATAAAGCTCAGCAAAACGTGCCTCGTATTGACGCACAGTCATCAATCCTTGTACCAACTCCAGAAAGTCAGCTTACATCTGTCTCTTCACAGCAGGAGGGAAATACTTAACACGGTAAACCTCCTTAAAGCTTAACCAATCCATGTTTTGATTATCCACTCCTCCTCTAATCAAAGAGTCCCACCAGTCTCGGGCTTCATCTTTTAGCAGAAAAACTGCTACTTTTGCCTTTTCCACCTCAGTACACTCGACCAAGGTAAAGTAGGTTGCCAGATTATTGATCCACTTATCAGCCTCTAATGCATCGATTCCTCCACTGAAGTGTGATGCTCCCAACCTCACGATGTCCTTAGTTTTATTAGCCAAACTAGGACCAACAGCGGCTTCAGGCACCTGGGGAAGAGGTTGAGCTACATGAGATTCTGCCACTTCTTCTGCCTGATGCACCTCCAACACTGGAGGGTTTCTGCCCCTAACTGGACCTCTACGTCTAACTGGGCCTCTAGGTCTACCCCTGCGTCTTGGTGGATCCATCACCTAAGAAGCATAGAAATATTTGATTAAATACTTGCATAACCTTCGATACAAGAATAAGTCAAAATTTCCATATGACCAAATTTAATCAACAAAAACTATGATGCTAGATAAAAGAATAAAGTCTGTGAAATATAAATCTCACAACTTGCCTAAGTGTTTAGTTTAGAGGTTCCCTATCCTCAACACCTTATGACCAATCAAGCTAACTTATGCTTCCACTCTATTTCCTCGGAGCTATTCTAACTTCTAGTTAGCACTTCCACTAGATGCGACCAGGTAAGTTCCGGGAGAGATGGTGGAGATGAACTCGCTTAAGTACCATCGTCTCTTAGACACCAAAGGTTGTCTCCTTAAAGAACTTTCCTAGACATCGCAAGTTTTAGAAGAATGCTCACTTAAGTTCTACTTCTCCTGATTAGAGTCATCCTTAAACTCATATAATCTTCACAAAATCTAATACTTCTCTAACAGACTCTAACAGAGCTACCCTAAGCTCTGATACCAAACTGTCACGCCCCAAATTTTGAAATATAAATAACAACTTGTTATTATTAATAAAACAAATCTGAAACGCGAAGGTTCGGTTAACAACAAAACACAAGGAATTTTTTTCCTTTTTATTCAACAACAAAATACACCGAACCTACTAATGTAAATATCGACTCGTCTCTTTGGAGTCATTTATTACATTACACAACATTACATATTATATTGAAACTTCAAAATAATAATGTAAGTGCCCAAACAGAGCTTATTATACAGCGGAAAAATTAACAAAGCACCCTAGATGACAACAGCAAGGAAGCCTCAGCTTCAGTTCTGGTTACCCTGACCTGCAGGATTAACCCCTACACCATTGAATAGTGCACCGGGTTGAAATAACAAACCCGGTAAGCTTTTAAAGCTTGTATGAGTAAACACAACACAAGAGATAATAATTTTCATATCTCATCCTAATAATCAATTTAAGTAATTTCTCAGACATATCACAAGATTAAATTTAATAACTTAATGAAAGAAATGTCAAATTGATAACAACATTCACCCAATGATTTCAATGACATATGTATGCTTAACAAAATCGCCAAATAATAAATCAAAGTCCAATTTGGACAATAAAAAGAATGAAAACTCTTGAGACTTCTTTTAGAAACACATCTTTTGTATCACAGGGTTATTCCCGATAACACAAAAGAATTGGTAGACAGACTAGAGCACTAACCGCATTGGGACGCTTGCCCAAATTCATACCACAGGGTCCGAAACCCCTTCTCAACTCAAAGAGGCCACACTGGACTCAATACAGTCTCATCAAAAACGCAGTTATCATGATTTGAAATTATTTTCAAACAAATCAATCAGCAATACAATATTATGATTTACTCACACGAAACATTGTATTCTCCACACTCATCTCAAGTCCTTTAAAGACATTTCAAGCAATAACAGGTAATTAACAACCTAGATAGAAGCTAAATAAATGAGAGAGAGATTCATTCTCATGACAACATACAAATCAATCAATAATACAATCCCGTGAAACACAATCACTAATTAACAATCGTGAGTTTACTCACCTTCGAAAATCCAGCTGCGTTCAACAATCAACACTTAACCAGGTAATCGACAATAACGTCTGCTCCGCTAGCTAGATAGCTCAGAAAACGCCTAAGAACAAGCAATCTCAACTTAGAACATTGAAAAACCCTAAACCGAAATGGTTGGACCAAATGTCAACTCTCGGTCAAAGTGGGTCCCACTTCAACTATTCATCAAACGGGTCCCACAAAACTTCATAACACCAAAATTAACAGTAAGCTCAAATATTGTAACTTAACAGCATACTCAAAAACGGTGACGTTCCGGCGGTCGGATTGTCACGGATCTAACGATCCTTAACTTATGGAAAATTAAACATTGGTCAAATGATCGAAACTCTAAAATTGGTAAACATAAAAGATGTTCGTATCGACGAACCCAAAATAAAAGAGCAAGAAAATGCTCCTGGAATGGTTGGACGCGCCGCCACGCGCCTCCGCCGGCGGTGGCTACGGCACGAAAGTGCCGCCTGTCCAAACTTAACAACTGACAAATCCCAACGGTGGACTTGTAGAACACAACTAAAGGTACAACTTTAAAACTTGCCTCGAAGTGAGATAACGGACGGATGTGAAGATATCGCCTTCGAAAGCTGCGGCTGCCCAAAACTTCCAAGCTTTGATCCGCCGTGTACAGTGGTTGATTCGATGATCCACGAGCACTAGAAGTTTTCTGGGGAAGAGAGGAACAAAACCTAAGTGGTTTGGTGCGCTACCGTGGCCGGAGAAAGGAGATCGAACCGGGTTGAATTATGCACAAACTGCCGTGCTCCGATCTGTGGTTTCCGGTGAATATCGACGGTGGTCAGTGGCACAAGGAGGACGGCCGGCTCGGAACGAGTCGATCTGGGTTGGTGCGGCGGCGAGAGCTGGTCGGGATCGGCGAAAAAAGTCGGGCCGGGTCGAAGGTTTTCCGGCTGGTCTGAGGTTTAAGGGATTTCTGATTTCTTTTTTTTTTGTAGTTTTTTCTAAAACCGGAAAATGCTATTTATAGAAAAAAAATCTAAATAGTAACCCGAACTTCAAAAATCCGTATCTCACTCATACGAACTTCGATTTAAGTAAACTTTATGCCCACGAACTCGTATCAACGAGCTCTACGACTTTCGTGAAGGAAGTTTTCCCGAAAAACGTAGTCAAACAAAAGTCAAACGACGGTTTAATCACGTCGTGACACGTTTCACGACGACTCACCCCGATGAATCACCAACAAGGGTGACTCATTAGCTGAATCACCTAGACAAGGGTGAGTCACCTCATGTGTTGTTCCTACTAGAGAGTGCCAAGTGTTACCAATCACAACTTGCCGCCATGTATTTATACTAATACTATACAATACAAAATACAAGTAACCATAATTAATATAAACAAATACACAAGTCGAAATAAAAATATATAATAATAATTACAAGAATACATCAAATAGTAAAACATCATAGAATAACTATTTCTTGCTTAGAAAAATTATTAACGAAAAACCGGGGTATTACACCTAGTTAGTCTATCAGTATGTGGATGTCTGGGGGCTAGGGACTTCCAGGCACCATACGTCCTGATCCGGCGTGCAGCTTGCGGGACCTAGTCAATAGTACTAACATGTGGATGTCTGGAGGCTAGGGACTTCCAGACACCGTACGATACCAGACGTACGGCCGATCTTTCAGCAGTACAGTATTTCCAAGAAGTTCGTAGCTCGGTTCCAGTACAGTGGAATCTTTTCCTAGTCAGTGTGTTGTCATGGTGTAGTTTCCTCAGACGTCCATTCTAAATCTCAGTTGTCCAGTAGAAACCCAAAGTCAGCCAGATAGAAAGCTTTATGGATTTATATGATTGTTTATTTGATTCAATTAATCGCATGCATGGTTTTAGAGAATGAAACTTTTGGAAAGCATTAAAGGATATTTTTAAAGTTAATTGTATCTACTTTTTGATTTTCGTCCACTCACTCTAACAGCTTTTGGAAATGTTTTCCCTGGCCCTTCGGTTTTCGTTGACCAAGTTGCAGATTAGTTGAGGTCGTGCTACCCACCGAGTCGAGGCATAGTGCACACGCTTCCTTATTATCATAGTAGAATTTGTTCAGCTGTTTATATCTATTGTGCGACAATTAGAATTGCTCTAATTTACCAAACAAATGTTTTAAAAATGTATTTCAATTTATGGATATATTTTGGAGGTTGAAAAATTTTGTGGCAAGCAAGTAGGCTCGGAAGTATTGGGTGGATAATTTGTTGTTAGAAGTGTTAAACTGTTTTTCACAGGTTTTGGGTAGTCTATTTTAGGCGAGTTTATGCCGAATTTTCGGCATAGGCTTTCCTAAGGTGGGCCCCACAGGGCCACCTCGGATTCCAGGGTGGAATCTGGAGCGGGTCCTGTCATTGGTGGTTCGCCCGAGTTAATGGGAGGATTTGGGTGGTATAGTTAGTGTTGGGACCCCGGCCGATGTTGGGGTTTAAAGGGTTGTTGGTTCTTGATCCGGATCAACAACAGTTTGGTTTGTTGGATGTGGCAACAACGGAGGGGAGCATCAGAGGTTGGGCCGGTAGCTGCACGGCATTTTTGGCTCTCAAGAAGAGGCGGCGTTCATGTTTGTTTGTAATACCAATTATCTTTGGATGTGGCACAATGAGCTTTATGCCTATTGGTGCGGTAGTTGTGCACGGTTCACACAAAGCACAGAGGGGGTCCTTTTCCTATGTTGTTTCACTTGGAATGGTGTTGCCCCTTTTGTCACAAAACTTGTTTCTTCCTATACCACCCTTAACAAACTTTTGCCCGTTGGCAGATTTTTGTTCCCAAATTGCAAGTGTTCAGGTTGTTTTCTCAATCAAGATTGCTGCATCAATCACACTCTGCCCGGTTACATGGTGTTCAGTTGGGCGTTCTCGGGCCCTTGTATGTTCTACCCGATGTAGGGAGTTTCTTGTTTAGGTTGGTTTGTTTAGTTTTTTTCACTTTGTGCCACTGCGTGGGTCTGTCTTCTCCCCTATGTGGGATTGTATCGTGTTTACAGGTTTGTTATAATACTAGGCTAGTTGCCTTTTTTTATTTCAAGTTTGCATTTCACCTATCAAAAAGAATCAAAAGTTTTCTTTCGAGTATTTTCCTCTCTATGTGTTGCCCTATCTCTGAACCAAACAACCAGTTAAGTCCTCAATACACAAATGATAAACAACAGTAGTAAGAGCAAGTGGTGATCAGGATTCTGGATTGAGGGGCAGGAAGTAATACATTATCAACCTGAGAAACTCATGAATTCAATGTCATGCAAATCCACATAAGTGAGTGCCAACTCAAGGATTACTAAAAATCTAAATCCATATATATACACTATTTAGAATGCACCCAATGGATTCTCTCTGACAATTTTCGTAAGTACAGAAAAATCGACAAAGACAATCTTATGGTAGAAAAGGATACCAATTATCTCTATCTTCCAGAACAACAAAGTAAAACACATATTCAGCGTTTTCAGCTACCATCATTTTCCTTCACTGGATCAGAGCTCACAATAGGAAGGCTTTTTCTGTACTGGGGAGATGTCAGCCTCCTCTCCAACGGTGTTTTCCTCTTGCTGACGACAAACCTATTCACTCCTTTACGCATTGGCATTATCGAAGGGAAATCTTCATCCGGAATCTGACTCAGCTCTGAGATGTCTTTAATCTGGGCTACACGCTTAAACCATCTCTCCGCCTTTGCCTCCTCTGACATATCTAAAGGATCCGGTTCCTTCACTGCTGACCCCTCCAAACTCTTCCCAGTCCACCGCTGTCTAATGTTCTGTTCATTGGACGGTTGGCGTGAATTCACTGCCTCATTAAAATTCTCTTTCCCTGAAGATTCACTGTTCAATCTGCCCGTGCTATCAGCGCTAGGATTAGCAAAATTCGGGGCAGAATTTCCACTGGTAGGGGTCCCATACACAGAGGTAGTCCTGCTCTTACTAAGCATATCTCCAGAAGATCCAGAATTCCAGCTTGCAACACGGCTTTGCTGATTTTCCATCTGTTGACTATGACCAGTATTCAGCTTCCCAGGTCTCATATCACATGACTTGTCTGGAGGGTTCTCTGGCATCACAGTTGGAGTTGACTCATCAGCTGTCTTGCTATCTAAATCTGTCCCGTTTGTCTGCCGGTTATCCACTTTTGCAAAATAGTCGGGTGGGAAGGGGACGAAGGGAACATAATTAGTATTGTTAGCTTGTTCCGTAGCTGTACCTCTCTTGTATGCTGGAGAAGTCAAAGAACGATCTTTCTTCTTGCTGACAACAAATCGATTCTCTCCTTTACGTAGCGGCATAATATCAGGAAAGTCCTCATCCGCAATTGCACTTGCGAGATCTGTAACATCATGCAACTCTGCAACCCTCTTGAACCATCTTTCAGATTTCTCAGCTCGTTCCTGTTCTTCTTTCCTGCTGCCAGTTTGCTTTGTAGACTTCTCAGATAGCAGCATACTGTCCTCTGATTTACCAGACTCATTGCTCCCAGAAACACTGCCTTCCCATTCACTGGCCTTCGAAGTGACAAATTCATTTTTGTCTCTCAATAACTTCCCACTCTCCTCCATATATGAATTCTCAGGTTTCTTAGCAAAGGCATCGGCCGGTAATGGCACAAATGGGGCATAATTGGAATTACTCCCTCTGGGGTTCTGATACTGTGTGGAACCTGAGCTAGAAATAAAAGAGGGGTTTTCAGTTTTAACATTTTGCCCAGCATTTGTACTTGTAGTATTTGATTGAGAAACAGATGAACGACCAAGAATGTTATCTAAAGTCTGGCTGGCTGTAGCACCCAGTGACTTATTTGCACTCCCCATTCGGAGATCCTTATTTTCATCATTATCCAAGTTTCTTTGGTACTGGGCATTCGCCAGCCTCCTCTCTAACGGTGTCTTCCTTGTACTCACAACAAATCTATTTACTCCTTTCCTCAATGGCATTATTTCAGGAAAATCTTCATCTGTAATCACACTGCTCATGTCTGAAGTACTATCTAACTGAGAAATCTTACTAAACCACCGCTGTGCCTTCTCTTCATTAGCAGCCAGCCTGCTATTGATATCAGCCTTATTTGTATCATCTCCATTTTCAAATCCCATATCCAAATTATTTTTGGTGGTACCAATTGTGACATCTCCGGGGCGCTTGCAATCACATCTCAGGCATACCATGTTTTTCCCATAGTTAAAAAAGTCACATCTGAGGAAGAAGTTATTCTCAGAGTCAATTAAATACGGAAATACAGAACTAAATAAGCAAATCAGGGGAAGATGTAATAAAGAAGCAATGCTCACTGAGGACACTCCCATTCCCCGCCAGTTAGCTGTCTCTTTGGCCTGGACTCATTGCATTCAAGGCATTTCATGTTTTTTGCGAAGTTCATGAAATTACACCTGCTCATTTAGATAAAGAATATTTAATACTCTATAAAAAAAAAATTGCCAAATAAACCACAAATTATGCTCCCCAATCATTTCATACATATGTATTGAATTTTTAACAAGAATTAACTCAACACTTGCTAACCATTGGCCATAAAAAGGATTCTACCTTGAGCAAATCCAGTCGCCTCTTTTCATTTCAATAGTTTTGCCAAAAGGCCGAGGAGTTTCTCCATGAATCTCAGGACTTTGATTCTGCACTGCCCCAAAAGAGTTGGACTCTGGAGCACTATAACAGAGCTTCGCCATTTCTCTCAACAGACTACGGACAGATGATTCAACAAGTTCTCTATTGTAGAGGTTGTTTTTCTCTGAAGAAAAAACAGGATTGCTAGCATAACTCAATATAAATCTCATCAAATCAACCGTTTGTGCTTTATCAGTATCGAAGGCCTATAATTCGGAACACAATTACAGCATAGAAAGAGACAAGGTTAGTAGTAGTAACTCAAATATTTATGAAAATATATTTAATAATCAGTGTGTAAAACCCAGGAACTAGAAGACATCAGTTATCCAGATAGTCATATTGATTAAAAAAGAAAGATAAACAACATGACCCTCACAGAGTTCTTAATTAATTTAAATCAAATTAAAAAGAACAGTCAATTTAGTTGTGGGATCGTATGGCAAAAGTTCAAGTTCCCCACAAGATACCCTTTTTTTTTTCCTTTAACCTTGGTCCACATATAATTTTCAGTTGAACAACTTAAAACTGATCACTTAACTCCACTTACATTCTTCAACCCTGTGGGGATACAATCTGTCAATATATGATTTTTTTTGGATTCAGACCCATGATAGAGATTTTTTATTGGTCAATGTCGGATGAGTAGAATCTTTTACACGGAGAAGAAAAATTAAACACTGTCACATGTTACATGCTGAAAAAGCAACTTTAAAATGAATAGGATCCTCTGCCTATGTTTTCTGTGCTGATATTATGCTTTTGCTGAACCAATATAAGCACAATACCAACAAAAAGAGAAAAACACCACAATACCAACAAAAAGAAAAACATAAGTAGAAGATATGAACACTTTTAGAACACCTTACGATTTAAAAGCATGTATTTCAAAAAAGATGTGTTACATACACTAGTAAAGATGTATTAAACAAGACCTATTGTGAATCTATACCAGTACTTAAGAGAATAGCATTTGTCAACTGTACCAGCCATTTTCTTTTTTCTTTTTTTTTACTATTTTTCAGAGTTCTTCACTCTAGTAACATATACCTATAGCTCACATCTTATCAACCAAACAAATAGAAAGATAAAGCTACAAAGAAGAAGTTATATTAGCTTTTGTTGTAATGTAGAGGAAACTAGCTATTTCTGGTGCCTTCGCATAGTGCCCAGCTCAGTGAAAACTATAGGATGACAAATCCAATTAACTTGCAGGAAGCTATAACTTAAGTTTGATTAAGTTCATCTCAGGGTTCTGGTCTCTTCATTCTAGCCTCTTCATTCTTCTCTGTCTGGGTTCTACCTCACTTGCTTCAATTGGGGCCTCAACGAGCGGTTTAACTAACTTATCTCCACATATAGAAGGGAAAAGAGATATACCAACAAAAGCAATATAGATATAGACCCTCATAGACACCTAACAAGCAGTCAGATTGAAGCACTTACGGCATAAAAGTTTAACGTCTTTCTCATTAAGCTAAACCACGGGGCTAAGAATAGACACATAACCCAAGATAACATTCTCTGAAAATTTTTCTTCGATCAAAGATTTTGGTGTCTAATTACTTAATTTTCTTGAACAAACCATTGTGTTACATCAAAATTTAAAATGTGAAGAGCATTGATAGAATTAAAGTAATTGGTTTTGGGCAACAGTAAAAACTAAAAATAATAACAGTAGTAGAGCTCACATTGGTAACGCCTTGGCCTAGAAATAATCTCATACGTCGTGCCGAATCATCCCCATTCTGGAACAGAAATGGGGTACCATTCTCCACCACAACCTCTAGATCTCGCCTAGAAAGCAACCTGCAGGAAAAAAAAATCATAAGTCCCCATTTGGCAGAAGAACATAGATAGCGAGGAGTTAGAGAAAAGGCATGGCATGCCTGAGAAGGCCAGGTCGTGCCCTCGCAAAGGCCAAATAAACAGTGGCAGCGCGCGCAAAGTCGTCCCCGACAGGCACGGTGAAGGCGTCGTGGGCATCATCGATTTGAGTATAACCGGCGGCAGAGAGAGCATTAAGGAGGTGCGACCACTCCGGCCAGGGGTTCAAAGGTGAGTCAGAAGCGTGGGAATGAGAATGGAAATGGTGAGAGGATTTGAGAGGGAAAGAGGAGGAGCGACAAGTAGAAGAATGATGGTGAGAGAGGAAAGAACGGAAGAGTGGGGGATTGGAGGAGTGGCGAGAGAGGCGGAGGAGAAAGAGACAAGGGACGCGGTGGTGGTGTTGGTGGAGAGGGAAAGGGAAAGGGTGAGTGGTGGTGGAGAGGAGGCTCAACAATCTGTGGCTCGCACCACCCATTTAGACTGAGATGAGCATCGGATGGAGATGGGGGATTGGGTTTTGGTACTAGACTCGATAAACCCTACTAACTCTCTACTCTCTAGTCTCTACTCGGATCGGGTCGGATCGGGGTTGAAAGAATGTATTAATGGTTTGAGGAAATGAACTAAATCTGTAAGGGAAAATACTTATATCCAACCTGGTTAAGTCCTTTCTTATACCTGAATTCTTTTTAAGTCTTTTTTTTAAATCTGTAAGATGATTTTACTTTTATAACTCTATTAATTCTTCTTTTCTAACATATTTTCAAATTAGGCAACGCTTTTTCGCAATAAGAAACCAATCTAACTCTCATGGCTCTCCAGTCACCAAAATTGTGACTGCGATTCGAGGACGAAGGACCGATGACGATTCGAGGATCGACGGCGAGCAGTATCGGAATATTATTGAAGTTTTCTGATTCATGGTAAAGGTTTGTGAAGAAAACTTGTACTTTTCTCAACAGTTTGTTTCAACTTTCAGTCTTCGTTTCCGATCCTAATAATTTCTCTTATGTCTCTGGATCTAATAACTTGTGAATTTTGTGATTTCTCAATGTTGATTTTGATATAAGAAGCTGCACAGTATATGTGATTTCTCAATGTTTGTTTCAAATTCTTATTCGAAGTCCTTTAAAAGGAATTGTATGTAATTGAAAATTATAAACGTTTGCCCAGATGTTGAATGTTAATTTCTATGTTTGGATTATGAAATTTCTTTTGGCTGTGGTTCAAATTTCCTTTGGTTGTGGTTGAAATTTTTGAGTTCATCTCTTTTGATGTAGACTAATGGCTATTGAAAGGGGCAAGATTGCACGAGTGACATATCACTCTCAAACACAAGTGATGGTTGTTTTTGAGGATATGACATACAATTGGTTTTGCAATGAGATTAAGTTGAGATATGAAGAGTTGTCTAACGTTGATTTTCTGTTGTTCTATGCTCAGCCTAACTGTCCATTATGTAGACTTCGGTGTGACGATGATGTTAAATTGTTGTTTGATTGCCTTTTGTTTCAAAATATAATAGTGGTTGATGTGTTGGTATCTAATGTTAGTGGGGAATCTAGCTGGCCTGTTAGTTTGACATCTACAGGGCAGTCTTCTTTGGAATTTACCGGAGTATCAACTGGACAATCTTGCAGCAGTAATATAATTGATTTTGATGATGATGAGGCTGAGAATGAGGGTGAGTTGAGAACTATTGGAGTGAGTTCTTATCTGACAAAAGAATGGATCGGATATATTAGGAGAGTTGGTCAAATATTTGAAGGAGGAGTGAATGATTTTAGAGAGAAGTTGTGTAAATATGCCATTGAGATGGGAATTGTTTTTTGGTATAAGAAGAATGAACCAAAACGTGTTAGGGCAGTTTGTACAAATAAGGATTCTGCTAATTGTAATTGGATGGTTTCTGCCACCCTTTTCACCACAAATGGAGCTTTTTATATAAGAAAATTTAGAAATGTCCATGATTTTCAAGGTGTCATTCGTAGGAGCAAAAGTGTCTTAATGGTATCGAAGGTTATTTCCTCCATAGTTAAAGATCAACTTGTTGATGATCCGAACTTGAGGCCAATAGACATACGGAAGCAAGTCAAACAACTGTATGGATTAGATGTTTCTTACAAAACAACATGGAAGGGGAAAGAGATAGCAAAAAAAAATTGTTCATGGTGATGACTTCTATACCTAATTCCAACAATGAATTCCAAAACCCGAACTCCTCAAATAAATTACTCACCGACACCTTTAATTATCCAAAACACTCGGCAACGTTTCCAACGGTCGGATTGTCACGGTTCGATAAATCGAACGAACGTAAATTAATTTATTCGAAGTCTCAAATCGTAATTATACTCTAATTAACCAATTGGCCTAATCCAATGATCCAACCACACAATATTCTCAAAGTTAATATCTTAACATCCTAATCAACTTCGGTTGCCATCCAATAGTCACACATTAATGTAAATCGTAACTCGTACGAAAAACAAACCAAAAATAATTGGATTAAATTTCAAACATCGATAATTTCCTACAAACCACATATCGTTATGCTCGTAATAAAAAGCACAAGTTAATGGACCAAAATGTACCACCATCAAAGGCCGGATGCGCAGCTATGCGCCGCCACAAGTGGCTGCGCGTGGGGCCTCAACCATCTCCGATGGTCACCAAATTTCACCACAACATTCACAACATCAAGAGGATTAACTTTTATACCTACCACGAAGTCCGAATCGGAATGGTTTGGCCGAAATTTCACTCGAAAGTTCCGGGTGGTCGGAACTTTAACTCCTCGATTCTTCTCCATCCGATGGTGGTTTGAGCCAAAACTGGTAGCGCTGGGTCCGCCGTGAGGAGGGCTACAAAGCCTAGTACGAGACTTAGGTCGAATCGGCCAGAAAAGAGTACGGAATCGACGAACAGTTTGGCTAGGGTTTTTGAAATTTCTCTCCTTAATTTCTCTTTATACACCAAGTGCTAATGGAAATCCTTGGTATGGGGATGAAGAGGAAGAAGAGACGAGCAATTTGGAACAAGTTTGAAGACCGGAGGTGGCCGGCCGGCCGAGAAAATGGCCGGAGAAGGCAACCGCTACTGTAGAGAGGGAGAGAAGTCGGGAAGCCCAAAGGTCACTCGAAAACTGATGGGTTTTTGGCTATTTTTGGAAATTTCCGGATTTAGGATTTCTATTTATATCAAGTTTTCCGAAATAGTAATTCGACTTCCGTTACTCATAACTTTTTCGTGCGAACTCCGATTTTTATGTCCACGAACTCGATTTAATACGCTCTACAACTTCCATGAAGAAAGTATATCCAAATTCTGAACGAATCAAAAAGTCATCCCTCTAAATGTACTTTCCGATCGAAGTTAAAATTTTCCAAAAAACATCAAATCCAAGAAAAATTAATTAAATAATAAATCCTTCGGTACGGGTCATCATAATCTCCGATCCCCCCCTTTAAAAAAATTTCGTCCTCGAAATTTGTACCTAGAGAAGTGTGGATTTTGAACTCGCATAAGCTCCTTAGGTTTGCAATCAGCATGTTCTATTGTATGTTTCCTTCATGATACTCCATGCAATATCCAAAACTAAATCTCTATCTCCTTGTTTTACACTCTTACTGTCCAACTTAATCTCCTAATTCTCATGTTAATGAGCACACACTATTAACCACTAAGTTCTGCAAATCCAATATATATAATTATTAGGATCTCTTTAATCCATCTAGAAATCCTCAAAAATTAAAACAACGAATTTGAATATTTAAAAAGATGTCACATCCTTCTACTCTTCCATTTCCAACTATAATCAAAATTAGACAGGACTGGTAATCGTTCAACAAAAATAATCTTTTACCACGTTGTTAGACTTAATAGCTCATTGATCCATATGATAAGTGCATACACCAAGTTTCACTTTCCATGACTTTTTCCAAGAGACGTCACAACTTCTGAACTCGTCATTTCGCAAGAAGTGTCGTAATTTACTATTTTAGCAATCCCTTCGTCAATAACCCTCATTCCTCTTTAAGTAATCTAATGAAGAGTTTAAATTCGTTAGCCAACGTCATTTAAGAAAAGTAATCAACATCTCAACAATGCAACTCCAACTACCACAATGGAGTCACCGTCGAGAGCTCCTAACATCTAATGAAGGCTTTCGAAACTCGAATCTTGATTTTCGTATAATTAACCAAACTAAGTGTGAAAAATATTCCAAAATCCTTCCTCGTACACACAACTTGAGTACACATAACGAGCTAAGAAATTTCCTATTTCCTCCATCTCAAGTGATGACTTAAATCACAACCTCAAAATGTTTGAACTTCTAGCAGTAGTCTAGGTAGAACACTTCATTTAACAAATTATTCATACTAATACTATTCAGTTTTAGAACAAACAACAATCTCGTCCACTAATTTCTTAACTCCAATAACGTAACAAAGCCCATCAACTTCCAAAACCATTTACTCACAACTTAACCAAGGAACTTCAAACTTTTATGGCAACCATCACATTAGTTCTTCTTAGATGATAACCAATGTTGCAGTCTTAAATCTTTATTAATTTTGTCGACCTCCTTTGCCTCAAATTTAAATCTCTCTGGGTGAACACATATTTCAAACTCTTGTGGTCAGTGTACATCTAATACTTAGCTCCACAGAACAATGCTTCCAAATTTATAAAGTAACCATTACTACAACATGTTCAACGTTATGCATCGGATAGTTCATTCAAGTGGGTTCAACTGTCTAGAAGCACAAACTAATGCCTTCTCAAGTTGCATCAGCATGACAAAGCAAAAATAATGGTAAGTGATATTGAGATACGGGATTGTCGTTCCAACATGGATTGACGGTTCCCGATCTCTTGGTAATGTGTGTGGTCGGGTGACTAAAGCTATATGATGTGATGAGGAGTGGAAAGAGTGGGTGAAGCGTGTTTGAACAATGTGCGGTGTGAGGTGTGTGTGGTTTTGTGTAACAAATGGTGGAATGCCAAGATGGACAAACAAATAAAGAAAGCAAGTAATGTAATGCAAGTAAAGTAGAGTGTGTGCACAATAAGGAAAGTGTTGGGGTTTCGGGTTAGCCTAAGTCCAAAGCTGAGGCTTAATGAACCAATTTAGTATTTGTGTTTATGAAATGAATGAATCAAGCTTCGTATCTTAGCCATATTATGGGTCTAAGACCATCTTCTCTTATGTATTCTTAGTGCCATATTATGGGTCACTAGAACTCCCTCAAATTAGCTTGAGAGGCGATAAGCACAAAGACTTAGAAACTCAAACAAGGGGACCTCATCACATCTATTATCAAATGCCTAAAGAAAGTTAGGAGTCACCCTAACAATCTCAATCAAAGTAGGTTGCAAACATGCTCAAAGAAGTGACTAAATTCTCTAAACATGTACTCAACACAAATTGAAATGGATAATAGACATACTCATTCATCACAAAACATTCATACATAGTCAATTCATCATTATATCACAATGGACTAGGGCACACAACCCTAGTCCCCAACAAAGCAACTACTCACTATCCATCAAAGCATACATCATAGTATAACAAGTGTAAGCTCTAAACATAAATACAAGAGACACGAGGGTTGAAGAATTCTCAATAAATGGTGTCCCCTTCTTCTCCTTGGATCTAGGTGATGTCTTTGATGGTTGGTGAGGATCTCAGCTGCCCAAAATGTTGGTGGAAGTGGCGGAAGTGGCAGAAGTAGGCTGACCCGCCGCGCGTCGACCGGTCGACAACCGTGCAGAACCTAAACCTAGGGGAGATGTGGAGAGGAGGAAAGGGAAAGGGAAAAGTAGAGTGTTTGGGGCTGAATGATGAGATGACTTAATGAGGCAATAACTAGGGTATATATAGGCAAGAGGGAAAGGGAATGTAGGGCTAGGATGAGTGGGGCAAGATCTAATGGTGAGATTGATTAAATGAAGGACAAAGAGGGTAAATCCATATAAGAAACAAAGGGGAGGAATAATCTAACGATGACCTCATGATATCTAGTGTGATCCTTGCTGATTTGGGGACTTGTATGGGTGAGTCACAAGGTTGACTTTGGGACAAGTTTGAAGACCGGAGGTGGCCGGACGGCCGAGAAAATGACCAGAGAAGGCGACGACTACTGTAGAGAGGGAGAGAAGTTGGGAAGCCTAAAGGTCACTCGGAAACTGATGGGTTTTTGACAATTTTTGGAAATTTTCGGATTTAGGATTTCTATTTATATCAAGTTTCCCGAAATAGTAATTTGACTTTCGTTACTCATAACTTTTTCGTGCGAACTCCGATTTTTACGTACTTTATGTCCATGGACTCGGTTTAACACGCTCGACAACTTCCTTGAAGAAAGCTTATCCAAATTCTGAACAAATCAAAGTCATCCCTCTAAACGTACTTTGCGAAGTTAAAATTTTCCAAAAAACGTCAAATCTAAGAAAAATTAATTAAATAAAAAAATCTTCGATACGGGTCGTCACACTATGCCACCTGAGGGAGGGAAACTGCCAACTCAAATGACACATCGAGGGCACTGCCTACTCGATGATGTTACCTGAAGGGCACTGCCCACTCGATGATGTTACCTGAAGGGCACTGCCCACTGCAGGTAATGCATGAATGCATATAACTTAAACTGAACTGACCTAAGGGCCCTGCCTACTTCAGATAACTAACTGACTGAATAACTGGCCTCTAATAATGCAATGTAACTCAATACTGAAAACATGCTCATGATGATAAACTCATAAATTATACCATTTCTGAAAAATATATTGCATGCAAAAATAATTTTAAAACAAACGTCCACTCACAGAAAACCAGCTAAGTCCGACGCCTGTCAGGATCCTCCTCAACGTCCTCCTGAATAAAACCAAGTATAATAACTATTAATATTTGACGGACGTAATAAGAGAATAATCTACATTTACTTCATTGAACATGTTAGGTTTCTCCTCCACTAAAACTCAGTTTTCAAACCCATCGATAAAACCTTAACCTCAACACCCTGGTAATTACCCCTCGATACTTCTAATTATCCAAAAAAATGCTCGATGACAAATCCAACAGTCTGATTGTCAAGGTTCGATAAGTCGAACGGACGTAACTAATTTATTCGATCTCTCTAATCGTAATTAATCTTCAATTAACCAATTGACCACACTTCAAAGATCCAACCGTACAACATACTCAAAATAATTATCTTAACAACATAATAGAATTCGGTGACCATTCAACGGCCACACAGTAAAATCAGTCGTAACTCGTACGATAACGAACCTAAATTAATTCGGATTAATTCCTAAACTTCGGTAACATCCAACAAACTAGATACCCACAAGATCGTAGTAAAGAGTACATGCTAATAATTAAGCTAAAATGCACCTCCAAAGGAGGCCAGACGTGCCGCCACTCAACCATCTCTGATGGTCACCAAATTTTACCAGCATGTACACCATAGCTCAAGGATCAATTTTCATACCTGCCACGAAGTCCAATTCGGAGTAGAAATCCACGAATTTTCCTTGGAATAGCCGGAACCCTAGAATTTCAAATCCAAAATTCTCTCAATCCAGGAAGAATCGATGAACAAGGCTGGCATGGATGTGTTCTTCGTGAAGAGTGTTTCAAAACCCACCAAGGTTCACCGGCCAATTTGGCCAAAAAACGGGGAATTGATTCTGAGAAGTGTAGCACTGTCGTCGCGGCTTTGAGAGAAGATTTTGGTGGCTACCCGCTGTGATACGACCTGAAACAAGTTGGGGATGGAAGAAGGGAAGGAGAGGAAGAAAATGAGACCGGTCTCAAACCCCAGGCCAGAGAAGAGGCGCGGGTACTGTAGCGGGCGGCGGGGGGGGGGGGGGGGTGTTGGGGAGCCGAAAATTCACGAGAGATTTGAATGGTTTTCTGCTATTTTTGGAAATTCCCGAAATAGAAACCCCTATTTATACCAACTTCTTGAAATAGTAACGTCCCTTTAGTGACCCATCACTTCCTCATACGAAGTCCGATTTTTACGTACTTTATGTCCACAGACTCGGTTTAATATGCTCTACAACTTCCGTGAAGAAAGTTTATTCAAATTCCTTATCAAACAAAAAGTCATCTTAAAGGCCCCTAAATGTATTAATCGAAACTCAAAAAATTTAAATTTCCAACAGTTCACCGAAAGATTAACTAATAAAAAGATAAAATTGGTCTGGGACGTCACACATATAGCAACTAGTAACCTAGGTAACCAACACTAAATGGAAAGGCAAGGGACGTGGAAAAATGCAATGTGAAGTGATGTATGTGCAATGAGGATGTGTAGTTTGTGAACCAAGAATTGTGAATGAGTGAGTGACAAACAAAGCAAACAAAAAAATTAATATAAATGAGGAAAGGGGAAATGATGCGATTGGGGCTTCGGGTCATTCTATATCCAATGGACAAACAAGCAAATGCATACATATGTTGAAAGGGTAATGTATCAATCCCAATTTCACCCATACTATGGTGTGTAATAGAATGTTGCTAGGTATTCCTATGTCATGCTATCACTTGCTCGGAGACTACCGGTCATATCAGGTCCCCGCCTAACCCAGGCAACGAACACCAAGATATCTCTCCAACCCAACCCGGGAAAGGCCTGCTTGCCGGTCCAAATCACTTGCTACAAGACCTCTCCCCGAGGAGAAGCTGCACTTATCCAACATCGAAGACAGGCAACAAGGACCAGCCTCAACCACCTATAAGAGTCGACCTCTTTCCTCGTTTATGGTACGCATTCATTACTCATAAAGGTTACTCTGTCAATATTAATACATTGTGCTGACTTAAGCATCAGAGGAGCGAAGAGCGATCACCTGGTCTCCCCTTAACTCCAGTGCATTCTTCTTGATAGATGATCGAACGTGAGGGACTTGCCGTAACTTCATCCCATACCTCTAGTCTAAACCAACCCCCTAGATCTAGAGATAAACATTTGGCACCGTCTATGGGAATTCTTACAAAAATTTTGCCCACTTACCTCTAACCCCCACAGCGAGACCTGTAAGCCAAGGTCAGCCTTATGCTTTAAGACATATTAAAGGCAAATGTCGAGCGGGCAAAGGAGCACCAGGAAAAGCTGGAAGCCCAACAACAATTCTTACAAAAATATGATGTAGTCATGCGCCGGCTTGACCCGGGAGCCAAAACCACCGAACTTAGCCCAATCGGAAGTCACCACTCGCACAACACCCGAGCCGACAATAGACATGGTATCCATATCGACACCCCCTAAAACTAAAGGAATTACGTAATAAGGGCCCAGCACCACAGCCCATCCGGGTAGGAGATCAGGAACAAGTGGTCGAATCCTCGAGGCATGACACCCCCTAGTTCCTTTAGTTGGGGTCAACCGTGTGATCTCAGACCAGATCGAAATTTAGAACTACTCGCTTAGATGGAACAATTGGAGGAACGACTCCAACAGGCGGACCGCCCCCAGGCATTCAAGATCCCCAGTTTCATAGAGCGACTGTGACCCTTCTCAACTCGCATCTTGAACATTTCAAGGCACCCGGGGGCCAAGTCCATCAAAATCGACCACGACAATGGCCTCACGGACCCATTTCTCCATATGGAAAACTTCTAGTCGGCTACCCAAGGCAGGGGTTACGGCGATGAAGTCTTATGCCTTATGTTCAAGGAGACACTCACCAGAGAAGCAATGAGTTGGTTCTTCAAGCTCAAGCCATCAACTCTTTCAGGGCTTTGGTTGATGCTTTTAAATCTTGATTCATACTCATGACCGATGGTTACCATACCACTGGGCAACTTTTCAAGGTCAGTCAAGGAGAGGGCGAACCCTCAAGTCTTTCGTAAATAGCTTGCAAACGACCACCTCCACATCCCCGAAATCCCAAACCCAAGCATATTCTTAAGCCAACCGCCCCACCAGAGGAGAGGAAAGATTAAGAGTACAACAACAACCAACAGAGCAAATGCCCCTGAGAGAACAACTTCAATCGCAACAAAGACCGATATGGCAAACCGTCCCCTAGGGAAAACCGCCACACAGATGCAAACAAGCCATACGCCCTAACTCCCCGATACAAAGTATTTACCATCCTCACTGCCCCCCTCGAAAGAAATCTTCGATCAATATAAAGATCAAATTCCACCACCTCCACCAAGGAAGTTCCCGCGTGCTGGTCCTCCAAGGAAGACCGGTCGATGGTGCAAGTACCACGAGGATAGCGGCCACAATACATACATCTGCCTAGCGCTCTAACGTGTGGTATAGTTTCATATAGGCGAATACACTTATACGAATGTCAAAGATTGTAGATGTATAGATTAAGACCGGAGGAATGTCGTACCCAAGGTATTAGAAGGTCCAAGATCCCACTTGGTAATGCAATGTAGCCAAGGAATAATAGCACTAAATGTGGAGAGACAAGAGATGATCTATGTACCTATAAGTGGAGTATGTGCAACATGGTGTAGTGTTCAAAGAGGTGTCACTCTTAAGTGACAAGTATCCAACATTACCCTAAAGTGACAATACTAATCTAGGCAAACAAGTAAAGGCACAAATGAATGTGCTTGATAGATTGCAAGTATGTTAAGGTGACAACCCCAACAAAGATGTGGTTGTAATCAAATGTGGAAGACGATTGGGGTTTCTGGTTAACTTTAACCCACTTTGATGAATCTCCAACCTAATGAATATGCAATGTTGAATAATTAACAAACCAAATTCCGTATCTTAGCCATGTTATGGTTCCAAGACCAAGTCTCAATCATTATCTCAACCAAATTGTGATATTCACAACAACTTGAACTCCTACTCAATTAACCTAAGCCGTGTTAAGGTTTCCAAGTTAATCAAGTAAGCCAAAGGACTTTAAGACTAAGAATTTAAACAAGGAAAGCTTCATGCTCATACTCATCATACTCAAATGTCAACTATCCAAGATTGTTAAGGTGACTAATCTAAACAATCTCATACAATACAAGTTCAACACCTGCTCAAGAATTAGTCTTATTCAATAACAAGCATCAAACATGAATAAATTGACAAAGAACATGTTCATCTTTCAATCAACAAACATAAACATTAAGGTTCATCAATACATCATCATAGGCTAGGACACACAACCCTAGCTCCCAATCTAAATGACTACTCACACATGTTTATGAAATACATCAATCTTGTCAAGAATGGAAACATGAATACAAAAAATAACTAGAGTAGGGTTAAAAAATTCTCAAGGGATGATGGCCAGCAGCTCTTTTGTGACTCCAAGTATAGATGACTGCTTCCTCTTGAACTCCTCTTCTCTCCCAAGCTTCTTCTTCTCCAAGTTTTTGAATTCCTTGTGTTCTTGACGAATTCCCAACTGTGGAGCATGAAATGTGGTGGAATGATAGTGGAATGGTGGTGAAAGTTAGTTCCTAAGATAAATGGATGTCTTAGGAACAACTTTCGTGAAGGAAGAAAAGTGATTTAAGTGATGGAAGGTGTTGAAAGCTGGCCAAAATAGTGACTGAACTCGTGTAATCTGTCTGGATGGATTGGTGGCGTCCGATCGTCTGGGCACGAATTAGAAAATGTTAAGAGTGTTCTTGGCTGGTTTTCTTGAGTGAATGAATAGAAATTGGTTGAATGGATGAATTGTGGTGTCTAGGGTTGGTTCATGTCTCAGAATGGGAAGTGTTATACATATATATGATGCTAATTGAAGGGCTTTGATTCAAGGGAAGTGATCCTAGGGTCCATAAATAAAATACTAACACATTTGGATGGAATGCTAAGAGACAAATGATGTGTAGAGACAATAAGGAGCAGATTTGGGACCATAGGGATCAGATTTGGGGATGGAAGCCTGGAAGGTTAAGAGACAAATGATATTTTGAGCATTAAATGTTTTGTCTCTAATTAGAATTTGAATTCACCACCAAAATATCTCAACCAATCAAAGGGGCTCTCATTGTGTACTTGAGAAACTCATGGATGGATTAGAATGTGATGCCTTCGGGTTTGACCTCGGAGTTAACCATATGTGGGACCGGTTGACTTTCCGAGACTGAAAGTTGACTTTTCGGTTTCTTGGTCATAACTCCAAATCTTTGAGGTCCTTCACTTCCGATGCTTGACTTAAATGAATCTTGATGCTCGAAACTCATGGTTGACTTTTGTCTTTTTCTCAAAATTGCTCAAATTGGTCCCGTAATGCATCTTTTTGTGCCGAATTACCTCAACTCACGTGAATGACCTAAAAACATTAAAACACAAGTTAAATGCAACAAACAGCCTTCAGAGTAGCTTAATTCTCGCAGTTAGAAATACGATTTGCGCGTACAATACGTACAAATCACGCTCAAAGACTCGATAAAAACGCTCAATCGAGAGGGAAAACTCCAGAATTACTCGGCCGATCTTGCCCAACCACGGGTGATGGCCAATATCCAGGTCTTTGGCCATATACACATGATTGATGTGGGTGGACCGATTACTAACCTCTCACAGAAGGCCCGGAAACTCCAGACCGGTAAACCAGGGGCAAGAAATATTTAACATCTACTACGACAAGCCCTCTAAGGCAGGCAAGGTCGGTTGGGATCCGATCACTTTCACCGAATAGGAGGAGAGATGAGTACACTTACCGTATGATGACCCTTTCCTCATTACCTCATAGGTAGACAAATTTTTAAGATCTCGTGTTCTCATCGATAGTGAATCAGTGTTCAACATTATCTTTCATCAAGCATACAAGCAGCTTGGGGAAAGGGATAACAAGCAGCTTGGGGGCAGGGATAACAAGCTCTTGCAAGACAACGAACCCCTCTTAAGCTTCTCCGGGGACATCACATAACTGCTTGGGTCAGACTACATGTGAATCACTTTGGGGGAAACAATGCACGGAACTCCACATCGAGTTTATTGTGGTAGATTGTTTCTCCTCCTATAATACAATCCTCGGCCGCCCGGCCCTCAATAAGCTCAAATGAATTATAGTCAGACACATGCTACTCATGAAATTCCCCACACCGACAAGAACTGCGTCCATAAGGGGAGATCATCAAACCCTCGCAAGTGTTACACCACTACCCTCACCATATGAAAGGCAAGGTCAAAAATCCTCTCGGTTGGTAACCAACCAAAACCTAGCGACATGCTTGAGGATCCATGAGATAACCTCTCGTCACTTAACTTATCGAACCCTGAAAACTCATTGACTACCATCTATCTCTCTAAAGACTACCTGGAAAGAACTCTTTGCATCGGGGCCAACCTCTCCCCTGACCTCAAGGAGGAAATGACTATATTCTTGCGGGCAAACTCTGAGGTGTTTGCTTGGTCATATGCTGATATGCCTGGCATCTCTACAAACATCATCTCGCACAAACTATGTGTGTCCCCGAGAGCATACCTGGTCAAGCAGAAGAGGTGGGAATCCGAAGTACAAAAGCTGCAAGAGATAGGCTTCATCCTAGAAACTAACTACCCGCAGTGGATCTCCAATGTCGACAGGGAAGTGGCGCATATGCGTTGACTTCACTAGTCTCAACAAGGCATGTCCAGTTTTCCCCTCCCGGGCATTGAACAACTTGTTGACGCCACCTCAAGCCACGAGCTTCTCAGCTTCATGGACGCGTACTCTAGTTATAATCAAATCATGATGCACCCAGATGATCAAGAGGCCACTACCTTCATGTAATACCCTAGACTCGGAAATGCAATTTCATTAATTTTTAAATTTTAGTTGGACTATGAAAGAAGTTGGTATAGGGTTGAAGAGGATGAAGAGATTAAGAAAATGAGACAAGTTTCATGGCCTGAGGTGGTCGGAGGAGGGAGAAAACGGCCGGCAAAGGTGGCTGCTTTAGTGATGTCGGGGAGAGAGAAAGAAAAAAATCCAGAAATAGAAACTCCCAAACCGGAAGTTTCCTAAATAGGAACTTCCAAAAATAGTAACCCGACTTTTACGAACCGTAACTTCTTCATACGAACTCCGTTTTAAACATACTTCGTGTCTACGAACTCAGTTTAACATGCTCTAGCAGGAAGTTCAATCAAATTCCATGAAGGAAGTTCAATCAAATTCCTAACCGAGCGAAAAGTAATCTCGAGGGCCCTTAAAAGTAACTTTCGTGGTTCGAAAACTAAACTTCCAAAAATTCGCCGTGAAATTAACTAGTAAGGTAAGTTTGGTCTAGGTCCTCACACATGGTGGTAAAAACAAATACATAAACCATCGAAGACTCTCCCCAATACCAACTCATAAAACATCGAGGCTTTTTCACAAAACTCTCATCAAGGAGAAAAATATAGCTCAAGAGAATTATATTTTTCTCAAATATCCAGATAAAATCTATCAATCCTTAAATAAATATTTTTCCTAAATGTTCGCAACCAATAGTATCTCGAGCCTAAAAAATCCGAGAAAGTAACTCTGTATAATTAGAATTCACAAAATCAAGTATCATATGTGGGAAGATAAAATTCATATTCGAGATAGGGAAGTATAAATCATGGATCTCAAATAATTTATATCAAGATGTGAAAATAATTTCTCGCTGAAGGGAACAAAATCGTCACAAGGCATAATTCTCGTAAAGGATCAATAATCGTCACAAGCTCGTTGAGAATCAACAAACACCAAGCACACGTACCGATTCATCCTCCATTAAAGTCGAAGAATGTTCACCACATGACACCACTCGTGGTTCAAGTCTGATCAAGGTCAAGCTTCTACAGCCCTTGATCAAGCCTAATCTTCAAATTCCTTCAAAGCAAGACAAATTGAAGATACAACCGTTCGATTCAAGATCAAGTGCTAGTCACCCTTGGATCAAACCAAACTCGGAGATCAAATGAGAGGAAATTCTTGTAAAAAAGTTCCCATAGAGATTGTAACCCCAAATTTTATTAATACAAATATTATTTTGTACACGTGTTCTTGTTTTATTCGTTTGCAGGATTTTTCGTGTTTACAGTTGTATACCTATCGGTATCATCAACTGCAGTCAGTTCAGTCCTAATTAGGATAGAGGAAACCAAGGAGCTCCCAGTCTTTTATGTTGCTAAAAGCCTACTTGATGCTGAATCAAGGTACCCGACACTGGAGCAACTCGGACTAGCTCTCATCTCCTCTGCCAGACAACTCCGGCCATATTTCCAAGCCCACAACATTACTGTACTCACCGACCCACCATTGAGAAAAGTGCTCAACAGGTCAGAAACCTCTGGTCGCTTGACCAAGTGGGCAATCGAGCTAAGTGAATTTGATATCTTGTACAAGGGAAGGACCTCGATGAAGGGCCAGGCAGTAGCGGACTTCATCTCAAAATTTACCCGCACAACTCCCACGGACACAATAACATCCCCACTACCGAGCAATGCTACCAAGTCAGCATGAGACCTATTTGTGGATGAGTCATCCAATTTACAAGCCAGCGGAGAGTGCATAATTTTCACCGGACCAGGCAATATCTCTCTCGAATATGTGCTCCGGTTTGATTTTAAGGCCTCCAACAGTATGGCCAAGTATGAGGCACTTGTGGCCGGCATACAATTGGCGTTAGACTCGGGAGCAGATAGCCTCAACATCTTCAGCGATTCCCAACTGGTCGACAACCGGGTAACGGGTGAATTCCAAACCAAGGATTCCCATATGACCACTTACCTGGGATACGTTCAAATCCTACTTCCCAAGATGCAATTTTATAACATTTTCCAAATCCCTAGGGAGCAGAACTCCAAGGCAGATGCCCTAGCCAGATTGGTAACCTTTAACCCACTGTCAGCCCCCGGAGGACACCCAGCAATTGAGCACTTGCCTAAGCTGAGCATTACTAAGTCATTCACAAAAGTCTTTTCCATCGAGCAGATGACCACTTGGATGGATTTCATCATAAAGTACAAGCTCAACGACAAGTTCCCAACATACAAGTTGGAGGCCAGAAGACTCACCTTGCACCTTGAGATCCTCCCGATATAACATCTAGGAAGGTAAACTCTACAAGAAAGGTCTTTCCTTCCCGAATCTCTGTTGCATCCCTCAGGAAGAAGGAGAGGCCATATTGAAGGACATTCACTCAAGACTTTGCGGCAACCACTTTTCGCTCCCTCGCACACAAGACACTTCGTATAGGCTACTTCTGGCAAACCCTTGTTGAGGACGCTCGCAAGATCTCCCAAACCTGTCACAACCAACATTTCGCCACCATCCCCCGGGCACCATCTGAGCCACTCTCCATCATCATCAGCCCAAGGGCATACGCACAGTGGGGCCTTGATTTGGTGAGGAAATTCCCCACAGCTCGAGGTAAATTCATGTACGCCATCGTCGCGGTTGGAGTTTGTGACGCCCCAGAACCAGGTTACCTTTATACTAGTTGGCGTTTAGGCGATTTGACGGAACTTTCTTTTTTTGAGCTTTGGTTAGTACTTTCAGAGGGCCTTCGGGGTGACTTTTCGTTCGGTAAGGAATTTGGTTTAAGTTTCTTCACAGAAGTTGTAGAGCGCGTTAAACCAAGTCCGTGGACAAGAAGTACGCGAAAATCGGAGTTCGTATGACAGAGTTATGATTCACGGAAATGGAGGTTACTATTTAGGGAAGTTACTTTAAATGGGGGTTTCCATTTTGGGAAGGGGGGAGACTTTTGGGGGGATCTTTCCCGTGACTGTTCAGCTACCCCGACCCCCCCTCGACCGCTACAGTACCGCCGGCTTCTCTGGTTTGTTTCTCCCTCCTCCGGCCACCCCAAGCCATGAATTCAGTCTCATTTTCTTCATCTCTTCACCCTCTTCTAGTCTATACCTGTTTCTAGCGCTGAATCGTTGTGTGGACGGAGAAATCAAGGAGAGAAGTAGCCCGGTTTTCGCATCGAGCTGCCGTGCTTGCCGGCGACGATTCCAGCCGCGACCACTTAGTGGGCTTTGTAGCCCTCAGCTCCACGAGTCCAGCGCCACCGGTCTTGTGGCCTAGTTCCGCCGGACGGCGGCGGATCGAGGAAAAGAAGATTCCGGCCACCGTTGGCCTTCGGGACAAATTCCGGCCGATCTAGACCAAATCGTGCTTCGACCCAGGTATGAAAGTTGATCCTTGAGCTATGGTGAATGTGCTGGTAAAATTTGGTGACCATCGGAGATGGTCGGGCCGGCGGCGCGTGGAGCCCACGCGAAGCCGCTAGTGGCGGCGCATCCGGCCACCTTTTGAGCTGCTTTTTAGCTCAATAGTTAGTACTCTTAAGTACGATTACGATGGAATATGATTTGTAGGAATTTATTGAAGTTTGAGAATTAATCCGATTATTATCGGTTCGTTATCGAACGATTCGTGGTTTAAGTTTTTGCGTGACCGTTAGATTGTCACCGAAATTGATTAGCATGTTAAGATAAATATTGTGAGTATATTATACGGTTGGATTGGAAGAATTAGATCGATTGGTTAATCTTAGGTTGGTTACGGTTTGTGAGACCGGATAATTAGTTACGTCGTTCGATTTATTGGGCAGCGACAATCCGATCGTTGGATTAGTCGCCGAGTATTTTTGGTTAATAAGATTCATCGACGAGTAATTTATGTGAGTGGACTTTTGTTTTTTTTTAGAATTAAATATTCATGCAATTTTATTTTTCAAGAAAGATTTATTTTCTCGCATTACTTTTCAGTAAAAATATATTGAATCCCATAATCTATGCATCTCGAGCATTTGTGTTGGTTTGTACATATGATATTTAAACTGTGGTTTTCCTTTTGGATTTAAATGTTACAAGACTTGTTTGTGGAGGCTCGAGGAATTGTTTTTGCGAGATTTGAGGGTTAAGGGGGCTTTAGGGAGATTTTCATATTTGTCGGGTTCAGTATTGAGCATTTCAGTTCTCAGTATGTTTTCAGTGTCAGCATTCCAGTAATCAGTATCCAGTATCCAGTTTTCAGTGTTCCGATATTCATTTCTACGTGCACGTGTCTATCTGAGGACCTGGTTAGTCTACCGACGCTGAGGATGTCTGGAGGGTGGTAGCACGCCAGACACCGTACGACCAGGGTAGCCGGCGTACGGCCTCATCTGATGTCTATTCATTCGTCTGGGAGAGTGGGAGCACGCCCAGACTCCGTACGACCTGGGGAGCCAGTGTACGGACTCATCTTGATTCTTCGTCAGTTTTAGTCTTTCCCTGGGAGAGTGGGAGCACGCCCAGAGTGTCGATTGGTCTGTTTTATCAGGTATCGTACGGCCGGGGTAGTCGGCGTATGGATTCATCACGAGTTTCTAGTTTAACTTTTGGTCCTCAAGCTAGCTAGTTTCAGATTTTCAGAATATTTGATGAACTTATAGTTTGAGATTGCAGAATTTAAAATGATATTTTGAGCAACAGTTTTTGGAACCGAAGATCTTGTTATGATTTATTCGATTTACAGAAAGTTTTATATTTCAATTGAATTGTTGTTTCAGGCGAGCGCGTAGGCTCGGGTGGTTGGTGGGAATATTATTAAGTTGGTTTATTAGTAGTGTTGAGTTGGAATTGCAGGTTTTTGGGTAGTCCACTTTTAGGAGGGGTTATGCTGAGTTTTCGGTATGATTTCTTCTAAGGTGGGCCCCACAGGGCCACCTCAGATTCCTAAGTGAAATTTTGGGGCGGGTCCTGTCAGAGTTGCTTAACCAAATGGGTTGAAGTTGCACCACTCACCGCTATCACCACTACCAAGGTAAAACATTTTCTCTAGAAGAACAACTATTGCCACTTTAGGGTGCCCGACACTATCGTCACTCATAACAGTGCCCAGTTTGATAATGATGAACCCCAGTTTAGGGTGTTAGTGGCAGCAGCCGCGGTGGCTCTGTCGTTGACCTCCTTCGATGGTCTTGAAAATTTACTAGTATGTTCACAACAACACAAGGATCAAGTTTCGTAACTAATTCGAAAATCAATTTGATCTCGGTTGGCCGGAATTTGCCTCGAAAGCCGGTGGCGACCAGATGTTTTTTTCCTCAATTCTCCTCCGTCCAAAGTTTGTTTGAGGTGATTTGTGCGGCGTTGAAAATCTCTTGGCAAGGGCTACAAAGCCCAGTAGGTGGCGTCGGTCGATTTGGCCCAAAATGTTAACGGAAACAAGAACAGTTCGGTGGCAAAAATTCAATTTTTCTCTCCTTGATTTCTCTTTCTACACTGAAAATTGATGCACATATAGGTATAGGATTGAAGGGCTCAAGGAGATGAAGATTTTGGGACAAGTTTCAAGCCGTGAGGTGGCTGGATTTGTGAGAAAATCGCCAGCAAAGCTAGCTGCTACAGTGATGCGGGGAGAGAGAGAGGGAGAAATGTGCGGGTGAGGAGAGAGAGAGAGAGAGAGAGAGAGAGAGAGTGATTTCCAGAAAATGGAAACTTCCCAATCCGGAAGTTTCCTAAATAGGACTTACCACAATGGTAATCCAACTTTCGCTGACCATAACTTCTCCATATGAACTCCGATTTAAGTGTACTTTGTGTCTACGAATTCAGTTTAACGCTTTCTACAACTATCATGAAGAAAGTTTAATTAAATTTTAAACGAAACAGAAAGTCATCCCGAAGACCCCTAGCCTTAAATCAACTTTCGAAATTAAAATTTTCTGAATTAACGTAAATTCCAAGTAAAATTAATTAAAAAAAATATTTTTAGGTACGGGATATTACAACGGCTCCTTGCCATCTCATTCACGTGCATCCCATTTTGTTCCACTAGCCTTGACGTTAGCCACAACTTGCAACACGCCAACGTGGCAACTGGTCACAAGCTTGGCTGCTTGGGTGCAAAGAGACCAAACACTCTCCCCAGGTTGGATTTGGACTGGTCTCCATTTGACTGACGAAGTTGATTTTTGAGCCCAACAGGGCTGGATTTATGTGGCTATCCGGTTAGAAGCCTTTGGTGGACTTGCTCTAAAAGAAGTAGGAGACAAAATATATAGGAAAGTAAAAGTGGATATAAATGTTTGGCAAAAAGAAAAAAGGATATAAATGTTGAAAAATTAATGGAAAAAAGATGTTGAATTAGAGACTTTTTAATCCTTTCCGCTTTGAGCACATGTACCCATGGTGCAATAGAGGTACCAATCCAAAAAAAATGGGGAAAATGTCGATGCACCCATTATAATTGGTCTGACCAATTGGTGGGTCCCTCTTGGCATGATCAATTGCATTGCCAATCCTTGGCAAGCGGCTAGTCTGACCAATTAGTGGTCTCCACGAAATAGTCCAGTAAAATTGCCAACACAATTCTTAATCATGAGTTCATGACATTGCCAACCCCAGTCTTTTAGTCAGGAAAATAAAACCGCATATTCACTTTCCACAACCAATTTTTTTTTGCAAATCTTACTATTCTTCATCTTCTTCCTCCATCAAAGATTAAATACACGTACGATTAATCTCATTCATAATTTATCCGACGTGGTTGGTGTAATGGTTTGACACCAAGGTTATCCCAGGAGAGATCATAGGTTTGACTCCCCGAATACTAGGTTGAGGTGGGGTGGAGGTGTGTGTGTGTTAAAAAAAAAGGAAAAAAAATATCATTTATAATTTAATTAATAAATAAAAGGCAAAAAATCACTTTTGGTCACTCAAGTTTGACATATTATTCGACACTTTCATCACTGAAGTTTCGGAAATGTCACTTTGATCACTCAAATTTGAAATCGTCTTTCACTTTGATCACTCGTTTGTTTTCTCCGTTAAAATTTTGTAAATAATATATTTTCTTAACAATATTTTGGTCAAATTAGTTAAATATCTCTCTCCCCCCTCTCTCCACTCTCTCTCCTTCTCTCCACTCTCTCTCCCCCCCGCGCATAATCTCTTCTCTTCTTCCTCATTGTGTCGGTCGAGCATCTCTTGCTTCGGTCCACTTCAAGCGTCACCGCCCCGACCAAGGGAAGTAGACGAGGCCGACAAACTCAGCCCATGCTGTCTCGACCCAAACCGTTCTGGTTAGCTACGCACGCTCTGCTGGAAAAAATTCAAGGATTTTCACATCCTTCGTCCAGCCAACTCTGGCCACCTCACAACCTCAAACCGGTCTCTTTCGATTCCTCTCCATCTCAGGAAGCTTCCCAAAACCTTGGTTCGTCTAGAAAACTGTTGTTGAGGGAGTTTCGAATCGTTGACTTTTTGAGTTTCGGAACTTCCGGCATCGATATCTTTTGATCCTCTTTGAATCAAACCTCGATGTAGTTACTAAACGTGATCCTTAGGTTGTGCTCTACATGTTGATATAAACTTTGTGGTGTTTGGAGGTGGTTGATGGCAGCGCAGACGGAGAGGGGAGAGAGAGAGAGAGAGAGAAAAAATAGTTTTTTTTTGTTCAATTTTTTTAGATTTTTATATTAAAAAAAATATTTATAGGTGATTTGACAAAAATACCCTCGATTTTAACAGCTCTAATAATAGATTTAACGACAAGTGACCAAAGTGAAAGATGAATTCAAACTTGAGTGACCAAAGTAACATTTTCGAAACTTCAGTAATGAAAGTGTTGAATATATCAAATTTGAGTAACAAAAAATGATTTTTTTCCTAAATAAATCTAAAGTTTAAATAGTGTATTTGCATTTCTTTCAAAAAAAAAATAAAAAAAATAATGTATTGACAATAAAGTTATCTTTAATTGCTGCATTGGCAAACCAAAGTAATTGACAATTTAGATAAAATAGTGAATTGATTTGTTTGGTAAATTGGCAATTGCCTTAAAAAATGGGTGTTTCTATTTTTGTTTTTTATTCCATTCAATTTCTGTGTGCGTCCCTGGTTTAGGAAGGGTAACAGGTTAAATAAACATTTTAGAGTCATTTTCATGGTTGGTTTCTGGCGTCTCGTCTCGTCGGGTGTGCGTGAGTCAGCTTTGGCTTTGGTTGGTGCACCAGATCCACTCGCAAGTCATTGATATGATACACAGACACCCATCAACGATTCACCTACCTACCACCTCTCTCTAGACCTGATATCAACAAGCATATAAAGAGCGGCAGCAGCAAACATTCTACTACTACTACTATACTAGACTAAGAAGTAAGACACCCATTTATCTTTTTAGCTGGTGATAAAAACAAGAACATGAATCCTATGGATTTCATTGAGTCACTGGATCCTCAGATCCTTCTGGGTGCATCTGTAGCTTTTATTGTCATTGTGGCTGCTGCTTTTCTCTTCTCCTCCAAGAAGGCCAAAGGTTTCACCTCTCACTTGTTTTTTTTTTGTATGTTAATTTGTTCATGAAATGTTTGACACTGGGTTATGGATATCGTTTGCAATTTTGGGTATGAAAATTTTGGAGTATTATGTGATCTTTGATCTGGGATATTAATAGATGAATATGGGGTAATGATAAGTTTTTTACAATTTTAAGGTATATGCTTAGTTCTAAAGGGGCCATGAAGAATATTTTAATACAAGCTCTTGCCCTTACATCGCAACACTGCTACTGCTTATTTCCTTCCAATGAGAGAATTACAAAGAGTAGCGAAGAGCTATATATGTTACCCAGTTTTTTTGGTCTGGTTGTACAAGGAAGAGAAGAAAAATCACTTCTTTTGTATGTATAGATGATGTTTGGAATAGCCTATAAATGAGAGTGTACAAACTCAGTTCTGTGATGAACTATTAAACTATGTTTTCATCACCTAAAGCGTTTGCAAAAGGGTCATGTATCGTTTCTCAAACAGATAATTTTAAATTAGAGGAATGGACTTGTTGTTGAATCATGCAGAAGGTCTGCAGAATTAGGGAAAGCTTGAAGTAATTTGCAGGTCATTCCACATTTTGCAGGTCCAAGTTAAATCCACTAAGCTTGTTTTAGATGGCATCTTTTCAGGGGTGGAGGAATTATTAGAATTTTTTTTTTCAGTCTCTCTTTTTGTGCTTCTGTTTCAGTAGCTTTAAGGGCTTGTTGAATTAGAAGGCGGCGATTAGCTGGTTGTTATCTTTTAAGTCTGGTCGTTTTGAGCTTTTCTTGTAGCTTTTGTATTTTGTTTCTTGTTGTGAACTACTGGTTCACATATTTCAACTTTAAAAAATAAAAAACAAAACACTAAGTTGGAATATTTATCCTCCCAGTTTTTCAGCAAATAGTTAATTGTTATATGTGTTATGCTTGTTTTAACCTGCTTTGTGGCATAGAACAACATAGATATGTTTCTGTCCTTTAATGTCTTCTGTTCAAGTTGAATATGTTAACAGTTAGGAGCATTTGCAATCATGCACCTAGACTTTTAACGCTTTGCTTTCATTCGTCTTTCATTCTTGTTGTTACTTTATTCCTTTTTCAGTATTCAAATTGCAGCTTCTCTGAAAGTTTATTTTTTGTGCTTTGTATTAATTAATCTTTAAGATGTGCAAAATGGGTCATATCATGGCATGTGCTTTTCATTTATTAATTCTTTAAATCTGTTAACTTGCTCATGTCGTCGATTATGTTATAGGTTGCTTAGATCCCCAGAATTTCAAGGACTTCAAACTTGTCAAGCGCACACAACTGAGCCACAATGTGGCAAGGTTCAAATTTGAACTTCCAACATCGACTTCAATTTTAGGTCTTCCAATTGGACAACACATAAGTTGTAGGTATGGTTGATTGAGATTGGCTGTGCTGAGTCTTTCAGTTGTTGATAATTTGATAAATGATGCTTAACTCACTAAATGGTGGTCAAATGTGCTGATAGATAAAATGGAACTTTGTATAGTTTGTTATATTTGTTTTATTATTTTAGCCTCTTACATGAGCTACTTTATCAAATAGGGGCAAGGATAGCCAAGGCGAAGAGGTTATCAAACCATATACCCCAACCACATTGGATTCTGATGTTGGATACTTTGAACTAGTGATAAAGGTATTTATCTAATCTAGTTTTGAAGTTATATGCACAGAATACACTACCACTTTATTGGCACCGACCAAAAGAATCATGTCTATATTTGTTTTCAAAAAGTATCATATTTTGGATTTTTGTTTGTCGTAGATGTATCCCCAAGGAAGAATGTCACACCATTTCCGTGAGATGCGTGTTGGAGATCATCTTGCTGTCAAGGGACCAAAGGTACATGCTTCATTGCCTAGTAATTGGGGGGATCTCTCTCTCTCTCTCTCTGTCTATATATATATGTGTGTGTGTGTGTGTGTTACTGTGATCTGTTCCATCACTTTTGGTTATTTGAAAGGTTTCCTTGACTTGAAAAAAATATGTTACCGTACTACAAATTATCTAATATTACTACATCGTATACAAAAGTTGGCATGGCTCATATTTTGAAATATCAGGTTAATAATATAAGTTCATACTTATGGTTTCCATATAGTTTGGAATATCATTTCAGAGTTGAATAAGTGCAGTTCAGCCTGTCCAAGTGATGCCATTGCTACAGTAAATGGGAACTGATTTTTCTTTTCCTGCCACAATAATTTAGTAATACAGCTGGGAATGTTGAAGTTTGTCAGTGTTGGTTGTGATATGTTACATTATACTGTAGAAACTTGATATTGACCATATTACATAACCTGTGCACACTTGATACTTTTCTTAGCCCAATTTTTTATGAATTGATCTTGTTAAACTGTTGCAATGAGTAAGGCTTGCTATTTTTAGGTCAGCTAAAATACTTTATTAATATCTAGGCTAAAATATTTCATTTACTTATATTATCTACTACTATGTTCCTTTTCACCAAGTTGATCTATGAAAATTTTCTGCTAAACAGGGCCGTTTCAAGTATGAACCTGGCCAAGTTAGAGCTTTTGGGATGCTTGCTGGAGGCTCTGGAATCACTCCAATGTTCCAGGTATGTATATATGACAGGTACATTAATTTCTTTGGTTGCTTTATTGTTGGAAAATATTTTTCATCTTTTTTGCATCTACTTTAGGTTGCTAGGGCAATATTAGAAAATCCAAAAGACAAAACAAGGGTTCACCTGATCTATGCCAATGTGACCTACGAGGACATTCTTTTAAAGGTATGCCAATGTGACCTCTCCTCTTTGTATCAAGTATCATCTTTCTCTGATAATTGAATCTTCTATTTATTAAGTTTATCGGGCTATGCCCCGGCTTCCACTATGGAACAATATTATGGTTTTCTATATAGTGCTGGGCAAGCTGGCCCACTAATTCACTTAAATTTCATATGTTTTAGTTGACTACACAATTGCTACCTTGTTGAATGTAGTGTGTTACACACTTCAATATTCTGGCATCAGGTTGAATGCTTGATTGGTTTACGATGGATTGTGGTTACTTTTCTAATATATGACCCCAAGTAGTGATTAAGGATAGTTATGAGGCAAGTAGACAGCCACTCGTCGCGGACATTATGTGAATCAAATATAAGGTAGCAGGTCAGTGATGGCCAAAAAAAAGGTAAAATTACCCCCGGATACATAATCTGATAATCCCACTGATAAGAAACAGTTGAAGTGCATATAATCCAAAGGAGTAACTTTTGAAGCCTGATTTTAAATATTGAAGTACTGAAAGTGGAATCATTATTTTCAAGTAGGTGATGTTAAGATGAAGGTATTCTAACTAGTGTTTCAGAATGTAGGGGTCTGCTGTCTCTTTTGATAAAAATGATTAAAGTTCGTGAAAGATTTACTCATCTAGATTATTCAACTTGGAGCAAAGGACCTTAGGATAAATAAAGAGAAATGTAGGTTCGATTTAATTTTTAACCTGAAACCTTGTGATCAGCAATTTTCCTCCATGGATTAGTTTGTGTTTCTAATCGATGAATTGTATTGGGAATGTTCTGTGAAGATTCTCCCTTTCATTTTAAATAAGATGTAGGACAATCTGTCATTGACACCTTGTGTTAGAAGTTTTTCTCCCTTGTGGCTCAGAGTTTTTCAGTTTCACGGCGAGGTGACTGTCGTCTACATGTCTGCTTTCAGAGTGTTGTGGATCTACTTTGCTGGTTCTTAAAAAATAAGTTGGAAGATGCTGTCTGTCTTTAATTACATTGAACATGGAAGTAGGAATTGTAGTATTGGAGAATATAAATTTTCTGTTGAAGCAATTGGATCAATTTAATCCTCCTCTATTTGCAGGAAGAGTTGGATGGCCTTGCTCGTAACTACCCTGACCGCTTCCAAATCTACTATGTATTAAATCAGGTTAGTTACCTTGCTAATGCAATATTTTCCAATTTTTTTTTTGACAACATAAGTTTTAAGAAATTTGAGATTACCTAGTTAGTTATCAGAGTTTAGACATTTTATGCCACAGTATATTTTCTTTACTTTTATGTGTTGTGGGAAGATGGTCTTCGAGATTGTCTTGGCATCTCAAAAATATAACTGTAAGTAAGATATAATGACTATATTCTAAGTTAATGGTTATAGTAATATGTTCAACATCTACCAAGTTGAGAGGTATAACAATTGGTATTCTACCCAAATAACACCATAAGTTCTCCTCATGGAGTGTGAAGTTACTTTCTGAATCTGTTTCTTTAATGTAAAATGGTATCTCATATTTTTCTTGGTCCAGTCTACTTTAGCTTATTTTATGTCACAGTCATGAGTCCTGACGATGACTATTTTCTTTTTCTCATAATGGAACAAACTGATACTTCTCAGCCTCCTGAAGTATGGGATGGTGGTGTTGGCTTTGTCTCGAAGGAAATGATTCAAACACACTTGCCGGCCCCTGCCCCTGATATTCAGGTAATTACGTAATTATGAATTAATTGATTATTGACCTGTCCTGAAATCTCTTGCCACATGTTATCTCTGTAACTTGCTGATTAGATATGAAAACTAGATTGCATTATGTTTGATAAGCAAATGCTGACTTTGTTCCTGGAATCTGTAGATCCTAAGATGTGGTCCACCACCCATGAACAAGGCCATGGCTGCTCATCTTGATTCACTTGAATATGTACCTCAGATGCAGTTCCAGTTCTGATCCTTTCATCTGACCTTTTACCAATATTACAATCAGCTTCCATGGTTTGAGTTTGAAACTTTCCTGATCATTGGAAGTGACTTTAACGAATTATTGCTATTAAGTTGAATGAAACTGGGTCGTTTACGAATTATTTCTAATATTTGATGTTGGTGCAAAATCAACGAGGCTATGTATGATGCATCTCCTTGGACTTGTTGTATCTTTAAATGTCAAGTGGACAGGTGATACGTTCTTGGCGGGTATTGCATCTTGTATGTGTCAGGTTGGGATACAAATTTCAATTGGACAGGATACCCTTTTCTTGCGGTGCTGATACATTTAGGGTACGTTTACTTATTTGGAATGAGAATGAATTGAATCGGAATTCACTCTAATGGAATTCATTCCGAATACCTACCTCCTCTCCCCTTGGTTATCAAACTCCGGATATTCAGGAATAGATTCCTCATTTTTATGTGGGATTTACAATTATTTCGATTTATGTACGTGTTAGTAAATGCATAAAATCTCAGGAATCAATTACTTCATTCTCACTTCCTCAGGGTAAATTTGCTATTTAACTGACATGAGATTTTGGAAAAGAAAGAAAACGGATTAGATTGTGGATTAAATGACAAATTTATCCCTTAGTAGTAGTGCTGCTTTTGATCTTCAATATATTAGAGCATCTTCAACAGATTTTCTAAAAAATTTCTATTATAGAGACTCAAAAGTTAAAATCTCTATTGTTTTTGTACCGTATCTCCAACAACTTCTTTATCATATTCTCTATAATTTATTATTTACAATTGAATATGGTAATATTTTTTATTTGAAAATGTATTCAAATAATTTATGGTATAAATAAATATAATTTGAGGAGAGAAGAGAGAAGAGCATTAAAGATTCAAAGAAGATGTTTTCCTATAATTTTTAGAGTTTGCTGTAAATATAGGGATTTTTATTCTCTCTCTACATACTATCTCTAAAATAGGGATAGGTATAGGGAAGCGGTTGGAGCAAAAAAATGCTCATTCTTCCTTAAACTAGAGAAAAAATGAATTATAGGGAAGTTGTTGAAGATGCTCTTACAATACATAACGGATTAGATTAGACTATTAGAGAACTCTTTCTTTTTCAAAATACCAAGCAAAACAACAAATAAAATAACAAAATACAATGACAAAATTTTAGAGAGGATAATTAGATATTGTTTTGGGTTTTGAATCCATTTATGAAAGTTGATGCTGATTGTAGTGGGGGATATTGTGTTTGCTTGTTATTGGAACATGAGCTTCGCATTAGCAACGGTTGGAGAAGGCATGAGACGAAGAACACGATGTGGTGGAGGTCGGAGATTGTTGGATTTTAGTCGAAGAGGAGAAGAGGAAGATCACTGCTGATCGAAGATGATGAAGTTTGTCGAGTCTGAGGAAGTAAAACTTTTTTGAGGAAATGAATTAAAACCCCCCTTTTAGAAGTTTATAGTCCATAAAGCCCCTATTTTTTTATGATTTCTTTTTAAGCCACCTTTTAAAGTTTGGTAATATAACTTTACCATTTTAACCTTCTTTCTCCCTTCTCAAGTTCTCATGGCCATCGATGTATAAAATGCTCAGAGATCGTATGTGCCAGACGTAGGTGGCGCGCCTGAACACTCTCAGGTGTCAGAGGATATAGATTGTGGCCCGGCGAGTTCGATGCTGATGGCGGCGTACCGCTATGGTGGTCGGAGACCAGCGATTTTGCAGTGATAGAGTTAAACAGATCCGGTTCTCTCTCATCATCCCTATCGAGTCTGGTCACCGTGCCATTTCTAATCTCGGCGAACTCGACCTCCTCCAATTTCGGGATGTAAGTGTTTGAGCCCAAATGAATATTTGGCTGTTAATCAGTCCACGGGCCGAAACATACGGCCTAAAACCTTTCCTAATTTATTTAGGGTTAGATCCTTGCTTCGTGTCTACCTTATAGCTCAAGGAAACATAACTTTGTAAATATTCAACGTTTTAATTACATCTGAGAGTTCTGTTTTGGTAAGCAATTTGTAATCCTCTTATGATGAGGAAACTTCTAGATTTATCTCTATAAATAGAGGGTCATAGGGCAAACAAATCTCTCCCTCGCTCAATACAAACTTCAAGCAAACTCTTTGCACACAAGCCTCTCCGGAGCAAACTAGCGACCTACAGCGAAGCTAAGATCACGCCTAAGCAAAACCAATGCTTTCTCAAGCCCTCCCAATTGATCGCTCTGCCTACTCAGCTTTGAGGAAGTATCGATTATTGCGTTCGCAAGGAATCACGTTCGAAGACCTAATTCCATTTAGGCGTTTTATGTACGAACTGACAATGTTGGTGCTCTCTCTGTCTACATTCGCTTGATCCAGAAGCAAGAAGTGACACACATCGACTACAACAGCGTACCCCGCGGTACTGGCACACCCGCACTCTACAAAAGAGACTGTTTGACTCTCCCTAGCGGCTTCCAGCTCAAACAGTAAGTTTTCGTTTCGACTCGAATCCGACAGACTGAGTTGCTTTTCATGAATTTGTGCAGATTTGACATCACTCTTTGCCTAGCCACTAGAAGTAATGAGAAATTTTGGCTTATGATGAAGGAGAAATTTGCATCAGATTGTTTAAATGTGTGGTTTAAGTAGTTGAATAGATGCTGGAGTCAGTAATTGATGAATCTTCATCTCAAATTTCGATTATCGGGTGAAAGAAATGTTGATTTATAATTGGAAGTCTTCCTTGTCTTCCTTAATTTGATTGTTTGGGTCATTGATATATTGTATATGTTGGCGTATATTGAACTCCGATCACAAGTGCTTTGAATTTTCTCTTCTTTTGGCTAGAAATTCATGGTATTTATGTGCTTCTGGATTTCTTGAACCAAGTATATCACTTTTGTAAAACTATGATATGCCTTTATATATGCAAATGTATAATTCAAACATTGAGCAACTTGAACTCCAAGGATTTTATTATTTAAACTACCTCATTAATTTGCTTGGTTAGTGTTTAATTATGATTATGATTTGGTCAGCTGCTCTTTGGAAAAGCAAAAAGAAATAAATGAAAAAATTGGGAATGGTCGGCTGCTATTGCAGGTTTTGCTAGCTATTCTAGCTTGGTGTTGTTGCTCCTATTTCCTTGATTCATTCTTTTTTGTCAAGCCATGAAATATCAATGGTGTTGTTGAGAGTAGACGACAAGAAATTTGAAAAAAGAAGGGGAAAAAGTATTATTAAGATGAGGGAGGAAGTTGTTGATACGGAGTTATTCTGCACCCATTCTCAACACCTTCCTGCAGATTAGGTGAGGTGTTTGTTTGTGCAAGAGAAGTAGTAGTACTAGCTAGTAGAAAATTATGTGATGAGGGAAGAAGACACATAAGAAGAATGGAGGAGCTTGTAATTAAAAATATAACTAGCTATGAGGAACGGTAATGGCATGGAATTTTGTGAATGAATTGCATGTTTTTTGGTTTTGTGTCACTTACTGAAGAAGTCATGTTGTTGGACAAATTGTTTGATGACAAGTAAGATCTTAAGCAAGCTCATAAGAGTGCCCAATTGATCTCACTTGCGTAAGACTAATTGTAAATGATAATCTGACAATTGTTGGTCTTTGCATGATCATTGATTCTACTGTATGGTAATACTGATTTTATGGGTAGTACTTTTCCTCTCAAATATTTAGCTTAGATTATTTAATTTTTCTTTTTCTTGACAATAATATCCTAATGCAATGGTGATACAGTGGTGATACAATTAGTGATATATCATGTGATACAATTAGTGATACACATGTGATATACTTGTGGTCATACATGTGATACACATTGTGATACACATTGTAATACACATTGTAATATGCTTTGTGATACACATGTGATACACATTGTAATACGCTTTGTGATGCACATTGTGATACGCTTTGTGATGCACATTGTGATACGCTTTGTGATGCACATTGTGATACGCTTTGTGATACACATGTGATACGCTTTGTGATACAGTTGTGGTCACACATGTGATACATTTGTGAAACACATTATGATACACATGTGACACAGTTGTGATACACTTGTGATACACATGTGATACATATGTGATACACATTGTGATATAATTGTGATCCACATTGTGATATCATTGTGATACACTTGTGATACACATTGTGATATAGTTGTGATACACATTGTGATTTTTGGGAGCTTCGATGGTGTTTTCCGATTCCGGCCACGACGTTGGGTGAAACCGGTGGCTTTGGCTTTGGCCTCGTCTCGACGAGGCGAGTTCGTCTGTGGTCTCAGCTCATTGATTCTTCAACTAATGAGGGAGAATCGAAGAAGAGAAGATTATGCAATTCCGACAGAATTTGATGTTTTCCGGCGACTCTGGCAACAAATTTTATTGAGTAAGGTATGAAAATTGATCAGCTTTTCGAGCTCTACAAGTTTCTGGGCTCAGTTTTATCTTTTGGTCAACGTTAAGAGATTTGGGTTTTTGAGGTTTGTTCTGTCACCGTGAACCACCGTGAATGGTGGCAGTTCAAGCTGCCCTTATGGTGTTTCTGACCTTGTTTGATGTTTTAGAAAACGTATTGATTCATGGTTATGCCTAAAGTGCAGAATTATAAAGTTTGGTTGAAAACCGTGAGGTTGGGCATATCTGTTGTTGGTTGTTGGAGAACTAGAACAATACTGCTACTAATTCTGCAAGTTCTAGTGTGCAAATGGTTCGATTACAGAAGTCAGAGCCTTTGAGCGTTTGCTGTGGAAGTTGAAATCAAAATGAAGTTTGATAATCGAATTGAATGTGGTGACGAAGGTAAATCCTAAACTTGTTGGTCGGAAGTTGTCGTAATTCTATTTGTTTTGGTTGTTGAGAATTGGTTGTGATCAGTTAAGGTCTATTGAATTGTGCTGATAAGTTTGGCCAATTGGTATTTGATTGTCATTAGGATGTGACAAGAAGAAAAGTGAATCATAAGGCTAAAGTGTTAATGAATAAGAATGGTCGAAGTGTGAACTTGTGTCGATAATTGGATTTTATTGAAAACAAAGTGTCATGGGTGCCCATAGTAATTATGGGAATAGCACCCGGTAAGAAATGGAATTTAGTGTTCGGAAATGGTTAATCAAATGGACTAAGTTGTCGAGTGTTATTAAATTTAGAATATTATTTTAACACTCGGATATTGTTATTGTCGGACTAGGGACTCCAGTTAGCCCGAGACGTAAATTGTGGTGGTGGTGTTGGCTTGACGTGACGAGCAAGGATAAGCTCTAATGTTCCAAGTAGGAACACTTGGTACTCTCTCGGTTAGAGTTTTCTCGTATATATGATAAATAAGATTTGCATGGCTATATTTATTTCCTTATGGATTTAAGTGATTTGATATTTTATATGCCATGCGTGTTTCAATTATTTTTTATTTTATGTGATGACCTGAGAGTGAGTGGAGCATAGCGACTACCTTGGGTTTCGATCCCCTAAACCTCCGGAGTGGCTGTACAGGAGGAATAGTGTTTGACATCCTTTGAGATGTGGCACTAGTTCTAGGCGGTATGGTATTAAATTGATACTCTCGCTACTCCTTACCAATTGACGAAGATATTAATCTTCGGTGAGGATGTAGTTGGCTAGATTGATCGGTCATCAGGTTTTATAATCACTTGAGTACTCATCTTGTTTTCATTTTATTTATTTCTAAGAAATGGTTTACTATTCTCCTTTATACATTTTACATATTGTGGCCACAAAAGTATAGTTAAAGTTTTTCAAACCTAGCGGGGGTGAAGTCCCTACTGAGCAGCGAGGACGAAAGCTCACCCTTACAATAGTTTGGATGCAGGTACTGTGCACTAGAAATAGGACAACGATGGACGGAGCTAGGTGTGCAAAACTCATGTATAAGTGTTTATTCGTTTATCAAATGTTAGGTTTCGAAGTCATTTGTTTATTCTCATCACTTCATACTATTCATTTTGAAACCTGTTGACCATTTAAATCTTCATGGTCAATAATGTGTCACTATGTGTATTTTGTTCTTTGATTCTTACTTCGACTTAAATATTTAATTGAAGCTGAATGAATTTTATTATTTACACCTCAAAGTAATTTCATACGTTTCCACTTTGCGTTCTAAAAATATTTCACAAAAATGCCTTGCGGCTCTTTAAGATGTAAGTTAGTTAATCTAACTTATGATTTAAGGATTCGCGATACTGTAACGTACTTAAATTGAAGAGGTGCAATTTGGGGCGTTACAGAAAATGGTATCAGAGCATTTGTCCAAATTATTGAGTTTTAGTCGATTTTATTAATCTGACATCATAAAATACTTTCAGTCAACTCGGAATTTCAAATTTGAATTTTAGAGTTCTATTTTGAAGGGTGTTGGAATTCGATCATATTTGAAAAAGTTAAAAGTTTTGAGGTTCGTCCGCTAGTTTGGTTGTCATGTTGAGTTTCTTGGAATCTTGTATTCTGTTTGGAAAATTGACATATCATTTGAATCGACTTTGAAATCATTTCATTGTGCCGTCAAGGTAATTTTCTGTTGCTTATTCTTTAGGGTTATTATCATGAATGGTACCTGAACTATACCTCTATTTTATTGATGGTACCTGAACTTTGTTTTTTGTCACAAATGGTACCTGAACTTTTCGATTTTGTCTAAAGTGGTACATAAACTTTATTTTTTGTCACAAATGGTACCTGAACTTTTCGATTTCGTCTAAAGTGGTACCTGAACTTTTCGATTTTGTCTAAAGTGGTACCTGAACTTTTTGTCACAAACGGTACCTGAACTTTTCGATTTCATCTAAAGTGGTACCTTTGGTAATTTTTAGGGTAAAATCCAAAAATGGTACCCAAACTATCACGAAATGCACTTTTTGGTACCCAAGTTTCCTTAGGGACTCTTTTGGTACCCAAACTATGTCTCCGTTAGCCCAAAATGGTACCTCCGTCCAATTTTCCGTTAAAAAAAGAAGGAAAAAACTCAATTTAGTACCTGAACTATTGCGAAAGGTACTTTTTGGTACCTACAAATTTTTTTTACTCAAAATAGTACCTGAACTATTGTGTCATTACCTATTTTGGTACTTTCGTTAAAATAAAGAACAAAATTGTCAAAAAAAAATTTGTATTACAATTTAATTAATTAATTAAAATTAACTAAATGAAATCCAAAAAATATTCATTATCAGAGGATATCTCTATAGAATTAAGGGAATTGCAGATAAACACACAAGAATTGGGTTATTAAATAAAATTCACAACACATTCAAAATCAATAGGAGGTATATGGGATTACTGGCATGCCCACTCCTTCCAACCCAGCCAAACCATCTCCAAACATCACAAGCGCCGATGAACCAAACCCAAACCCAAGAACTTCTTCCGACAATATAGACCCGTCAAACATCTCGAGCGCCGATGACCCAGACCCAAAAACTCCTCTCGAAACAAGAACAGACTGCTATTAGTTCTGGGGGATTTTTTTTTTTCTATTAGATCTAGGTTTGAATCTATGGTTTATGGGTTGAAGTTGGATTTGAATCTATGTTTCTTGTTTGAATTTTCGTTTCTGGGTTTATCTAGGTAATGACACAATAGTTCAGGTACTATTTTGAGTAAAAAAAATTTGTAGGTACCAAAAAGTACCTTTCGCAATAGTTCAGGTACTAAATTGGGTTATTTCTTTTTTTTTTTAACAGAAAATTGGACGGAGGTACCATTTTGGGCTAACGGAGACATAGTTTGGGTACCAAAAGAGTCCCTAAGGAAACTTGGGTACCAAAAAGTGCATTTCGTGATAGTTTGGGTACCATTTTGGGATTTTACCCTAATTTTTATTTACCAAATATGGCCTTAGGTACCACTTTAGATGAAATCGAAAAGTTCAGGTACCATTTGTGACAAAAATTAAAGTTCAGGTACCATCGATAAGATTGAGATATAGTTCAGGTACCATTTTAGCTTTTTTCCCTATTCTTTATTAATCTCGCGTACTTGACCTTGACTTTGTCAAAGTCGTATTTGTCTCTTCAAAAGTTTAAAGTCACTTTGGTTTGAACAACCGTGTTGTTGGACTCGGTTATTGTGATTAATTTTATATCGAGTCCAATGATTATTTGTTGGTACTTAAATTCTTTGGAATTGAGTGAAACTTTTTCCACCCAAAGCTCCTCCACAGTGCACAGACCACGGCTAAGTTCAATGGGCCAAGTATGTGAAAAGAAAGAAACAGGAAGTACAGGTATGTACACGATAAACTTGAAATCTCCTGAATTATATTAGTTTGTTTGGAGATTGGTTAATGATATAAGTAATTGCTTTCTTCAAGTGAAGAATGGTGTGACTTCTTTTTACGATAAAGTTGAATTTAGTACATCTTGTGTTCTGAACGTTTGTTACAATAAGAGTTTTGAGTTGTCGTCGGAGGAAGATTCCTTTGAAGGTAGGTCATGGAAAATTTGACTTTTGGTTACATCTGTTTATTGAGTATGAAAAGAATCAATTTCATCTCGTACTGTTGGCTTTGGTAATGTAAAGCAATGGAATTTGACAATATGTCAGTTACCGGTGAATTTGAGTAAATTCGATGGGAACAATATAAAGCTGTGAGGATCGAAACCGGAGAAGAGCATGTGGAATGCTACATTAAAGTCTCGTCTTGACATTTGTGCTCAAATGGGCGATTGGCGTGGTGACTACAGAAGCCGAACGAATAGAAAGATTACTTGAGATACTCTAGAAAGTTGAAGAGTATTATGTATGGAGTGTGAAAGAAGAGGAATATTTTCACTATACGACTGAGTCACTTGTGTTGGCTACGTTTGGTTGAGGACTTTAAGTGTCGCCAAGAGCGTTATCAGGAAAGCAACGACTAGTGTGACATGCAAGGGAAATCAGCAAGTCTTTGGGATTCTAATGACTTTGACATTGGGTGTGTTTGGTTCCAATTCGAACCTAGAAAGCTTGAAGGAGACCCTGAGGTCGCAACGTCCAAGCTAGGTAAGCAAAATTTACATATAAGGAATAAATGATTTAAAAAGAAATGAAAAAAAAGAAGGGACTTAAGAGGAATAATCTTATTAGAAAGGGGCCTTATAGGAAGTGGCCTAAGTTTTGGGATGAGATGTGAGATCCTTATCGTTATCTTACTAATTCAAAAGGACTAGATAAGTAGATATCCACTTTGGACTAGGTCAAAATTGTCAGGCCCAACTTATCTAAATTGACCACATATTCTCAGGTCCACCCACATATTCACCCCTTCCCCAACTAACCAATAAAGATTTGACACGTATATCCCTATTAAAAGAATCTGTGATGAAGAACATAGAGATATTGGGTACCTCTCCTTCATCTCTGATGCCTTTTCATCACTAATCTCCACCACTGTACATCTCTTATCCATTGGCTCCACCCTCTAACTATTGTGATTTCCATCCCTAGCTTTCTTCCTCTCCCATCTCTTAATCTTTTCTCTACCTCTGATTCACAATCCATCTATTTGCTTGTTCACCATTCTACTGATTCCTCGACGGTCGAAGGGACGAGATCGGTGTGTCTCGATATTGGAATCTGGGCTTATCGGTGTTGATTGCTTGGATTTGTTACCTCCTTAGGCAATGTGGGTTTTCTCTCACTGATCGATTTGGTATCTTCAGTAGTGTTGTTGTCCCCATTTCTGGGCATATGTTGTATTTTCTTTGTTCTATTAATGAAGATTTTGTTTTTGTCTTCAGTGTTGTTGTCTGTAGCACTTAGCTTTATGTTTCTTTTTGCTCTTTCTTTTGAGAACGATTTCATGATCCATGGTAAGATTTAGGGAATTATCATCATTAGGGATGACAATGGGGCAGGTAGGGTATGAAGATTAAAATAGCATCCCCATCCCCGAAGTCATTCTTCGTCCCCATTCCCATAATAAGATACTGGGAATTCCCCGTCCCCGTCTTCGTCCCCGTCCCCGTCCCCGTTCCCGTTGGGGATTAGGTCCCCATACCCGCTCCGATCCCTGTTAACAAATATTACTAATTTATTATACAAAAATTCATATAGGTTTAAAAAATATAAAGTTAAAATCAAAAGATCAAAATAATATAAGTTCCTTAATTATTTTAATAAAAAAAATAAATAAATACAAGTCTCGCTTAAAAAAAAAACAAATTAAAAAAAAAAAGTTTATGTGTTGACAAAAAAAAAAGTCCACAATTAGCCGCTGAATATAATTTCTTTTATATGAGTCAAGGAAAAGTTGACGTTCATAAATGATAAAGTATGATTTTATAAAATAATATAAATATTGACAAAAAAATAATTTTACATAAATATTTACTGTATTAAAATAAATAAATAATAATTATCATATATATATATATATATATATATATTTTTTTTTTTTTTTTAAATAATTCTTATTGGGTGGGGATGGGGATGGGGATCAAAATATCATCCCCACCCCGTACCCGATTTCATAAATCGAATATTGGGGATCCTCGTCCCCGTTACCCGATATCCCCTGAATTTGCTCCCGTTAGGGTCAAATACCCGATGGGTACCCTACTCGGTGGAGATTTTTGCCATCCCTAATCATCATGATCGATGCTTTGTGTAATCGTGTTGCTTGATCCTTTTTTTGGCTAAGTTGTTACTTTTACATTAATACATTAATCTGTCCTTGCATGTTTGCTTTATGAGGTTTTGGAAATCTATGCCTTTTTAAAGGATTAAGGTTTCAATCTTAGAGTTCTAGAACAGGTGGAGAAATGCAGGCGGGTAGAGGAAGGGAAGAGAAACGACATAAGTTAACGAGCAAATTAGTTAAAATAGAGTTTTTTATTTATTTTTCAATAGAAATACACGTGTTAGATCCTTATTGGTTAGTTCGGGAGTGGGTATGGTGAATATGTGGATTCACCCAGGGAGTGGATGTGAGAATTATCCATGCATACATATACATATGACTGGATAAAATTTATCTTGCCAATAGGTTTTTCCGCCCCTACAAATGGGCCCCTACTTCACTACTTTAGCAGCTTGGGCCCGTTACTCGAGATTCCCGACTATTTCATTTCCTAATGTTAGCAATGTATAATAGAACCATTTTCTTCTTGAGACTTTTTACTATTTTTCAAGTACTGCGTCAACTATCACAGATGTTGTTCAAGTAAAATCGTTCATATACAATGCTTTTCTCTATGTCCAATCATTTTTTTCGCATTTTATTTATGTATCAGATCATTTTCTTAAAAAATATAATAAATCATGCAAACCATAACTCTTGTTATAGCGATTATGGAATGAGTAAAATCCTCATATGGATCAACTAATATATTATATGATTTGACAATTTTATCTCTATATTTAATGGAAAAATTGACAAAAATACCAAAATGACTAACGACGAAATAGTACAGGTACATGGGATGGTCTAAAAATTTGTAGCTACCAAAAGTTACATTTCGTGATAGTACCATATGAAGATTTTACTCTAACGGAATTCACACATTTTAATCACAATAACCTCATTCAATTACATGGCAGTTACACCTCAAATTCATCTTCTAATTACTAGATGCAAAGCCTTGAGTGATGAATCAAAAACTTGAACATATCGCATAAGATACATATAGTGTTTAAGCATTCATTAAAAAGAAACTAGAAATCCAGTTAATTAAGAAACATCAAAATCCTTAAATAATCATGGTTACTGTATTGAACGGCTAGAGATACTCATTTATTATTGTTTTCAGCTAGTTTTCAATTCACTATTATCGAACGAGTATATGGTTTTGTTTGCCCTCTACCTCCATCTGCTCGAGATGCTAACATTGCTCTTGGTTTCAGAATTCCACAATCATTCTCATTTATTATTAATATAAATTTCCTTTTTTCCTCAAAAAAGGAAAATTTCTAAATTTTCGTGCTTTTCTCTACTTGGACTAAATTAATTCATAGTAATTTTTTTTGTCGAACATATACTTGTGCATACAGATTTTCAAAAGTACTCCCATTTCTCAAACTTTTCAAAAGACCAATTAAAATTCACGTACTTTTGAACAAAAAAGTATTGTACACAAATTAAACGCGAATTATTAAATATTTTTCCTTATTTTACATATATAATTGAAAAATAAATATAATTAATTTTTTTTTTTGGGAAAAACGACAATATACTATGATGCAAAATTATACATCATGACCCACCCCTTCGGGGCATGACAAAAATAGCCACAACTAAAGTAATTTCATAGATTCTCTAAGTAACACAATTCAAACAGTGTAGGTGTACTAGAACCATACAACCAAAAAAATCAACTCAGTGCGCCGATCCATCTGTCCTTGTTTTACTCAAAAACAATCTTCTTGTTTTTAGGCCCAAGATAATTTTTCTATTTAGGGTTTAGGCCTTCAAAGAGCTGATGAAGTTTCATACCTAACTCGAAGCAAAAGGCGACCGAAGTTGCCAAAAATCGTTGAAACTTCACTGGATTCTCCTGGACTTTCTTTATTCGATTCTCTCCCGTTGGTCGTCGATTGACGAGCTAGAACCACCGTTGGGTTCACACGGTCGAGGCAAGCAAGGCGCCACCGGTTTCACCCCGTGAAATGGCCGGAGGATGAGGCTAGGTTCGGTGGTGTCATGGAGAAGAGAGAAACAGGCCGTGAAATCTAGTCTGACAAAATTGGCTCGGGCCTGGTATCTGATTCTTGGCTCGGGCTTTTCCCATTCTCCCGTGTGCGAGTTCTCCCTCCAAGCCAATCTGATCATGCACCATTATTAGTAGAAGTTCGTACTCTTCTAGCACCACCTACGACCCCTAAGTGGCATTGCTTCCGATTTGAATCTTTATGGCTAGAGCATGAAGACTACGAAGGTGTGATTGATGCTAGTTAGGCAACTGAGGTCACTGGGCAGCCCATGTTTCAATTAGTTACCAAGGTGCAACACACTCGTTTGGCCCTTCAAAATTGGCAACGATATACCTTTGGTCAGCGTTAACAAGAGATGTTCTCTATTCGAAAACAACTTGAGGATATCCTCCAACGACCCTTTGATCAAGCTCTGGTCGCCGAAAAACAATGACTCTCCTCTCAGTTGCAATTTCTATTGTCACAAGAAGACTGTTACGCCCCCAAACCTGAGACCAATATTATAATGAAATATGGTACCCGAATTTGAGGTGTGACTAAAATTTTAAAAGCAAAATAAATCAAATGAAACAAATGTCTGAATAATGCTTTCATTTGAAAACAAGATCGTTATTATCTTACAATACCAGAGTTTAGCGGAATAAAAGACGTTACAATTATTCAATTTGAATAGTTGTAGAAAAACATTAATTCATTGGTTCACCCCGTTTTTCCCCAAGCATCGTTACCTGAAAAACAAGAAGGTGTAGCATCATGAGCAACACAGGCCCAATAAGTACATCTTACATTCTTATATTAATGTGTCTTATAAGACATCAAAATTGAACAACCAATCAAAAATGTACCGAGAACATTTTTATATTTGTTCATACCAATTCTTATGCATTTGATCCACATATATCAAGAATGTCTTTGACCCAAATAATTCGGTCTCAAATATAATTTCACTTTGCACCGAATCAACTATTAATGCATCATTAGTAGATAATTAACTCTAATCGATTCTCATTTCATTTAACAATATAACATACTATCAATATATCGCAAATAGATAGTATTCAATAACATACGTATACTGCTCAGTGAATATTTAAGATAGAATGGAATAAATCATATATCCACATAAATTCCAAGAGAAGGTCTACAATACCAAGCATAGGTAAATTCACTTTCACATGCCAAATATGTATGGCAACATTTATGCGATAAGAATAATAAATACTTCATTTTTCAATGAATATTTCAAGTTGAGTGATAATAATTCATAAATTCATATGTTGAGGTCCTTAATACCAAGCATGAATAATAATCATAAATTCACACGCCAACAAGATATGGCAAACAAATATTCGATCACTTTACTTTTCAACGCATAATCCAGGTTGACTGATAATGATGCATCAACTCATATGTTTAGGTCCTTAATACCTAGCACAAGTAATAATCATAAATTCACACGCTAGCAAGATATGGCAAACAAATATTCAATCGGTCAGAATATTATATACTTTGCTTAGTGATTCTTTCGGATAGAGATTGACTGGTAACCAAAATGTAAGACCTGTATTATAACAGGTTAAGCCACAACATACCTGGTCCTTAATACCAAGCATGTACACTCACGGTCCTTAATACCTATGAGTATAATAGTGCACTATCTGAAGGGACTAGAGCCCACAACTAACTTCGAACGTCCATAGATCGTTCATACCAGTAATTCACTTAAGCTCGAGGATATACCGACTCCCGGTTTCATTCACAAATATTGTGTTGTTGTAAGACTAGTTATAAATCACGTCATATGTACGAATACACATGCTTAAGTCTTTCATATCAATGCACATGTAGTATGGTTGAAAGACATAAGTAGGAAAATCACATAATCAAGTAAATTATCAAGCTAAGCAAGTTAAGCATGTTGTTAGTATTTTATTGGCATTCCTACACCGAATATTGGCTATTTATTATCCCTTGATTTCTATGTGGTTTTGTGACGAAAAGGGGATAAATATGGTAAGAGTGGTCTTTGTGATTGAGTAGGTTTGTCCTCTCTATGCTCCTGATTATTTGTTTTTAACTAAATCTCTTTAAGATGATTTGTTTCATGGTAATCTCATCCTAATCAATTTAGGATTGTGTTTGCAGAGCATCATATCGTTTTACCCTAATTGACAATCTTCGGAGTTAAGATTTTTCCTTATAGGAAGTCAATTAGGATTAGGTCTTTTAAAAGTGAGGGGGAGTCGTCTTTGACTCCTATATAGGTGCTCGGCAAAAGGTTCTTGATGTTAATGCTTTTGAGGCTAGAGATTATTGTTTATCTCGTGTTCCGCTGCATTTGTATGAAAGCATAAAAGCATAATTTGTTTCGAGATTCATCTGTACATGTGAGGTGAATCATTGGTTCAATATTGTATCATTCTTTCGTGGCCAGCAGAGAAGCTGTGCAGACTGAGGATTGAAAGACGTGTTGCAATCCCAGAAGAAAAAGTTGGTGAGAAGAAGACTCAAGACAGACACATAGACTAGGGCTGCTAGTTGTAATGGTAATCGAGGTTTACCTTTGTTTGTAAGAGTTTCATCTCAACTTCTCATAGTGGATTCCGCAGTGTTGTTTCCTCAAATTGAGGTTTTTCACTGCGTCAACAGATTGCTTGTTCTTTGCTATTTTTATTTTTCCAGAAAACTGGGATTGATACAATAACATCAATCCTAACATAAAAACGCACGTTCCAGTCTTTACACATGTGATATCACAAATACACTCTTAACAATATATACTTCCATACATGTTGACATACATGTATAATACTAAGTTGATGTATTTACTTAGTAAACAAAATCATGCACCAATATAAGATTAGTAGATAATCAAGTACAAGTAAAACACATATAAAGAAGAAGCATATGCAAAACAAGATATACATATGTTCATAAACATAAAACATAAGTAATTGAACTTATGTAATAAGCAAGATCATTAATATAAGCTTAATAGCATAATCAAGTAAATTATTGTAAGACTTGAATAAGCAAGGAAATAAAGTCATGCACAATTATATAAATGTCACGCCCCGATTTTCAAATCAATTAATAAGGCATTTTGCCCTTAATTACAAACCAATTCGGGAACGTGACTACATGGAATCAAATACAAATATGCACTAGAATTTTTTTCTTTTTAATTCAAGTACACAACACCAACTCCATGCCCAACATTGTAATTTCAAACTCAATACAAGAGTCGAATATTACATACCAAATATTTATATAATAAATTGATACATCAAAATATTACATAAATAAATCTTCAGAGTGCGAAGCATAAAATAGCGGAAGTCTTATAACCCAACAAAATGTATGCAGCCTTGCATTACTCCTGGTTATCCTAACCTGCAGGTATAACCCCTACACCGTGGAATAGTGTACCGGGTTATATCAACAAACCCGGTCAGCTTACGAAGCTGGTATGAGTGATCTATGTTTTATTCACACTGTAACATTTTCCCAAATTGAATTCTTTTATTTTCAAGAATCATTTAAAACCCAAAAGTTCCATTTCAAATCCGGAAGATTCGTATTATCTAATATACTGAACCTACGTGCCCCATACCACGTATTTTAACCCCACACGCCCCATAAACGTGTATGTTAATACCAGGGTAATCCAGTATGTTAAATAATATAAACCCTCGATCTTTACTCACACAAAACCATTTATAACTTAGCCTGATTAAAAGTGAGATGCATCTCCTTTTAATACATCAAGTTATTTTTAACTTCGCCTGATTAAAAGTGAGAATACTATTTTTCTTCTCCTTTTAATACATCAAGTTAATCATACAATATGCAGTCTAGAGCTCTAACTGAATGGGCTACCATTTTTCACCCATTTAACATTGTCCCCGGTCAGGACAGTCCGTTTGGACAAAAACATTCAAATAGGCAAACACAATATCTTATTTAGAATTATTGTGTTCCCACAAAATTCACAAATCAAAACAATAAAATGAATATTTTTCAAATATTGTTTTAACACCAAAATCACAAACAACACAATATGAATTAATATTCATATATAAAAAACATCGTGAGATTCACTCACCTCTAATTCCTGCTGCGTCTTCAAATAGTAACCAGGAATCGACAAGCGTGTACGCAACACCTTTCATAATCACCTATGATTATGCAATATCCAATTAGCATAATACATTTCCAAAATAATCCAAAGTTCCTCAAATGTCACCTAGGACATCGGAAATATTAATCGAGACCATTTGACCAAAAGTCAACCATCGGTCAACGTGGGTCCCACGTCTACTATTCATCAACGGATAAAAAGTTACCTTAATTAACCTTGTGTAACTTATAATTACCACCGTAATTATCGTTTTACGACGAAAACCCCTAAAAATACGAAATCACACCATTTCACTTCAAATTTCACGACCTATTTTATAAAAATAGTATCGAAATTTTCGGGGTATTACAGTCTACCCTCCTTAAAGAAATTTCGTCCCGAAATTAGGACGCAGAGTACACCCAAAGTTATCACAACTTGATTCCAAAATCCAAAGTTTTATTGATAACTTAGGTAGTACATATCAAGCCAAAACATAAACAACCACACAACTTCAGAAATACACCTATTACAAATTCTAAGATGCCTCACAGGGCATTAACTACCAGAAGCCATCTTTAAACCTCCAGTAGTGACTTCGTGGATAAGAGGCCGGATGTCTCGGAATTCCATACATCATCAGCTGATAGAAGTATGCTGCCTCAACGAAACACTTGCAAGTGTCGCAACATTCTCTAGCTGCATGCCTATCTCCATCCACGTCCCACATGTCCTGGCCAAAAGGACGCCAAAAACTTGACTCACCGCAAGTAAGACATTTACCGGCGGGCAGGAAAGCAGTAGTCGACGGAAAATACAATAAAAGATGCTCATGACAAAACTCAGCCTGATGCATCATCCGCTCGACTTCTTGTCTACAGTAGTAGATGTTCCATCCGCTTCTCCACCAGTCGAGGGCTTCACACAGTCGCTGCACCGTTTTCTGCTGCTCGGCTCGTGGTCCTAAAATCATCTTAATCATGCATGCTGCATAAAATGCAACATGATGACCTACCACCGAACTGGGACGAGCGCCATAAAAAGTTCCTGGTTTGCATGCCTCATCGAAGTACTCCAGGGCTAAGGGTATGTTCGCTGCCTCCACGAGTACTCGTATTCCCATTCGGAACAGAGACTCCGGGTTCTTCGCTTCCCAGCATCGATTAGCGAAGATGCGCACCTGCCTGTCCGCTTCTATGGAACCAGTGGGTCTGGATCCACCATCGAACCCATCCATGTCGATCGCCGCCAACGTAGACCAGCTATCGGCATACTCCTTGAAGTCCTTCGAGACACAACGGAGTTCCATTGTGCTCTGCAGGGATGCGGTAGCAACCAACTGGAATATGTACTTCCAGATCTCCACCGGAAGTTCACTCCAATCAGTGTTCTTGGAACGCTTGCTGCACTCTCCCTTGTTCACCATTGTGTAAGAGAAAATTTTAGTCGAAGTGTTTGTTTGATAACAGATATGAAGTGAGTAACACAACTCCTTATCCTATGTATTTAAACACAACTTTCCACCGTAAGGGAAACCTTTCTTTAATGCGAGTGCGGTGCACTCAACAACCCACTAAGAATAATTATTGCTCATATCTGTCTCAATTACTCAAAAGTATCGCCCACGATACAATATTCCGCAAGATTTAACCAAGAAAAAACTCAGTCTTCCACTAACACCGGTCATAATGACTCTTTTCCTTTTGCTTTCGCATAATTAATTCCTCAAAAGATGCGAGGTCTCACAAGAGTGGAACTGTATGTGGAAAATCGATGCATCGGGGAAAAAAAATCTTCCACGATCTCCAAGGGCTCCGACAATTAGCTGTAATCAGCCGCTCACTTTTGCTTTTGAATTTTCAAATCCTCCACCAACCATAAATATACACCTTACGCATCCACTAACAGATACTTTCCATTAGTGCCATAACCTCCTTTCTCTTTCAAAGAGGACTTCTTCACTCCACTTCTCAGAAATTTACACCAACTCAAACATGTCACGTAAAGTGAATTCGTTCAGTGAATTACTTCAATCTGATCCCTCTGAAAGCCAATTCTTTGAGGGCTTAGATGAAATAATTTCACCAGCAATCGAATTCGACAACGATATCGACATGCTAGACATGCTTCTAGCAGAAGACGAAGCCATTGAAATAGCTCCAAGTCCACAAGTATCATCTCCACAAGCTGAACCTAGTTCATCCAAACGTATTCCACTGAGGAAGAGCTTCACCAAATACCAAGTCCAAGCATTGAAGGACTTCGTCGAGGCTTTTCCACAGCCAACTGTTCAACAGCGACAAGATTTGGGTGACCAAATAAGGTTAACGTTTGCACAAGTCTCTGCGTGGGTGATAAAGCATCGACCCAAAACGCCTGTCCAAACAACTCGTCAACAAAATTTTCTGCTGAGACAGCAAATCAATGAGCTTCAAGCTCAACTTAGCCAGTACCAAGCAACATTCAACAGAATCAACTGCAACCACTGTGGAAAACGAGTTACTCCCAATAGTGAGCTACTAAAAGGGATTGAAGAGACTACCCCACAACCTCAGACTCTTCCAATTCCTGCAGTCATCGGTCCAAGGGAAAAGTCTCACATGAGGAGGGATATTCAAAAGTGTATGTCGATCCCACATCACTCTTCTTCTACACAACAACCATCAGACAACATCAACCGTTCAGAACCTGAAGAAGCATCTGCCGTGGCAGAAGCATCTGTCGTGGCAGACACAACTAAGATTTCTGAAATCATTGTGTCGGTCAGAGATGAGCTAATCATCATGGCATCTGCTGCTGCGCCACTGTGGATCTCTGCACTCAAATCCAGCTCTGCCACGCTTCATGAGTTCCTGAATGAAGCAGAGTACAAGAGAATCTTCACTAACGGTATTGATCTTACTCCCACTAACTTCCAAACCGAAGCTTCTCGCTACACAGCCACTATTCCCCTCAGTCCTGTCGTACTCGTGAATCTCTTCATGGATGTGGACCAATGGTCCACCATATTCGGTAGCATCATTTCAAGGGCGAGTATCCTTGATGTCTTGTCATCAGGGACTACTGAAAGCTACCACGACACCATCCAAGTCATGACTGCTGAATTCCAGGTGACCAGTCCATCTGTCTCCACTCGTGTAACTCACTTTGTTCGTTATTGCCAACGACAAACAGAACAAAGTTGGGCAATAATTGACGTCTCTGTGGACGGTTTAAGCTCAAATCTGGGTCCACACCCAAGATCTCAATGCAAGAAGCGTCCATCCGGATGCTTAATCCAAGATTTGTTCAACGGCAGCTCTCGTGTCGTATGGGTGGAACATGTTGATGTACAGGATCAAATCATGCACCAAACATACCGAACGCTAGTGGAGTCAGGCTTAGCCTTTGGAGCAAGGCGATGGGTAGAAATACTTCAGAGGCAAGCGGAAAGGTTAAATTATTCCGCGGCTGACACTTATCCACCTCAAGACTTTTGTGTCATACCATCTGTGGAAGGAAGAAGAAACATGTTGCAGATGGCATGCAGAATAGTGACAGACTTTTGCACAGACATCGGCAACTCTACTGCTCATGAATGGAAGGTAGCTGAACAAACCAAGTTCAAGGGTTCGGGGATAAGAGTCTCCACCAACAAAATCTGGAACAGGCTGAATAAGCCTCATGGTCTCACTCGAACTGCATCTGCAATAATCCAGCATCATGTCTCTCACCGAAAGCTGTTTGACTTCTTCATTGACGTACAAACTCGGAACCAGTGGGACCATCTAGCATTGGAAAAAGAAGTACAGGAGATTGCACACATCACAACTGGTCATGATCCACGCAATTGTGTCTCCTTGTTGCAAATGCACAACACCTATATACTCCAAGAAAGTTGTACTGATTCAACAGGGTCATACGTGATTTATGCCCCTATTAGTCAGTCAACGGTGCAGAAGTTAATAGGCGGTTGTGAGTTAGGTACAATTGTATTCCTAACTTCAGGTTTTTCAATTCTACCAGATATGCCTACTGCTGGAAGAACAGAAGGGGTCTCAGACAATCCATACATTGGTTGTCTAGTAACGGTAGCAACACAGATCTCTACTGAGTTGCTGAAGAACAAGAAAGGGTCAGTGGATCAAGTCTGTCGTTTGATCCAGGGTACGGTTGAGAGAGTTAGGAATGTAGCCATGTAAGACTACCGTATAAGGAATTGTAATTTGTACTTTATATTTTTAACAACACAACAGCACTGAAGAGCACATGATGGGGATCCGCCGCGGTCGGGCCATCACTCGATAAATACTGTGCGCTATTAAGCATACGAAGTAACCATTACTTGGGTGCATCTAAGAACCTAACGCCAAACCCTAAACCGATCCTAAGCTCTAAACCCTAACTTCACTTCACAAATCCAAAACTCGTTTCATTTCCATAGAGCGTTCCATTGCTCAATCACTTCCTTAGAGCATTGTTTTGCTCTGATACCAATCTGTCACGCCCCGATTTTCAAATCAATTAATAAGGCATTTTGCCCTTAATTACAAACCAATTCGGGAACGTGACTACATGGAATCAAATACAAATATGCACTAGAATTTTTTTCTTTTTAATTCAAGTACACAACACCAACTCCATGCCCAACATTGTAATTTCAAACTCAATACAAGAGTCGAATATTACATACCAAATATTTATATAATAAATTGATACATCAAAATATTACATAAATAAATCTTCAGAGTGCGAAGCATAAAATAGCGGAAGTCTTATAACCCAACAAAATGTATGCAGCCTTGCATTACTCCTGGTTATCCTAACCTGCAGGTATAACCCCTACACCGTGGAATAGTGTACCGGGTTATATCAACAAACCCGGTCAGCTTACGAAGCTGGTATGAGTGATCTATGTTTTATTCACACTGTAACATTTTCCCAAATTGAATTCTTTTATTTTCAAGAATCATTTAAAACCCAAAAGTTCCATTTCAAATCCGGAAGATTCGTATTATCTAATATACTGAACCTACGTGCCCCATACCACGTATTTTAACCCCACACGCCCCATAAACGTGTATGTTAATACCAGGGTAATCCAGTATGTTAAATAATATAAACCCTCGATCTTTACTCACACAAAACCATTTATAACTTAGCCTGATTAAAAGTGAGATGCATCTCCTTTTAATACATCAAGTTATTTTTAACTTCGCCTGATTAAAAGTGAGAATACTATTTTTCTTCTCCTTTTAATACATCAAGTTAATCATACAATATGCAGTCTAGAGCTCTAACTGAATGGGCTACCATTTTTCACCCATTTAACATTGTCCCCGGTCAGGACAGTCCGTTTGGACAAAAACATTCAAATAGGCAAACACAATATCTTATTTAGAATTATTGTGTTCCCACAAAATTCACAAATCAAAACAATAAAATGAATATTTTTCAAATATTGTTTTAACACCAAAATCACAAACAACACAATATGAATTAATATTCATATATAAAAAACATCGTGAGATTCACTCACCTCTAATTCCTGCTGCGTCTTCAAATAGTAACCAGGAATCGACAAGCGTGTACGCAACACCTTTCATAATCACCTATGATTATGCAATATCCAATTAGCATAATACATTTCCAAAATAATCCAAAGTTCCTCAAATGTCACCTAGGACATCGGAAATATTAATCGAGACCATTTGACCAAAAGTCAACCATCGGTCAACGTGGGTCCCACGTCTACTATTCATCAACGGATAAAAAGTTACCTTAATTAACCTTGTGTAACTTATAATTACCACCGTAATTATCGTTTTACGACGAAAACCCCTAAAAATACGAAATCACACCATTTCACTTCAAATTTCACGACCTATTTTATAAAAATAGTATCGAAATTTTCGGGGTATTACAATAAATCAGATTTAGAGTTTCATTAGTAGTCCTTTAGTCCATGTCCATGAGAGTTTCTCCAATTATAATCATCGAAGTTCAAATTCGATATCTTGTCCATCATAAGTCCAATATAGGCAAGTGAATACACCATGTCAAAGGGATTTTCATAAGAAATCTAATGGTATAGTCCAAATAATCATGTCCAAAGTGTCCAAGTCCAGAAATAGAGACTAAACAAAACAGTACCTAAATAGGTATTCATGATTTTAACTTTAATTGCATAAATTACTATGTATTGTAATTTCGACAATTACTTTTAATATTCTCCAGATCATAAGTTCATGTTATGAGCTTCGTATTGATATAAAGATCATAAAATTTGGTTGAGGAATGAGTGAGATATGACAACTTGAAGTTATGAACATTTTATAAGTTTTTCAGCGAGTATGCTGGCTATACACTTAGATTACACAATTGTTATCCGTTGGATTATTATGAACTTTTAACACAGAATAGACGACACAATTTGGAACAACTTTCATCAAGAAGTTCAGATGTAAAAATGAACATAAATATGAGTTTGAAGCTGCCAAATTTGACTGACGGGATTAGTTTCAGAAAAGAAGATTTAAGTTTTCTATAAAACTTATTCTTTTCCATTTCCTTCTTGATTATGCACTTTGATGAATCTTAAAGACAAAAGACTATGAGGATGTATTCTGTACTTACTTGAATTTTGAAGGGTAGGAAGATGGCCTCAGTACGAATCCATAGGATTTTGCGGATTCTAAATCGGAGCTACAGATTGTAAACTAACAATTTTCGGAGAACAATTGGAGAGATTAAGCAAGAGAGGAGCTAGAGAGAGTTGTGAATTAGCAAAGAACATAATGACTGAAACATCCTATTTATAGGCCTAAAAATTGAGTTAACTCATCGAGTTAGCCGAGCCAACTCATTGAGTTACCAAACAACCAATAGGGAGTTGACAAGTGTCATATAACTAGTCAATTTGCTGTCATTATCAACATGACATCAACTGCTTGCTGGGCTGCACCCTTGTTCACCAAGTCTTGGCTTCCACCAATGGTGTTGGGCCATGTCACCATTTAATTATCTTTTCATCTTAATTTCAAAAATTCACTACAAATAGCTCAGGAGTCCGAAAAATTAATCGAAAAATACTGCGAACTCGTGGTGATGCATACTTTCTAACTATGACCTCAAAAATATGATATGAGCAACTTCAAAATTCGGAATTCATACTGAAGCTTCCGAAAATAGAATAAACTTCTGCTGATCATAACTCCTTCATATGATATCGGAACTTAGCGTGTCATATGTCTACGAACTCGTATTGACAAGCTCTACGACTTTCGTGAAGGAAGTCATCAGAGAAAATTAACGAATAAGAAAGTCAACTCTTGACCCCTCGAAAATAAAACGTTTAGATAGAGTAAATATTTGTTCCGAAATATTTTCATTTCACAAACTAGACAAGAGAACTATCTTCTAAAGACCTATTCTGGCATCAACGATCCCATATCCAATGGCTTAAATTTGGTGATCGCAATACGCAGTTTGTTCACTAGAAAGCCACCAACACGAAGCACCGCAATGCTCTTAAGGGTCTGCATGATGAAGCAGGTGTTTGGCAGACTACTGTGGATGGTATTGAACATGTAGTTTTAAACTATTTCATTGACATCTTTAAGGCCAAGGCTACTGATGTGCAAACTTTGGAGACAGTTTTGGCAGTTGTGCAACCTCGCATCACTCAGACCATGTCTCAATCTTTAACTACCAAGTACACTTCGGAGGAGATACGGATTGCACTCTTTCAAATGTACCCTACAAAATCTTGGACCGGATGGGATGCCTCCTTTATCTTATCAACGATTATGGCCCTCTATTGGGTTAGATATTGTGACAGTAGTAAAGAATTTCTTGAACACCGGTTAGCTATTGAAACAAATTAATTATACTCATGTGGTGTTGATCCCAAAAGTTAAGGAGCCGCAAAATATGTCACTACTTCATCCTATTGCGCTTTGCAATGTTATCTATAAGATTTGTGCTAAAGTGCTTGCCAATCGGTTGAAACAAATGCTTCACCAGATCATATCTCCGCAGCAAAGTGCATTTGTTCCTGGAAGACTCATTATAGGCAATGTTTTAGTTGCTAATGAGCTCTCCCATTTTTTACATACTAAACGCAGTGGATATGAAGGTTTTCTTTCATTGAAATTGGACATCAACAAGGCTTATGATCGCATGGAGTGGAGTTTTCTCCATGGTATGCTGATGCGTCTGGGCTTTCCCTTACATTGGATTTAGTTAATTATGGAATGTGTTACTACTGTTTAATACTCTTTCTTAATTAATGGTGAACCCAAAGGTTATCTATTACCTACCAGAGGCCTTCGTCAAGGGGATCCTTTGTCTCCATATCTCTTTCTCTTATGTGTTGAAGGCTTTTCTGCATTATTGGCTCAAAAAGTATAGGAAGGTGTACTCTCAGGGGTGCAAGTCTATCAAGGGGCTCTAGTTGTCAGTCACTTATAAGTTGCTGATGATAGCTTGTTATGCGCTCAAGCATCTTTTTCTTATTGTGCACAAATTAAGGAGATCCTTCACATATATGAAAGAGCTGGTCAACAAGTTAATTTTCTGAAAAGCAGTGTTTGCTTCAGTAAGAATATGGGCAGTACATATCAACAATTATTTGCAGGATTTTTAGGGGTTTCACGTGTGGAAAACCATGATAAGTACTTGAGTTTGCCCACTCGATCATATCGGAAGATCCAAAAAGTTTGATTTCTCCTACATCAAAGATCGTCTGCAAAAGAAGCTCCATGGTTGGAATGGTAAATTGTTAAGCAAAACAGGGAAGGAGTTACTTATTAAGATGGTAGCTCAGACATTACCATCATACACTATGAGTTGTTATCTTCTACCTAAGACTTTTTGTGAAGAACTTGAGCAAGCTTGTGCAAAGTTTTAGGGGGGGAATTCTTCAGACACTCGAAAAATTCATTGGAAAAATTGGCAAGCTTTGTGTGCTCCAAAGGCTGAAGGTGGATTAGGTTTCCGTCGTCTTTATGCTCATAATTTAGCCATGTTGGCTAAACACGCTTGGAGCTTATTCTTGATTTGTATGTAATTTTCATACAAATTAGGTCTCTAATCACTTTAGTAATATTAATTCAATGGCCGTTTAATGTCTCTAATCCTTGATTTGCACCATTGTAGGATTCACGAGCATCAGATTGATATCGGGAGCAAAAGGGCGCGTTTTGGAGCTTTTAGTGGAGTTCCGGCAAAAGGACGAAAAGTTAACTCGAGGACCGTCGGTCAACTCGCGGTCAACCCCGACCTTAGAGCGTTAACATGAAGTCCCGGAAGTGAGTCGCAAGAGAATTCCGGAAGTTTAGCTGAAAGTCAACCTTTGGTTAACTCTGAGGGTCATGGTCAAAATCAACGACGAAGTCAATCTTGTGACTCATCCACACAAGTTTCCAAATCAGCAAGGACCACACTAGATATCATGAGACCGGTCGACACCAAGTCGGCGACCGGTCGAACCGCGACGGTTCAGGCCAGTTCCACCACTTCCTCACCTCCTTTCCGCCACCTTCCTTCATCAACCTTTCTCACCACGAGGTCTACCACTATATTCACCACTACATCCACCACTCTGGGCAGCTGGGATCCTCACCAAGTCACCGAGTTCATCATCAAAGGCCAAGGAGAAGTTTGAGAGTCATCTATTGAGCATTCTTCATCTCTCTCACTCTTCTACTTATGTTTAGAGCTCATAATTGTATTTTGATGATGTATACTACGATGATTAGTGAGTAGTTTACTTGTTGGGGACTAAGGTTGTGTGCCCTAGTCCAATGTGACTATGTGATGCTTTGATTTATGAATAAATGCCTTTGTTGGTTCATGAGTATATGTATTGTGTAATTTCATATGTATTGTCTAATTTCATATGTATTGAATGTGTATTTGAAGATTTGCCACTCTTTGGCATGCATTTGATCTATCTTGTATGAGTTGGGTATGGTTTGACAACTTTACTCTTCTTTAGGCAATTGGCAATATGTATGATGAGCATGAGTTGTTTGTTTGAGTCCTTAGGTTCGATATTTTACGCCTCTTAAGCACTTTAGGGGATTCGGTATTAGGTAGCTTAGAGGAATCTCTTATGACTCCTAAAGAGTTGGAATGACCCATAATATGGCATTCGAATACCTTAGGAAAACACGGTCCTAGAACCATAACATGGCTAGGATACGGGGCTTGATTTGTGACCACATTGACATGATTTTACATGAGAGCATTGCTTGTTGCATTGGACTTGAGGTTAATTTGCCCGAAAACCCCAACACTTTCATACTTTGCATACACTCTACTTTACTTTACTTGCTTGCATTTATTTATTTGTTTGCTTGTATTCTCATTTCATCATTCCTTCACAAACCAAACACTACACTACACCACACATTGTCACATACATGTACACCTTCACCCACTCTTTTCACCTCTTGTCACTCCACTATTACTAGAGTTACTCGATCACGCACTACCTAGAGATTAGTAACCGTCAATCCCTGTTGGAACGACAATCTCGGATCTCAATATCACTTACCACTACTTTTTACATTTAGCCAAAATGGCGCCATTGCTAGGGATTGAGGCTAAAACCTTGATTTCTTGGTAGTGTGGTCGGGTCTTTCGCATTCTTTTTGTTTGCATTTGGTTAACTACTTGTGTTGCTTATATTGTGTTTGTTTGTTTCACATGTGTGATTCACTCTTGAGTGAGACACATTAGGGGAGTGACGGGCCTTATATCCTAGTGATATATGTATGACAGGATCCGCTCCAAATTTCACCCTGGAACCCAAGGTGACCCTGTGTGGCCCACCTTAGAAAAGCTTATGCCGAAAATTGGACATAAACTCCCATAAAATGGACTACCCAAACCTGTGGAAAACAATATAACACTTCTAATGTTCATAATACTACCAAACTCCGGAGCCTGCTTGCTAGCCAGAAAACCACAACCTTCCAACACAAATAAGATAGGGTCTCTAACCCGAACTACATAAACTTTCAACACAATTTTCCAACAAAATTTTTGGTAAATCAGAGCATCTAACAGTCTCACAAAATAGAATACAAATAGATAAGAGAGTTTCCCACTATAATGATGAAGAAGCGGTGGGAACTATGCCTCAACTTTGTGGGTGGTCCGACATCATCTAATCTGCAATCTGGGCAAGGTAAAACCAAAGGGCCCAGGGAAAAGCATTTTCAAAAATTGTTAGAGTGAGTGGACGAAAATAGAGATAATTAATGACGAACGTCAAAATATGATGGAAGTATAGTTTGTGACCGGGGTCGTCATACCTCGGGGATTGGTGGCCCAAGATCCCATTTGGTAAATTAGGTAACCTAGGCTTCCTAGAACTAATGTGGTGTGATTAGAGGTGGATAAAATGTGTGAGGTGAATAAGTGCAAATAAAGTAATGTAACTAACCTAATGCAAATGAAATGCAGAGAGGAGGAACATGGATAGACAAGAAATGGTAGAATGATTGGGAGTTTCGGGTCTCTCCCTAATCCATATCGATGGATAAATAATCAAATTCACACATGTTGAAAGTTTCATGTATCAATTCCCCACATTCCACCCATGCAATGGTTATAGAATATAATGCAATCTAATGTATTCCTATGCCAACAAAGGTTCATAAGAGTTAACCTTTCATCAATACTATCAATGAAGGTCCTCCCTCACAAATGTGAAGGGGGTGAAGCACAAATGCATATAGGAATTCACACACAAAGCCAAGTTGATTAATGGATCAAATCCCGTACCCTAGCCATGCAATGGTTCTAGGGCCATGGTCTTCTCTTTTGTATCTTTGTGCCATGCAATGGTTCACAATGACTCTTAATTTAGATAATTAATCTAAGCCATGCAATGGTTCTCAAATTACTAAACTAAGGCTAAGGGCACTAAGACTTAGGGATCCAAACAAGACATGCTCATCACATTCATTGTCCATTGTCTTGAAAGGGTAAGGTTACCAAGCTCACACTTTCCTACCACGATAGATCAAACACATGCTTAAGAATTGGTAGTTCCTAAACATGCATCTAACACATAACAAAAATAGGCAATGAACATACCCAAATACCAATCAACATGTATATATATAAGAATCATCCAATCCATCATCAATGGACTAGGGCACACAACCCTAGTCCCCAATCCTAACAACTACTCACATATACTTAAAATGTACATCAATAGTCTCAAGATTGACAAGCTAAGAAATATATGAAAGTAAATAGAGATAGAGGAATGCTCAATGAAGATAGTGGCCCCAAACTTGCTGTCACCAAGTCTTGAAGCAAGCTCCTCATGATCTCCTCTTCTTCTTCTAGCTTCTTCTTGTCCAAATCTCCAAGGATCTTGATGTTCTTGATGTCTCCAAGCTCATGTGAGGTAGAAGTGATAGAATGGTGGAGAAAAGTGGTTAGGAATATAGAGGAGGGTCTTAGGAAGAAGTTTGGTGAAGGAAGAAAATGGATTTGAGGGGTGGAAGGATGAGAAAAAGGGGAAGGAATGCCGTCGGGCGACCGGTCGTGAACAGTACCGCGACCGGTCGACCCGGATGGCCAAAACAAGTGTTTTGTGACTTTTTGGGAGAGAAGGAAGAGGAAAGGGTTTGGGAATTTTGTGGTGGAGGCTAGGGTTGATGAATGGTGTTATTCTATGCTCAAAATGGAAGGGAAGAGGAATATATATAGAGGGAGAGAGAAATGATTGGAAGGTGGAGATGGATTGGAATTAATCTAATGGCTAATAACTAAGATTCTAAGCTAAGGAAATTACCTAGAAGGCTAGGGTAGGTAGGAAAGCAAAGAAGAGAGAAAGGGTAGAGAGGTACAGTGTTTATGGACAAGAAAAATCTTATTTGGGAGGTGAGGAGACAAAAATGTGGTAGGGGAAAACTAAGAGACAAATGGTGATTAAAGCATTAAATGTTTTGTCTCTATTTTGAATTTGAATTTCAAATCACCACCAACGTATCTCAACTCATCAAATGATGCTCTACTAGCTGAAATGGGAAGCTTGATGGAGAAGTCACGTCTCGACGCGGTCGTCGTTTCTTCGGAGTTGACCATGGGTGGGCCCGGGGTGAGTCATGGTTGACTTTTCGGGGCCAAAAGTTGACTTTTCGGGTTCTTGGCCAAAACTCCGGAATGATCTTGTGCTTCACTTCCGAGGCTTGATTCTTGTGATCTTGATGCTCAAAAGTCACGGTTGACTTTTCGTCATCTTCTCGGAAATGCTCCAAAACCTCCCAAATTGCATCTTTAAGCTCCGGACTACTTCAACTCACTTATTCAACCTAAAAACAAAACAAACACACATTAATGATATTATTTGGCTCTTGGAGAAACATTATCCAAGTAATTAGAGGCATGCTTTGTACGTAAAATACGTACAAATCAATTAACTTAAAAAAAATATCTTTAATGCTTTTCCAAAACTTTCTTTCTCTAACACCATGCATGCACTTCAGCTGAATTATAATGTTTCGTAAAATCTTTTAAACCATCACAAATTCTGTGAACTGAGGAAAAACAACTCTGAAGATATATTAGTTCATATTAAATCTGATATCCTCTTCTAAAAGCCTCAAGCTAATAAAATAAAACTTCATTCAAAAATCTGATTCAAAATGAGGAAAAATATCTTTGTGCCCTTGTACAATAAGTTCGATAAATACTCATCTAAGTGATAAACTGGGGAAAAACTCACATCGTACGGATATTCTTAGAGGGAATTGATGAAAGGAGGAAAATTTCTTTCAACCGTTATGCCTGAGGAGAATCTCGAAGGAATTCATCGATCTAGTATCTTAACTGGAGAGAGTCTGGAGGGGATTGCCGACCAAACGTCATATGTCAGAATCTCATCTGGAGGGGACTGCCGACTAGACGTCATATGTCACCTAGAGGAGACTGTTGACCGAGTGTGTTAGTATAATTGAGTTGACATTCCTACACAAAAGTGAGAGCAACAACCTACGTGACAAGAGTAGGTAAGTATGCAAGGTAAGCATATAATTGTGGTCTCTTTGGATTTGATTTTCATAACTAAATCTTTGATTTATTTGTGTGTTAAATAAAATCCTTTCCAGCAGATTTTATTCTATCAATTTCAGTCCTAATTGATTTAGGTCCTTTTAAGAAAATCATATATTGTTCTTTTTCTAATTGACAATCTTTTTATAAAGATATTTCCTTGTAGGAAGTCAATTAGGGTTAGGACTTTAAAGTGAGGGGGAGTTCTTGACTCCTATATATGTTGCTAAAAAAAACGTTGGATGTATGCTTTTAGAGGCTGGAGATTATTGTTATCTCATGTACCGCTGCGTTTATATGAAAAGCATAAAAGCATAGTTTGTTTTCTGGATTCACTTGTACATGTGAAGTGAATCCTTTGTTGCATAATTGTCTCATTCTCTCGTGGCCAGTAGAGAAGAGTTACAGATTGAAGATTGAAGGACGCGCTCAGTTCCTTCGTTATCAAGAGGAGAGACTACGGAAAAGAAGAATCAAGGCAAACATATAGACTAGGGTTGCTAGTTGTAATGGTAATCGAGGTTTACCTTTGTTTGTAAGAGATTTTCTCAATTTCTTCTTAGTGATTGATCCTCTTTCTGGGCATGTGCCTCGCAGTGATGTTTCCTCAAGTTTGAGGTTTACACTGCGTAAACATATCGTTGTTCTTTGTTGTTTTCGTTTTTTTTCAGAACACTGGGATTGCTAGTATATCTTCAATCCCAGACGCACAAAAATAAAAACGTTCCAGTCCGTACAAGTGGTACCAGAGCAGGTTCTAGAATTTTCTTTCTAGTAGATCAAATGGAGCGTGATAGAGCTGCTGGATCGATCAATTGTCCTCCTCTCTTCAATGGTGATAACGGTGAGTTAACTGATCTAGCTTTGCTTACAAAAGAGTTCAAAAAATTTCTGAAAAATAGAAAATCCTCTTCAAACTCTTCTAAAAATGCTTTGAATCAAAGAAAAGATTTTCCTTCTGAAAAGCGTTTTGATAAATTTACTCAAAAGAAAAAATTTCAAGGAAAACCTAAATGCTTTGAATGTGGTGGATTTGGTCATATGGCTGCTGAGTGTGCAAACAGGAAACAAAATATCAAGAAAAGCAAAGCATTGACGTCCACATGGAGTGATAGTGACGAGGAGTTCCTTTGTAACAATGAGGTACATAATCTTGCATTAATTTCGTCCCTTCATTCAGATCGCTCAGATGAATCGGAGAGTGATGAAGATGTTTTAGATGAGGAAGAAAATAACAAATATTTGCAATTGTTCAATGCTACCAAGATTGTGCAAAAGAAAATTTTGGTGTTGGAAGAAAACATCAAACTCATCAACAAAGAGAAAAGAAAAGTTGAGGTAAGTCTCGAATCCAACTTAAAATCTTGGGAAACTGAAAGGACTAATTTGCTTGAAAAAATCAAATTGTTGCAGGATGAAATTACATCTCATGGGTTGAGTGAAAATAAGGCTGAGGTTGATGTCAAACTGAGAACCTTGCAGGTTGAGCTCAAAGCTCAAACAAATTTAAATGTTTTGCTAATCCAAGAAAATGAGAAATTGCAGGTTGAGTTGACTGAAGCTAGAAACAAGTTCAACAAATTTGAGATTAGCTCTGACAAGGTTTCAAGAATGATAGGATTCGGCAAAACTCATGGTAACCGAGAAGGTCTCGGGTATGAGGGTACCTCAACGGGGGTTGCGCACTTTGTAAAGGAGAACAATGCTGCACCTATGGCAGAAACTGATGAAATATTTATGCCCATGTCTGCGTTCAAATCTGTTTCTGAACAGGGATCGATAATGGACTTTCAATCCCCTCAGGTAAGTAAAGACACAAAACTGAACACTCATCAGTCCAGGTATGTTTCTAAACCAAAGCTTTTTACTCCTACATGTCATTTTTGTGGAAAACCTGGACATATTCGTCCAAGGTGCAACTTGCTGCGTAGAAAAATAAGAAAACAGAAGCAAGGGTCAGGATTTAACCCAGCTGCATCTCTGCAGGTTGATCTGAAAAAGCATTTAGAAATAATTAATAGGATTGCAAAGCAGATTGCAATCCCAGAAGGTCTGGAGACGAAAAATAAACCGACCTGGGTGAAAAAAGGAGCAAATAAATGTTTTTCAGATTTGTGCAATGATTTTCATGCATCTATGAATACTGATAATAAAGCTTGTTTGTTAACCTCTTGCAGGAATGTCAACAAGGATGAACGCCACATGCCTTGTGGTTCTGGCTATACTCTCTAAATGAAGAGAATGATGATGTCTATGATGATCCTATTCTTGATCATCTGCCAATCATGAGGACTGATTTTAAGCAAGTTCAAAAGGATCACTCTGCTCAAGACATCATTAGGAAAATGGATGATAGAATTTGAATTTAAAGACAAGCTGCAAGTGAGGTAAGTAGTGATTCTGCTCTTGTGTTTTTGTTTTTGTTTCTAATAAAGTGAACATGAACATAATTTCATATTTTGGTTTTTGTGTCACTTTTTGAACCAAAAATTGTTAAAAAGGCCTTGGTTGATGATGATTGAATTAATGCTAGGCAAGATGTGTGTCACTTAAGAATGTCATAGGTGTGTGCACTAAGCTCTGAAAATTTCCCTTGAATTTGTCAAACAACATGCATCCATTGTGTGTGAACTCATGGTAGTATAGAAACATTCACATTGAATATCTTTCTTTTGGTTCACAAAATTTCCAGATTAATAAGGATTGCATGAAGGGTATGTATTCCACACTGTTTGCTGGAGTAAGTTGATCTTAGATTGACGAAGTATTTTTCATGGCTTCATGTATGTGAGTATGACAAGTTGACTAGCCGGTTCTGAGTTCTGTTTTGTCATGGCTATGTACTCTTGAGCATGGACAAAATATTCTTAAATACCTTTAGTTTTGCACATGCACACATCTTTTCTTTGTCGTGGTAAACATCAACTTGGTTGATCAGGTAAAGGTCACTAAAATAATGAGTTGATTGTTCCTTGCTCCTTGTTCAATAAAAAAAATATTATATTATTTTGGAGCATTTTCAGGCTATTCCCAAAGTAACCAGGCCCTGGTCGTGGTGAACGATATAGGGATAGAGCAGAAACGGGAATGGTTTGATGGCCAGGCTATTCCTAAAGTAATCAGGCCTTGGTCGTGGTGAACGATACATGGATTGAGCAGAAAAGGGAATGGTTTGGTCACCCCGGTGGTATGTGAATCACAAATTCTGTGAGTAAATCATGTGTGAAAGGCGAAAAAAAAATGAATATCGTGCCCACATAGGAGGTATAAGGAGTGCAAAAAGATTGCTTAATTTCTCTGTTTGTGACCGTATGGGATTCCTAGCATGATACAGATCCCACATTGAAATATGTTCACCAATCACCACAAAGGTACAAGGATACTCGATCATACTCTTGCTTACATTGTTGTGTCTTAACTTGATTCAACCTGTGAACTATACATGTTTGTTTATATGGTGAAGCTATGTTTTGTACTTTGACTAAAGGCTATGCCTCTTCCCTCATATTAGTGTGTGGATAATTCTCTACCCATTGTGTGTTTGCATTGATCATTTTTGCATACAAATTCATCAATTCAGGGGGAGTTTTCAGTGTTTGGTCACTACATTTTGTAGTTGTTTTGTGATGCAATTCTCTTGTTTATCTATTGCATAGTGGTGCTTCTAATTAAGGGGGAGTTTCTTAATGCCTTTGGCATCCCTATTCAAAAAGGGGGAGAAGAAGAACCTATGTTATACGGCTATATTTGTTGGCTTTGTTTAACTATGTTATCTTGCCACAGTTGCTCTTCACAAGATCCTTTGCTTATAAGTGTTTCAGGTGCAAGTGTATCATTTAATTGGTCATTGATGTGGAAGCATGATCCTTGGTTCTTGCAGCATAGGTTGTCAACCTTGGGTTGTTTTGTATAGGAATGCCAAAGGGGGAGATTGTTAGTATAATTGAGTTGACATTCCTACACAAAAGTGAGAGCAACAACCTACGTGACAAGAGTAGGTAAGTATGCAAGGTAAGCATATAATTGTGGTCTCTTTGGATTTGATTTTCATAACTAAATCTTTGATTTATTTGTGTGTTAAATAAAATCCTTTCCAGCAGATTTTATTCTATCAATTTCAGTCCTAATTGATTTAGGTCCTTTTAAGAAAATCATATATTGTTCTTTTTCTAATTGACAATCTTTTTATAAAGATATTTCCTTGTAGGAAGTCAATTAGGGTTAGGACTGTAAAGTGAGGGGGAGTTCTTGACTCCTATATATGTTGCTCAAAAAAACGTTGGATGTATGCTTTTAGAGGCTGGAGATTATTGTTATCTCATGTACCGCTGCGTTTATATGAAAAGCATAAAAGCATAGTTTTTTTTCTGGATTCACTTGTACATGTGAAGTGAATCATTTGTTGCATAATTGTCTCATTCTCTCGTGGCCAGTAGAGAAGAGTTACAGATTGAAGATTGAAGGACGCGCTCAGTTCATTCGTTATCAAGAGGAGAGATTACGGAAAAGAAGAATCAAGGCAAACATATAGACTAGGGTTGCTAGTTGTAATGGTAATCGAGGTTTACCTTTGTTTGTAAGAGGTTTACATATGTCACCTAGAGAGGACTGTTGACCGAGTGACATGCATCTAGAGGGGACTGCCAACTAGATGTCGCATGCATGCACGAACTGACTAATAAACGGATTAATAATCTGTATAAGGGTTTGAAGCTGATATAAAATGTTTGAACCCTCTCCCAAAAGATGTCTAAGAATCTATTCAAATTTCTGAACTTAAAAACAGGAGCCTCTAAACCACCTCCCATCCTTTCTATAATTTAAATAATCAAGGGGAAACTAAACTTTTAAGCTCTAGACGCATACTTAGAATTCAATTCGAAAACTTATTATTTCTAGAAAGAAAATGAGATTGCATGCATAATTTTTTTTAAAACAAAAGTCCACTCACTATTCATTGCTAGGTCTGTCGCCTAGTCGAGTCCTCCTCTGTCGTGGGCTGTACTCGTCCTCCTAAACAAAATGAATTTCGCTAAAATTTAAATAACAATCGAGCGGCAAAACTAGTGAAATAAACGAACTAACAAAATTAGAATTTTCTCTCGGAAAAACACTTTCCCATAAGTACCAATAACACATGAGGCTAGCTCAACTTCTCAACGACGTTCACTTCAACCAATCCTAACACAAATTCCAACTTAACAAAGCTTCGAAACAACAATTTGGGGTTTGAAACCCACGCTAATTAACCAAGAAATAATCGAATTAATCTCCAATTTCCAAAATTAATTAATAAACATATATCGTTACTTTCGTGAAATCGAACCCAAACTAATGGACTAAAATAACCCGTCAAACTCGAAAAAACGCGCCGCCACTCTCCGCCAAAACAAACTCAAAATTTTGTAGAGTATGACAAGGGAAACAAGTTTTATACCTGACACAAGGTCCGATTTGGCCTAGATCGGCCGGATCGCGCCGTAGAAGTTTCGGTCACCCCAAGTTTGACTCCTTTGATTTGCCGTCTTCCGGCGATGACATGAGGGGAGACCGGTGAGGATATGCTCGCCTGGGGAAGGGCTTCTAAGCCCAATAGGTGGTTTGACTCGAAGTGGCCGGAAAAGAGACCGGAGTTAAGGGAGGGTTTTGGCTAAAAAACCGGGTTTTTCTCCCTCAAATTCCCACTTCTACACTGAAATTCAATCAATGAAATTTGTATAGGGTGGAAGAGCGTAGAGTGTTGAGTGTTTTGGGACCGGTTTCACATCATGGGGTGGCCGGACCGGTGAGATATCGTCCGGCAAAGTGGCCGGCTGGAAACAGTCGGATAAGAGAGAGGGAGAGAGAGAGAGAGAGAGAGAGAGAGAGAGAGAGAGAGAGAGAGAGAGAGAGAGAGAGAGAGAGAGAGAGAGAGAGGAAACTGAAATGGAAATTTCTACTTTTGGAAATTTCCCTAAAAACTCTTCCCACATTTAGTAACTTCTTCCAAGACTCGTAACTCTTTCTTCCGAAGTCCGATTTTTGTGTATTTCGTGTCTACGAACTCGGTTTAACGCATTCTAGAATTCTCGAGAAGAAAATTTTCTTGAATTCAAACGAGACAAAAAGTCAACCTAACGACACCCTAATTGCATTTCCAAAATTAAAACTTTCTCGAAAAGACTTTTAATTCCAATTAAAATTTATTAAATTACTTATTTTAGAGACGGGTCGTTACAATGTAAGACATAAGCACCCCAACCACCACTGGTGGTCGAGTTGGTAAGAGCCTCCAGGTGTGGTACCCCCTCACCCGGGTTCGAATCCTGCCGACTGCGGATTGGAGTTAAATCCCAATTCATTCTGTGGCTGGCCAGGGGGAGGAAGCGTTTTGACATGATCCCCGACTGCGGATTAGTCCTTGGGCCTAGGAAGCCTTTGGGATACCGTGGGAGCTCACTCAAAAAAAGACATAAGCACCCCTAATGCTATCACTTGCTCGTTGAAATTTCCAATAAGTGTGCACATTTCATTGCTTGGTTTGATAATCATCTAGTTTCATTTCATTCCATTTCTTGCTTTAAGTTGTTCTAAGCTTATCAGCATTGAATTCTTGTGTTGTTTGCGTACTCGTACTTTAAGTTACTTGTTTAGTTGTCATTTGGGTTTCCTTGTTCTTCTAAGAACCTTGTTTGTTTAGGTATAAAAGGAGAAAAGCACAAAAACATAGTTTCAGGGCATTTGTCAAACGGTCGCCCCTATTTCTCGACCATTCGACCAAACTCCCTGGACGCATCTTGACCGGTCGACTGGGAGCAAGTTTGCTTCCTTTACTTGCTTTCTTTCACTCTTTTCTTTCATTGCTTATTCTACTTCTTACCCTTGTATTTCTTGCTTCAATTGTGATACCTAACTGCTGTTCATTGTGTTGTGAAGGTGTATGAACCTTGATTCAACCTCTCAAACACTTATTCAACTTCGAAGTGGAAAGGTCTTGAGCGAGAACACAAGAGGTAGACCAAGAAGAAGGAGACGTGTTCCACGGATAGTGTGTGAGAGCACACCTCCTACACTTGAGAGCCAGCAAGCACCCTTAGAAGACCATAATCCGCAAGTGACAATGGAAGAAGAGGTGCCACCTAATAACGATGCACCTCCCGTGAGGCGCATGAGGGAGTACACTCTCCCTCATGTGGTGGATCACCCATCATGTATCGTTCTCCCACCATGCAACACTCATTACGAAATCAAATCCTCAACATTGAGCATTATGCCTTCGTTTCACGCTTTGAATGATGAAAGCCCGTATGATCATCTTATGGAATTCGAACAAGCATGCACTACGGTGCAACTACATGGGCTTCTCGAGGATGGCCTAAATCTTCGCTTGTTTCCCTTCACTTTGAAGAACGGAGCAAGGAAATGGCTACTCAAGCTTTAGCCAAGGTCCATATTCATTCGTGGTTCGAGTTGCAAGTGGCTTTCCTTGCCAAGTTCTTTCCACCAAGCAAGGAAGCCAAGGTTCGGGATTCAATCGTCAACTTCAAACACCAATCGGGTCATGCTTTCTACGAAACATAGGAAAGATTCAAGGATCTAGTCATGAGTTGCCCACACCATGGCTTTGAACAATGGTTTCTTGTTGATGTGTTCTACCGAGGCTTATCTTCCGGTCAACGACAAAGGGTGGATACATTTCGAGGAAGTACTATAGCAAGCATGTCTCCCGATGAAGCTTGGGATACTTTTGAAGATCTAGGAGCCAACTCCGAGCTATGGGATGATTTTTGTCACACCCCCGATTCGGGAACCATTTTAAATTCCCAAATTGACGCATGAGTCACATCCCAATTATAGAAAATAAAAATCTTCTACAATTAGAATGTGAGAAAAGTAAATAAAAAGAAAACAACCAAAGCCAACTACTAAACTGTACAGTTCCGTAACAAAATATTGTAAAAGGATACTTAATTTACAATCAAAGTCACACGCCACAACTATACACAAGTCCTTACTAGTGGTTCTTTCGTCTTCTAAGTACAAAAACTTAGCTTACCAAACAAAGGTTTAACTAACAACTCTCGAACTTAACCATCTCTTCAACCTTCTAATTATTCGATTTAGTACCTGCAAAAAGACAACCTATTGTAGGGGTGAGCTTTCGTCCTCGTTGCTCAGTAGGGACATAAACCTTTTATCAACTAAACTAATTGTCACAAACATCAAGTTATCAAAGATCACTTAATGATTAATAATAAAATTGATGCATGAATGTCAAATGAGCTTCACTTATCTACCCGTTAGTCCATATAACAAAACAAGCAGAGCCTACACGTCTCATACCGTGTATTACCAATCGGGGGTAACCCTGATTATTTTATTATATGATCTAACACCCGTAACCATTCATTCCACATATTCCTTTTGTCAGTCATCTTGCCCTTCTCTCGGTCGCCGGCCAAAATTTCCCAATTTCATATAATCATATATCATATTCATATTCATATTCCCCCTTATTTCTCCTTGGCCTGGTCCCTGCGAGAGTTAGACTCAACTACACAAAAGCTATTCCTAAAGATATCATTTTACCATATCCATCCACCATTCTCATACCATGATCAAAATCATTCCCAACTATCAACCCTGCTTCAATATGTCATAATGCATCATGCTAATAATATGTCATTACTAACATGTGTAGATTGTTCATGTATGCAAAATGCATAAGAACATATGTATATATAGGCATTTAGACATGTAATTCATTCTCGCATATAATTCATATCAATCATCGTATATCAAACAAACATGTTATTCAAACATCACAAACAAGTCCTAATTCACAAAGTTTACCAATCATTTAAAAAGGTTCCCCAAGATCCCCCTACCTTGATTTCAGCACTAAAATAGCTTTACGTCAACTCCACTTCACTGCTGCACTCATCGAAGAATACCTTCATCCATGTCGCAGGTTCCTTTAGATCCCAGGGAAAATCTAATCCTTCGAAGTAATTCTTCCTTCTACTATCTCCTTTGTACTTTCTTTAATCCCTCTCTTCCCTTATCTTTACTTACTTCTCTCTTTCTCCCGTCTGTTTCTACTTCTCTTTTCCTTCCTGTTCTTTCTGTTCTTTCGTTTCTCTTCTTTTCTTTCCTTTGTATCCCTTCTCTTCCTTTTTCTTCCTTCTTTTCTTTTCTTCTCTCTGACCCCTTTCGGTTTCTCTTTCTTTCTCTGGTTCAGTTTTCTTTTCCCCTTTCTAATACTGAACATATGATATTAATGGTTTAAAAGAATGAGCTGGGGCAGAGGTAGTTCAACCGACTATGGCAGCTCTAGCTAGGAAACACAAATGGATAGCTACGTTCGTTCAAATCTTGTAATAACTTAACTCCTAAGAGATGGTCACTTCGTAATCTGGTGACTTTGCCTTGCTTTCTAAGTTGAGCAGGTCTTGGGTTCGATTGTATTAGCACAAAAGTTCACAGAAAAAAAACTGCTAAGAGATAAATAATATATATATTTATATACTTGGATATAAGATACACTTCAGCTAGAACATCCACTACTTCGGAAGATAATATTTGACAACCCAAAATTTTAAATAATTTATGAAAACTATAAAGGCCAAAAATAGAAATCTAAATAAACATTGCACAAATTCATTTTTCCTTTCTAAAATTTGAAATTGAAATTCCGGGATCTCACAATTTTGGACCTCGAAAGCATCCTCCCACACTTGTGGAATCTCAAGTACCAAAGGCCTACAATGTCTCAAGTGAGCCACGGGGAGATGACTTGGTGAACATCAAATTTGAGAGGTTGGAAGCTTCATTGAACAAGAAGATTGACATGCTCATACAAGCACAATCGAAGGCTACTTCTCCACAAGTCAATAGTGTTGTCTCTTCGCCACCTTGCTTTTATTGCGGTTCTCTTGGTCATGAAACGGAGGAGTGTTCTTATCTTCTCGACAAGGAGAAGGAAGAAAGGCAACATGTGAACCAAGTGGGCTCATACCCACAAGGTTCTTATCAAGCGCCTCCAAAGCCATACAATAATTATATATGCACCCCGGAATGATGGAGGAGGTCAATCTAGCTATCAAGCGAGATCTCAAGGGTACCAAGGGAAGCCTCAAGGGAGTGGGACATATGGAGGATACAAGAGCTCAACTTATGGAGCACCTCCTGGGTTTTCTAACCAAGGAGGAAGCACTTACAATCAAGGAGTCTCTTCATCTTTCGCCCAAGTACCTCTCAAGCTCAAGATTCAACGGACCCAAGTGTGAAAGACATGATTGCTGATAGGAGCACAAAGTGTGACGTTTTTAATATGTTTTTCTCATTCTTTGGCTGCGTTTTATTTATAACTCTGCTATTTTAGCTTAGTTTCTATCTTTGAGTCCCTAAATGATGTTTAATTGCGTAAATGAATAAAAATGAGGTTTTTAGGAAACTTTCCTAATTTGTTTTGGAAATTAACTTTCCTCATTTAAAATCTTTCCTAATTTGAGTTTTCTCCTATCTTTGGCAGGAATCCTAACGGAAGCAGGAATCCTATTACAACTAGGACTGTCATTTTGTCCCGGAGTGGAAAAGGAAAAATTGGATTTCGAAAAGCCCATTGGGCTTTGGAAGGCCCAACCCATGAGGCCCATTTAGCTAGGCCCAAGTTGCTAGGCCCAAGACGCAAGGCTCGAGACGCAAGACCCATTTGTGAAGCCCAAGCCCATTGGATCTTTGTCGTAGCCCTAGCCCATCTAGGGTTATCTTCGCCGCAAATTACAAGGAGAGGAAGTTGCCACACTCAAGGAATCCTAAAGCAAGAAGGATAGAGAATTAAATGCTAAATCTTTTAGGATTTAATTCAGATTTTTTTGGGGATGTATCAAGACACATTTTCGGCAAGAGAGGAAGGTGGTTTCTTGTGGACTACTCAAGGAATATTTCAGCAATTATACAAGGGGATTAATTCAGATTTTTATGGAATAAATACAAGGAAATTCGTGCAAAATTATTGAAGAATAAAAAGAGGCCTTGTGGATCACTCAAGAGAGATTCCAACTTGATTTCAACCTTCTCTTGGACGGTGAGGATCACATCTAGGGTTCCATGCTTTCTCCTATAAATAGGCTGCTCCTAGACTCAAAAAAAACACACCATTCCTTATTATAAATCTCGGCAAACACAAGGCTCTAGGCTACCACCTTCCATTCTCTAGTGCAAGGGTTCTCAAGGCTTCAAGGAGGAGGAGAAGGCGTGATCACCATCATCACCAACCATATTTCGACATCACCATCTTCATCACCAACTTGTCTTCACGGCTTGGATTACTTGTGGTCAAGGATTCAAGGTTTTGTGGTTTCAAGATCTTCAACTTGTTCATATGGTGTATTTCGTTTTAGCCTTTAAATTCATACCTCTTTGTTGCTTGTTTACCTTTGTATTAGTTAACTTTTCATGGATTATGTAATTTTCAGCCTTTTTATATAAGTTTATTTAATTATCGGATTGAAAGTAATTGATTCTTATAGTAGTTTATGTGAATTTGCTTGTTTGATTTTGTCTTTAACGTTGGAATCAAATAAGAAGGATCATGGATAGTTGAGTGGTCTCACTAGGTCATGCACTTTAATTAACAAGCTTTTTCTTATGCGTTGAACATGTTTAGATTAGCTACCTTTGCATGTTTGATTGTTTAATCTAGGTGTGGTCGCTTAGGTTGAAATTCATAGGAAGATGTTTATTTGGGAGATGTGTGGTGGTCCAACATCTTACATATGTTAATTTCGAATTCATGACTAGGGACTTAGTTAGTTTTCAATTCAATGATTGGTAAATTTGTATACTTATGGTTGTTGATTATTTGATCTATGTTTCATCGTTCCATTCCATTTAATTTATTCTTTGTAGTTTAGTAAATTAGTTTTCGTAAAACAATTCTTAAACCCCCTTTTGATTTCGTAAATATGTATATATATACCTGTATATTTGTGACACTAATTCTTTATAATGATTCTTTGTTTAGGTACCACCCCTAATCCCCGTTGTTAATGATCCCTACTTGCTTTATACTACCGATGATTTTAGGGTTTAAATTGATGCTTGCAAAAGTAATATCAATTGCCACTCTTGTCCAAAACCAAGTGAAGATCGATCAAGTGATTTCGACACTACAACAAGGGCAACAAACCTTGCAACATGGGTACCATGCATAGCTTGCAACAAGACATGGCCAAGATGGAGTTGCAAATGGGCCAATTGGCCAAAGAGATTGGTGAGAGGTCAAAAGGTGCCTTACCTTCTAAGGTGGAGCCGAACCTAAAGTTTAAGGCCAAGGAGGAATGCAATGCTATCTCCACTTCCTACTCCGGTATCTTCCATACTACTTACACTCCTCTTCCCCTAATTTATAATTACTTTATCCCCTCTCCCTCCATTCCCATTCATGAGAACTTTGATCATATGCATTACATGGAGGATGGGGCCAAGGAGGAAGAAAATGTACTTCTTGGCAATTATGGGTTAAGCGAGGCATTTGTGGAGGAAGGAGTGGTGTTTGACAAGGGATTTGGTTAATTGTCATTTGAGAATGATGTTACCTCTTACTGTGGAGTGAAGACACAAGAATGAGTATTGTGTGAGGAGACTCCTAGGCATGAGAGTGACATGGTTTCTAACTTTGGTGGTGAGGCTATGATAGCTATGGATCCACCAAGAACCATGGTCACCTCTAGGGAGCTCTTTGATGATGATTTTCTCGTTGACCAAGCGATGAAGGTCACCCACAATGAGAGGAAGAACAAGAAGACGGCATTGATGAATGAGCTACAAGAAGTGTTCAACAAGGTGGAGATTAACATCCCATTATTAGAGCTCATTTGTCAAGTGCCGGTCTATGTAAGGTTTCTTAAGGACTTGTGTACCAAGAAGAAGAGGCTTGAGGAGCATGAGGTTTATAAGATTGAAGGACATGTGAGCTCAATGATTCAACACAACATGCCACCAAAGAGGAAGGATACCGGAAGCTTTACTATTGGATGCCAAATTGGTGACACTCACCTTGATGGAGCACTCATGGACTTAGGGGCGAGTGTTAATGTGATGTCGTTATCTCTTTACAAGAGGTTGAGCATTGGTGCCTTGCAACCTACTCTCATTGCCCATACCTTTGCGGTTGGAAGCAAAAGAAGACCGGCGGGTGTTGTTGAAGATGTGCTAGTAAGAGTTGATAAGTTTATTCTTCCCGCCGACTTTGTTGTGCTTGACATGGGTGATGACCCCAACGGAGATAATGGATTCCCCCTTATTTTTGGCCGCCTTTTCATGGCTACGGCAGGTGTGAAGATTAATGTTCTCAAGGGCACCATTAGTCTCAAGGTGTTGGGTGAGAAGATGAAGTTCGAGATGTTCAAGCCCGTGCATCCACCGAGGGTAGTTGATGAGGTGTTTGCTATTAACTTGGTGAAGGGAAATAGCGCTAAAAGCGAGAGGATTTTTGGTCCTTTGAACCCACCGAAGCCTACACCTCGTGCTCAAGATCACTACTCACCAATTTGGGGGTATGACAATCTCTCTTCCATTAAGCATATGGAACCACCAACTTGGTCTCATGATGGCATACTTTTGAAGGATCCATTTCTTGAAGGAGCTACAAAGAAGACACCTCCCATGAATGAAGCAAACACGACGACAGTCAAGGCCATGCGGGAATTGGTTGGTGAGGTAAAAAGGAAGAAGTATTCTTGGCCACCATCTCCAACATCAATTTTTAATGGCATAAAGGGCTTCTTTGTGGGAAGCCATGGAGATGGTGAGATGAGCAACACATTGAGTGGGAAGAAGCTTTGCTTTGAGCCACCATAATTTCACCAAGAAGAGAGGCATGGGCATTTGTCCAAGAGAGGCATGGGCAGAACAGTAACTTTGGAGGCAGTTTTCTCTACATCTGTCTGTTGGATTGAACTGAAATAAGTTAGAAAGCTTCTTCTATGAGTCCTCTATGCCCAGTTTAAATTTCTCTCTGAATGGACCGTTGATCTTCTGCAATATGTGTTTAAAGGAGGAGTGCTCACTACAGTTTTGACATTCTGGAGGGTCACTTTGACCGGTTCTTCATTGCATGCCCGGGAGATGATTTCTGAGTTTCCAGTAGCCAAACTAAAGCTCTTTGAGTCTACTTTCCAATGCCACTGGAATCACTCAACTTGGATGTCTATTCTTGGAGTTATGCTCAAATCTTTGGGAGAAGGTCGCTGCTGTGTTGCTGATTTTCCCTGTTTTCATATGATCCAGAGTAATCACACTCTCTAATTCACTCTGGTACCCAAGGAGCTGACGTTTGGAAGTCAGGGCCTTGTGCCCTGAGATTGGTGTCTATTTGTGGTTTCTCGGCTAGCTAAGGGAGTCATCTTCTAGGGGGTTTTTCTGACTCTATCATCTATATGCTATATTTTGTTTGTGTGCATTCACCCGACTTTGCTTTTTCACTTTCACCAATTTGCTTTGCACTTTTAAACACCTCACTACATTGAGGACAATGTTGGTTTTAAGTGTGGGGGTGAGGTTGGGCCAAACTAAAATTATTTCACATTTTCAAGCCACCAAAAATTTTCAATTTTTCAAAGTTTTCAACGAACGGTCGACCTTTGAGTCGACCGGTCGACCCTCGTCCAGGGAGGATGTCGACCGGTCGTTGTTTTCCCGTCGACCGGTCGATGTTTTCCCGTCGACCGGTCGACAGGAGCATAAAGTTAAATGTTGTGATTTTGGAACTTTGAAGTTTTTATGTGTGTTTTGTTGATCCTTTTCAACCTCAATGATAATTGTGAGCCCGCTAAGTTGTAAATTAGGGGGATAAAGAGCATTGCTTAGAAATCATTGAGTTGCCTTGTGATTAATGTGTGTAATTGATGATTACGTGATACTATACGCACATTTGCCACGTTGGTTGGTCACTTGCAATTAGAAAAGCATATCTAGACGATGTATTGACATGCATATACCCTATATGGTGAGATTTTGAGCCTCATTGATATGTATGCCTCATTCATACATCCTTGTTCTTCATGTGTGTGCATTCCACTAGTTTACGAGACCTAGAACTTGCTCAGAGACCTCTTGAGACTACGTGTTAATTTGCGATGAATTGGAAATGATTAAGGCACTAGGTAAGCACCATGGCCAAATTAACTTTCATCCCTCTAAACACTTTTCATTAGGATTAACCCATTTTGAGCCTCATACATCATTAGCTTTTTTTTTGTTTAACCACTAAAATCTAACCCATGTTTTTAGCTTAAAACACTAGCCGTCTTTTGTTTCAAGTATTAGCGAGACAACAATTGTGACTTCTCATATTCTTTATGTTCTTGGGATTGTGAAAAGCAAGTATGGGGGTAGAGTAGATTAGAGTGTTGTAAATGAAAGAAAAGGTTGGAAAGAAAAGCAAAGTACAAAAGAGGAAAAGAAGTTGAGAAAATCAAAAAGATTTTGTGTACAAAAAAAAATAAAGTTCAAAAAGAAAGTTCCCGAAAGAAAAGAAAATACAAAATGGGAAAAGAAAGTTGTTAGAAAAAGAAAGAGAAAAGTCAAAATAGAAAGTGTGAAAATCCAAAAATAGAGTTTGTTTTAGAATAGTAGGTTGAGGATAATAAAAGCTTAGGTTGTTTGTAAAAGAAAATGAGTTTCAAAGTCCTTGAAGTTAATTTGTGAAATCCTTGGAATACTTGTATATCCATCCCTTCATTTCATACTAACCCCTAACCCTTGGCCCCATTACAACCAAAGAAAAGTCCTTTTGATCCAATAAGTTGTGAGTTAATTAGTGGAGAGTTGGTCAATAAGCAGGCCTATGTGGACGTTACTTTTGGTAATGTCTTTGAGAGTAAACACCTAACCCTAAACACAAGAGCGGAAATATTTAGTGAATCATGTGAGTTTAGCAGTTAATCTTGTCGAACATATGCTAATTTGATTGCATTTGATTGATTTTCTCATGGCTAGCACACACTTCACCAAGCATGCATTAGATACACATAGTACACACTTGGCAAATCGTGAGGTTTGAGTATATGCTTGATTTAATCTTGATGCATAGCTTAGTGGGCTCATTAAGGATATGGTTGTAAAGGAAAAATAAATGTGATGTGGATTGTTGATTCTTTATTTGCTTGAGGACAAGCAAAACTCAAGTGTGGGGGTGTGATTTGTATGTAATTTGCATACAAATTAGGCCTCTAATCACTTTAGTAATGTCAATCCAATGGTTGTTTAGTGTCTCTAATCCTTGATTTGCACCATTATAGGATTCACGAGCATCGGATTGATATCGGGAGCAAAATGACGCGTTTTGGAGCTTTTAGTGGATTTCCGGCAAAAGGTAGAAACGTCAACCCGAGAACCGTCAATCAACTCGCGGTCAACCCCGACTTTAGAGCGTCAACGAGTCAACATGAAGTCCCGAAAGTGAGTCGCAAGAGAATTTCAGAAGTTTAGCCGAAAGTCTACCTTTGGTTAACTCCGATGGTCATGGTCAAAGTCAACCTTGTAACTCATCCACACAAGTTTCCAAATCAGCAAGGACCACACTAAATATCATGAGGTCATCTATAGATTATTCCTTCCATTTTTATTTCCAAGTGCTTTTACCCCTTTACCCTTCATTTATTCCATCCCACCATTAGATCTTCCCTTAGTTCATCCTAGCCTTACATTCTCTCCCCCATTTGCCTATAAATAGCCTTGTATTTGCCTCATTAGGTCATCCAATTTCAGCTAGCCTCACTCACGTACATCACTCGCACCTTCCCTTTCTTCCTATCCCATCTTCCCCTTTAGTTTACTTTCTAGCCGCCAGTCGACCGGTCGACACCAAGTCGGCGACCGGTCGAACCGCGACGGTTCAAGCAACTTCCACCACTTCCTCACCTCCTTTCCACCACATTCCTTCATCAATCTTGCTCACCACTAGGTCTACCACTACATCCACCACTTTGGGCAGCTGGGTTCCTCACTAAGTCACCAAGTTCATCATCAAAGGCCAAGGAGAAGTTTGAGAGTCATCTATTGAGCATTCTTCATCTCTTTTTCTCTCTTCTACTTATGTTTAGAGCTCATAATTGTATTTTGATGATGTATACTAGGATGATTAGTGAGTAGTTTAATTGTTGGGGACTAAGGTTGTGTGCCCTAGTCCAATGTGACTATGTGATGCTTTGATTTATGAATAAATGTCTTTGTTGGTTCATGAGTATATGTATTGTCTAATTTCATATGTATTGAATGTGTATTTGAAGATTTGCCACTCTTTGGTATGAATTTGATCTATTTTGTATGAGTTGGGTATGGTTTGACAATTTTACTCTTCTTTAGGCAATTGGCAATATGTATGATGAGCATGAGTTGTTTGTTTGAGTCCCTAGGTTCGACACTTTACGCCTCTTAAGCATTTTAGGGGATTGGGTATTATGTAACTTAGAGGAATCCCCTATGACACCTAGCGAGTTGGAATGACCCATAATATGGCATTCGAATACCTTAGAAAAATACGGTCCTAGAACCATAACATGGCTAGGATACGGGGCTTCATTTGTGACCACATTGGCATGATTTTACATGAGAGCATTGCTTGTTGCATTGGACTTGGGGTTTGCCCGAAAACCCCAACACTTTCATACTTTGCACACACTCTACTTTACTTTACTTTACTTTACTTGCTTGCATTTATTTCTTTGTTTGCTTGTATTCTCATTTCATCATTCCTTCACAAACCAAACACTACACTACACCGCACATTGTCACATACACACATTCACCCACTCTTTTCACCTCTTGTCACTCCACTATTACTAGAGTTACTTGTTCACGCACTACCTAGAGATTAGTTACCGTCAATTCCTGTTGGAACGACAATCTCGGATCTCAATATCACGTACCACTACTTTTGGCATTTAGCCAATTCTCTACTCCATCATCGCTCTTAAGCCAGCTATACCGAGCTTTGTATTTTTCGAATGGAAATTTTGGTTTGCTGAATTGGGTTACAATCCCTCATATTCTTAGCGTAGCATTTTAGCATCTCATCACATACTTGAGCTTGGATCCCGTTGGTAGGTTGGTAACGGAGTGTCTATTAAGATTTGGAATGATCGGTGGTTGCCTCGACCTTTCTTGTTCAGACCTTTTATTCGTCCTCAATCAACGACTTTGCAACAGGTTAGTGAATTGATTGACACTGATTCTGGTACATGGAATCAAGCTTAGTTGGCATCTAATTTTACTCAGGAGGATTGCTTGTTGATTAACTCTATTCCTTTGAGTACCCGACTCCCTCCGGATCGTTTAATTTGGCACTATGACCCAAAATGTGTCTTCTCTGCTAAAAGCGCCTACAGGCTTGCAAGGGATAAAATTGTTAACTCACCCATTGCTGCATCAGGTTCTTCTTCCACTAATGCTTTCTCTAAGTTCTATTTGGCGAGCCAATGTACCAGGAAAAGTTAAAGTGTGCTTAGGGAAAGCAGGCAGTGACACTCTTCCTACTCGCGTGAGACTTCGATCTCGTGGCCTTCCTCTTGAAGAGTCTTGTTTACTCTGTGGTGTTAATGCCAAGTCCACTCTACACTTAGGGCGTGATTGCTCTTTTAGTAGTACAGTATTAAATGCCTCTCCTCTTCAGGCTTTACTTCCTCATGCTACCTTTAATTACAAAGAATGCATGCTCTTTTGCTCACAAGCTTTATCTACAGCACAGTTTGAACTCATGATGATGTTATTTTGGTCTTTTTGGAAAGTTAGGAATGATAAGCTTTGGCATAACCTTCAATGCTCTCATTTTGATGTGATTATTAAAGGGACTGCAGCTCTCCAAACTTTCCACTCCATCTCTCATAATCGAACTATTCGTCCTCGTCAACATGTCGACTTAATAAACGTTGATGGCTCAAAATAAACGTTGATGGGGCCTTTAATGTCGACTTAATGAGAGGGGGTGTAGGGGTAGTCCTCTGTGATTTTGAGGGGCAGTTTTTGGCTGGTTTTGCTACTTCAGTGGCTCACGTTAATTCTGCAGAACATGTCAAGGCTATGGCTGTTTTACTAGCCTTGCAGTTTGTGCTAAATCATGGCTTCCAACCTATCACTTTGGAATTAGATTCCCTTACGGTGGTCAAGGGTTGTCAATCTGCTTCACCAAACTTGTCTATGCTTGGACATATTTATGATGATATTGCGGCTCTTCTTCTTAGGCTATCAGGTACTTTGGTTCACCATGTGTCACGACCCGAAAATTTACAACAATAATAAGGCATTTTAGCCTTTAATTACATAACAAATTCGGGACGTGTAGCATGGAATACCAATTACAATTATGCACTAGAAATTTTTTTTTCTATTAATTCAAGTACAACACTGGGATTCAATGCCCTCCAATGTAAATATTGGCTCAATCTTTAGAGTCGAATATTACATTTCATAAGTTTACATAATAAATTGATAATTCAATAAATTAAGTAAACTACTTCCTCAGAGTCTAATATACACCAGCGGAAGACTATCACCAGCTCAAACGGTTGATACTAGAATTCTCAACCAGTTCTCCAAATGCTAAAACGCATACCTAACCTGCATGATTAACCCTGCACCATTGAATAGTGTACCGGGTTATATTAACAAACCCGGTCAGCTTACGAAGCTGGTATGAATAACCTTGATTTATATTGTATTAACAAGTTATACAAACAAAATTATACAATTAAAATATTGCATAATTAACTTACCAAACACAGATCGTATAAAAGACTTTTTAAGATAGTCCAAATACGAAAATATATTTTGAAATCAAAATCAATCTCCTTTTGTTTCTAATTGAAACAATTAACAAATGCATCATTAACAAATGATATATATGCTCACATAATTATTCGATCAGAATAATATGGACTTTCCCCTTTTTAGTGAATATTTTAGGATGACTGGTAAAGAACAAATCAAATCAAGTCCCAAGTCCCAGGTAACAAAATACCTAGCATGGGTAAAAATCCGCGTACAATATGTACGGGTAAGCAAACAGCATACCAAGGTCTCCTACCAAAGCATGTACACTCAAGGTTGGCTCCTCCTTCCTATGAGTCTAATAGTGCACTATCTGTAGGGACTTAAGCCCATTGCTTAACTACTCACCACCAAACTCGATCTACCAGTAATTCACTTTAGTACACAATCGTACTAATTTCTCAATAGGTTGGTCTTCAACCACAAAATTTAATCTCAAAACAATGATATGATTTCTTTTGCATCATATGATTTTTCACCAATTTATAACACAATTTACTAAAATACATATATTTCACACAATTATATATGTATACAATATTTCAATCACGACTCAATATTTCACCAAGATATATATATATATATATAAATTCCTTTCTTTTCAAAATCAATTTTCACTTACCGATGAACCGTTGTCGAACAAGTTCATTTGTTTCAAAACAAATATTTATTTTAATAAATATAATTTCTCCATCTAATAATTATTTTAATAAAACAATACATGAATTTCATGCACCAAAAATTAAATATGAGGGTTACTCACATTTGAACAATTAATTCAATCACCAAATTAATATTGTGAACTTTGTTCACCACAAATATCAAGTGAGTTTACTCACCTCTAATTCCTGCTGCGTCTTTAAATAGTAACCGAAAATCGACCAAATCACATACGCCTTACTTTTCGTAACCACCTATGATTATGCAATTTTTAAATTAGCATAATACACTTCCAAAATATTATAAATATTCCGTAAATGTCACCTAGGACATCGGGACTATTTATCGGGACAAATTGACCAAAAGTCAACTGTGGTCAACGTAGGTCCCACGTTAAATATTTATCGAACGGGTCCCACTGAAACTCCTCAACACCAAAAATTAACAACAGACTTATTTCTAGCGTTTTAACAACATATCCGAAAATGGTGACGATCCGACGGTCGGATTATTACGGATCTAACGATCCTTAATCCCCGATTAATTGATCATTAATCAAACGGTTGAAATTCAATAATCTCACCGTACAACATGTTTATAACTACAAGATTAATCATACGATTAAGTTTGATAACTACCTCAAAGTCCAGATTGGAACGGATTGGCCGGAAACGACGTTGACTCGTTATAGATCTAGAAATTTCAAAGCTCCGAGCTCGTCGCTTCGAGTCGTCTTTGGATACTTCGGGTGTCCAAAGCAGTTTCTGGAATTGGGCTCATGTGGGTTGTGGGTGTCCACAGTAATTTGGATTAAACTGAGTTTTGGGCCTTGGGCTTGGTCAATTGGTCAAAAAGGCCCATTAGACTCTTTTCTTTTTCTTTCTTCTCCACACCCAACTCTTCTCTCTCCGCACCCATCTTCTTCTTCTCCGTCTTCTTTCTTCTCTTCTTCTTCATTTTCTTCTTCCTTCTTTCTCCTCCCGTGCCTTTCTTCCTTCTCTTCTCTTCTTTTTCTTCTCTCCTCCGCCGCACCAATCCTCTCTCTTTTCAAGGGGATTGAATTCTGCAATTTCAACAATCACTACTCCTTTATTCCTCAAAGGCTGCTCCAATTCCAGCCTTCATCACTTCACATCACCATAACCTCTGCTCAAAAACAATCAGTTTCCACCACCTGCACATTCCAGTCAGTCACCCAAATCAACCACCGTGATCTTTGTTTTAGGCAACCATCACCTGCAACCACCGTATCCACTCCTACCGTGAACCACCATCGATGCCGTGAAGAACCCGTGCTCTGTCCAGACCAGAACTACCTTCGAGCCCGACCGCACCTCCACTCTTCCTTTGCGCCACCAACCCCGTGCTCGATTCCAGCTCACTTAGAGCCACTGCGACGCCGCCGCTTCTTCAATTTGTTCTCATTCTCTTCTTTTTGTGAGGGTGGGTGTGGTGTCTGTGAGTTTTGGGTTTGAAGGAGAAATTGCGGCAGAGAGAGCTTAATAATTAAGACCTCGTGTGAGAGAGAGCGTGAGGCTCTAAACGTGAAACTGGGCATGGGTTTGCAAAACTGCAGAGTTGCAGCAGCCATAGCTTAGGTGCGGTGGTGGTGTGAGCTGGGGACGCATAATTTGTGCAGTGAACTGAGACTGAGAGAGATGAGAGAGAGGGATATAGAGAGAGCAGTGAGAGAGGGATCGATCCGGGGAAGGTGAGTACTGAGGGAGATCAGTACTGGGGGAAAGAGGAATAATTGACCCTTAAACAATAATTAGAAATCAACGGCTGAGATTGGATCTTTAAGATTCAACGGCCCTGATCGTGCAGACAAAAAGAAATATTATAAAATTATTTCTTTTCATTTCAATCTCCCGAAATTCACAACTCTCTCATACAATGTTCGTTTTTGGTGAACCAAATTCTTACGAACTTGATTCGACGAGCTCTACAACTTTCGTGAAGGAAGTTTTGCCAAAATATCGACGAATAAAAAGTCAACTCTTTTGACCTCCCAAAACTTATAATTTTTCCGAGTTAATATTTGCACACCCATGATTCCACAAATCTTACGAATAATCAATAATTAATTCCATAATTTTTCAAGAAATTAATATTGAAATTCCGGGGTATTACATTCTACCCTCCTTAAAGAAATTTCGTCCCGAAATTTAAGTATGCAACTCAACCGAAAATTAAGGGTTCCATTCCCCTAATTATGCACACTATTCAACACGACATCGCTACAACCACAACCACAACCACAACTGATATCATCTTAACCTCAAAATCAGCTCCCAGAATTTATTTACTAATAATCTGGGTTGTACACAACATACCACAAAGTACAAACTACATTACAGTTTGTACCACACTCATATTACAAATTCTAAAATGCCTCACAGGGCTACACTACCAAAAACCATCCTTATACCTCCAATAGTGACATCCTGGATAAGAGTCCGGATATTTAGAAATTCCATACAACATAAGCTGATAGAAATATGCCGCCTCAACGAAACACTTACAAGTGTCGCAGCATTCTCTAGCTGCAGGCCTAACTCCATCCACGTTCCACATGTTCTCGCCAGAAGGACGCCAAAATCTTGACTCTCGGCAAGTAAGACACTTATCGGCAGGTAGGAAAATAGTAGTCGACGGAAAATAAGACAATAGATGTTCATGACACCAGTCGGCCTGACATATCATCCGCTCGACTTCTTCTCTACAGTAGTAAATGTTCCAACCGCTTCTCCACCAGACGAGGACTTCACATAGGTGCTGCACAATCTTTTGTTGCTCGTCTCGTGTTCCCAAAATCATCCTTATCATACATGCTACATAAAACGCAACATGATGACCTACCACCAAACTGGGACGCGCACCATACAGTGTTCCCGGTTTGCATGCCGCATCGAAGTACTTCAGGGCTAAAGGTATGTTCGCCGCCTGCACAAGTACTCGTATTCCCATTCGGAATAGAGACTCTGGGTTCTTCGCTTCCCAACAACGATTTGCGAAGATACGCACTTGCCTATCCGCTTCCATACAGCCGGTGGGTCTGGATCCACCATCGAACCCATCCATGTCGATCGCCGCAAAGGTAGACCAACTGTCAGCATACTCCTTGAAGGTCTTCGAGACACAACGGAGTTCCATTGTGCTCTGCAGGGATGCGGTAGCCACCAACTGGAAAATGTACTTCCAGATTTCCACAGGGAGTTCACTCCATTCAGCATTCTTCGAACGCTTACTGCACTCTCCTTTGCTCACCATTTTCCAAAAGCTAGTTGAGATGTTTGTTTTTGAATAACAAGTATGAGTTAAGCAACGCAACTCCTCAACTCATGTATTTAAAACGAAACTCGCCACTGTAAGTAAACCTCACTTTAATGTGAGTGCGGTGCACTCAACAACCCACTAAGAATAATTAATACACATAGTTGTCTCAATTACTCAAAAGTATCGCCCACGATGCAAGATTCCACAAGATTTAAGCAAACTAAATCTCGGTTTTCTAATAGCAGTGATTTCCACACCACTACACTTTAACTTTAGCATTAATCAACTCCTCAAAAGATGCGAGGTCTCAAAGCGTGAAGACTGTATGAGGAAAAAATCATGCATAGGGAAAATAATTGCCCACGATCTCCAAGAACATTAGCTGTAAATCAACCACTCACCTTTGCTTTTGACAATTCAAACAATCCACCAAGAATAATTATACTCCTTACGCATCCACTAACATATATTTTCCATTAGTGTCACCAACTCTCCACTAAAGAACTTGTTCACTAAGATTTCTCAACAATTCTTTCACCCTTACATAGTGAACTTCATTACTAAAACTTCTCAGCAGTTTACACCCTACTCAAACATGGCACGTCGAGTAAATTCGTTCAGTGAGTTATTCCAAACAAATTCATCCAACAACCAAATTCATGAGGGCTTAGATGAGATAATTCCACCAACACTAAACGATGTCACCGATTTAAGCGTGCTAGACATGCCTCAAACAGAATTCGAAATTGCAGATCCAACTCCTAATCCACCAGTTTCACATTATAATGCCGAACTTGGTCCATCTCAAAGTATTCCACTAAGGAAATGTTTCAGCTAATATCAACTTCAAGAGCTAAAAGCATTCGTCGAAACCTTTCCTAAGCCAACTTTTAAGCAGCGACAAAAGTTGAGTGATCAAATAGGGTTAAAGCTTCCACAAGTCATTGCCTGGGTGATAACGAATCGGCCCCAACTGATTGCCCGAAAAGCTGTCAAGAAAATCTCCTGCTCAGACAGAAAATTAATGAGCTTCAAACTCAACTGAGTCAATGTCAAGCTGCCTTCAGCAGAATCTCTTGTCCACAATGTGGAAATCCATTTTCTCCCAATAGTGAGCCACAAATTGAAATTGAAGAAGCCCCCCCTCAACCAGAGGTTCTTCAAATTTCCTCAGTCATCGGTCCCAAAGAGAAGTCTCTCATGAGGAGCGACGTTCAGAAGCTTATGTCGAAGACAACTCGCTCTTCTCCTACACACCAACCTTCAGGCATCAACCTCCGTTCAGTTCCTGAACAAGTGTCTGTCGAGACGGACCTAGCTATGGTCTCCTAAATCATTGTGTCTGTCAAGGATGAGCTAATCATAATGGCAACTGCTACCGTTCATGATTGGAAGGTAGCAGAACGAACAAAATTCAAAAGTACAGGAGCAAAGGTATGCACCAATAAGATCTAGAATGACCTGGATAAACCTCAAGGTCTCACTCGAACTGATGCTGCATCGTTCCAACATCACGTCTCTCACATCATCCTATTTGATTTCCTTGTATATGTACAAACTCGAAACCAGTGGGACTATCAATCATTGGGAAAAACAGTCCAGGAGATCGTACACATCACAACTGGTCACGATCCACGTAATTGTGTCTCCTTGATGCAAATCAACGACACATACGTACTCCAGGAAAGTTGCACGGATTCAACAGGGTCATACGTAATTTATGCCCCTATTAATCACATTACAGTGCAGAAATCGTTAGGTGGATGTGATCTAGAACCTGTTGTATTCCTAACTTCAGGTTTTTCGATCCATCCTGATATGCCTACTACTGAAAGGACAGAATGAATCTCAGACAATCCAGTCATTGGATGTCTAGTAACGATAGCAACTCAGATCTCTACTGAGTTACTTCGGAAAAAGAGAGGATCTGTGGATCAAGTTTGTCATCTGATCCAGGATACGGTTGAACAAATTAGAAATGTAGTCACGTAAGACTAACATTTACACGAAATGTAATTTGTACTTTATACACTTAACAACACAACAGCATTGAAGAGCACATGATGGGAAACCGCCGCGGACGGGCCATCACTCGATAAATACTGTGTGTAGTTAAACATATATCGTAACCATTACATAGATGAGTTTACTAACTCAACGCTTAACCCAACTACATGTCTTAGGATATAGTTCAAAGAACACAATCCTAACAACCGAGAAACAATGTTCAATTAAGAGGTACACTTCCCTCAATATCTGAAACACGTTATATATCCTAAACTCCAAACTCTAACCCCACTCCACAATTCTACTCGTCTCGACACTTCTCCAGAGCATTCCATAGCTCTTTCGTGTCCGCAGAGCGTTCCATTGCTCTGATACCAACTGTCACGACCCGAAAATTTACAACAATAATAAGGCATTTTAGCCTTTAATTACATAACAAATTCGGGACGTGTAGCATGGAATACCAATTACAATTATGCACTAGAAATTTTTTTTTCTATTAATTCAAGTACAACACTGGGATTCCATGCCCTCCAATGTAAATATTGGCTCAATCTTTAGAGTCGAATATTACATTTCATAAGTTTACATAATAAATTGATAATTCAATAAATTAAGTAAACTACTTCCTCAGAGTCTAATATACACCAGCGGAAGACTATCACCAGCTCAAACGGTTGATACTAGAATTCTCAACCAGTTCTCCAAATGCTAAAACGCATACCTAACCTGCATGATTAACCCTGCACCATTGAATAGTGTACCGGGTTATATTAACAAACCCGGTCAGCTTACGAAGCTGGTATGAGTAACCTTGATTTATATTGTATTAACAAGTTATACAAACAAAATTATACAATTAAAATATTGCATAATTAACTTACCAAACACAGATCGTATAAAAGACTTTTTAAGATAGTCCAAATACGAAAATATATTTTGAAATCAAAATCAATCTCCTTTTGTTTCTAATTGAAACAATTAACAAATGCATCATTAACAAATGATATATATGCTCACATAATTATTCGATCAGAATAATATGGACTTTCCCCTTTTTAGTGAATATTTTAGGATGACTGGTAAAGAACAAATCAAATCAAGTCCCAAGTCCCAGGTAACAAAATACCTAGCATGGGTAAAAATCCGCGTACAATATGTACGGGTAAGCAAACAGCATACCAAGGTCTCCTACCAAAGCATGTACACTCAAGGTTGGCTCCTCCTTCCTATGAGTCTAATAGTGCACTATTTGTAGGGACTTAAGCCCATTGCTTAACTACTCACCACCAAACTCGATCTACCAGTAATTCACTTTAGTACACAATCGTACTAATTTCTCAATAGGTTGGTCTTCAACCACAAAATTTAATCTCAAAACAATGATATGATTTCTTTTGCATCATATGATTTTTCACCAATTTATAACACAATTTACTAAAATACATATATTTCACACAATTATATATGTATACAATATTTCAATCACGACTCAATATTTCACCAAGATATATATATATATATATATATAAATTCCTTTCTTTTCAAAATCAATTTTCACTTACCGATGAACCGTTGTCGAACAAGTTCATTTGTTTCAAAACAAATATTTATTTTAATAAATATAATTTCTCCATCTAATAATTATTTTAATAAAACAATACATGAATTTCATGCACCAAAAATTAAATATGAGGGTTACTCACATTTGAACAATTAATTCAATCACCAAATTAATATTGTGAACTTTGTTCACCACAAATATCAAGTGAGTTTACTCACCTCTAATTCCTGCTGCGTCTTTAAATAGTAACCGAAAATCGACCAAAGCACGTACGCCTTACTTTTCGTAACCACCTATGATTATGCAATTTTTAAATTAGCATAATACACTTCCAAAATATTATAAATATTCCGTAAATGTCACCTAGGACATCGGGACTATTTATCGGGACAAATTGACCAAAAGTCAACTGTGGTCAACGTAGGTCCCACGTTAAATATTTATCGAACGGGTCCCACTGAAACTCCTCAACACCAAAAATTAACAACAGACTTATTTCTAGCATTTTAACAACATATCCGAAAATGGTGACGATCCGACGGTCGGATTATTACGGATCTAACGATCCTTAATCCCCGATTAATTGATCATTAATCAAACGGTTGAAATTCAATAATCTCACCGTACAACATGTTTATAACTACAAGATTAATCATACGATTAAGTTTGATAACTACCTCAAAGTCCAGATTGGAACGGATTGGCCGGAAACGACGTTGACTCGTTATAGATCTAGAAATTTCAAAGCTCCGAGCTCGTCGCTTCGAGTCGTCTTTGGATACTTCGGGTGTCCAAAGCAGTTTCTGGAATTGGGCTCATGTGGGTTGTGGGTGTCCACAGTAATTTGGATTAAACTGAGTTTTGGGCCTTGGGCTTGGTCAATTGGTCAAAAAGGCCCATTAGACTCTTTTCTTTTTCTTTCTTCTCCACACCCAACTCTTCTCTCTCCGCACCCATCTTCTTCTTCTCCGTCTTCTTTCTTCTCTTCTTCTTCATTTTCTTCTTCCTTCTTTCTCCTCCCGTGCCTTTCTTCCTTCTCTTCTCTTCTTTTTCTTCTCTCCTCCGCCGCACCAATCCTCTCTCTTTTCAAGGGGATTGAATTCTGCAATTTCAACAATCACTACTCCTTTATTCCTCAAAGGCTGCTCCAATTCCAGCCTTCATCACTTCACATCACCATAACCTCTGCTCAAAAACAATCAGTTTCCACCACCTGCACATTCCAGTCAGTCACCCAAATCAACCACCGTGATCTTTGTTTTAGGCAACCATCACCTGCAACCACCGTATCCACTCCTACCGTGAACCACCATCGATGCCGTGAAGAACCCGTGCTCTGTCCAGACCAGAACTACCTTCGAGCCCGACCGCACCTCCACTCTTCCTTTGCGCCACCAACCCCGTGCTCGATTCCAGCTCACTTAGAGCCACTGCGACGCCGCCGCTTCTTCAATTTGTTCTCATTCTCTTCTTTTTGTGAGGGTGGGTGTGGTGTCTGTGAGTTTTGGGTTTGAAGGAGAAATTGCGGCAGAGAGAGCTTAATAATTAAGACCTCGTGTGAGAGAGAGCGTGAGGCTCTAAACGTGAAACTGGGCATGGGTTTGCAAAACTGCAGAGTTGCAGCAGCCATAGCTTAGGTGCGGTGGTGGTGTGAGCTGGGGACGCATAATTTGTGCAGTGAACTGAGACTGAGAGAGATGAGAGAGAGGGATATAGAGAGAGCAGTGAGAGAGGGATCGATCCGGGGAAGGTGAGTACTGAGGGAGATCAGTACTGGGGGAAAGAGGAATAATTGACCCTTAAACAATAATTAGAAATCAACGGCTGAGATTGGATCTTTAAGATTCAACGGCCCTGATCGTGCAGACAAAAAGAAATATTATAAAATTATTTCTTTTCATTTCAATCTCCCGAAATTCACAACTCTCTCATACAATGTTCGTTTTTGGTGAACCAAATTCTTACGAACTTGATTCGACGAGCTCTACAACTTTCATGAAGGAAGTTTTGCCAAAATATCGACGAATAAAAAGTCAACTCTTTTGACCTCCCAAAACTTATAATTTTTCCGAGTTAATATTTGCACACCCATGATTCCACAAATCTTACGAATAATCAATAATTAATTCCATAATTTTTCAAGAAATTAATATTGAAATTCCGGGGTATTACACCATGTGTATCGTGGTGCCAATGCAGCAGCTCATCGCTTAGCTGTTGAAGGTCTTTTATCTTGAATTACTCATCTTCATGATATCTTAGTGGATGTTCCATTTAGTTATTATAATTATTCTTGAATGCAATAAAATTTGTCGTTTCCTCTTAAAAAAAAAAACACATCATGATGGGATTACATGAGAAATGAAATAGTAATAGAATTAAAGGCCTAAGAGAAATGCAAACAAAAAAAAACATTTTTAAATCTCCATAATTTTGCCTACTCCGCCTTGGTAATCAAACTTCGAATATTTAGAAATGAATTCCTTACTTTTTACTTGAGACCCACAACTATTCTGATTGATGTACATGTTTAGGGTTTATGAATTAATTCTTTCATTCTCATTTTTAATCTCATTCCATTTAAGTAAATGTGTCATTAATTATTCGTCTAATGAGTGACTAGCCTTCCTGCACGCGTTATGCGCGTGCGAAAGATCGCACTCGTGCGCGTGCGAAAGATCGCACTCGTGCGTGCGCATTATTCGTGTTCTAATTTATGATAAAGTGAATTGATCTATTGGTATTCGATGTGCCTAAATATTCATATCTTGATTTCTGGGGCAATAGATCGATGTAGGGATCTCTGATTGTTAAAAATTGATTATATTAAGGATTTATCAAAATTATGATTTTATATTTTGAATTAAATAAAAAATTAATGTTCAAATATTTTGAATAAATAAATTAATAAAGAGTTAAATACTAATAAATTTATAATTGAATGAAGTGGGTAAGTGGGTGGGACCACTCCTATATTTTATTTATCTTATACTTATGTTATTTATTTTTTTGCCCTTGTATTATTAAATTTTCTATTTTATTTGATATATGATTGGAGGGGCAAAATATGAGTTTTTGAATGTTTACCAAAACTCGTGTTTTGACATTATATATATTAGCCTCATACCCGTGCGATGCACGTGTTATTTGTGAAAGGAATCAAAAATGTGAAAGATTCATTCACCTACTTCTTCTTTTTTTAATATTTATGTTTTTTTTTTACTATAATAACCCTTTTAAATGATTATCATGAGTAATTTTTTTTAATCTGAAGGGTATTTGTGGTAATTAAAAAATTGGCGAACCCTTTGACACCAAAACTTTGAGTGTTTCTAGGGGTGGGCATATGTCGGGCCGGGTCGGTTTTAAGCCCAAACCGTAACTGAACCGAATAGAAACGGTTGGCCCAAATTGCAAACTGCAACCGAAGAATAATGGACTGGGCCGAATTTTTCGGTTGGGCCGAATTTCGGTTCGGCTCCAGTTCGGTTTCGGTTCGAAGAATTAGCAAAAACTTGATAGCTTTTGCACGCATAGAGGTTCGAACCTCGCTCCTCACAACCCCACACAGGTAGCCTTACCAACAAACCACTAGCTCTCGTCGTTATATTACATCCAAAACAATATATTTATACTATCTCTCCTTTCTTTATCATTAATTTGAAGAACATTTGTCTTTTCTCTTTGCTGTTTGGTCGAGTCTCAAGAGAAGAGAGAGCGTGTGAGAGAAAAGAGAGAGTGGGTGAGACTGAGAGAAAAGAGAGAGAGAGGGAAAAAGGAGTCATGCGCACGTGAAGAGGGAGAGAGGGAGAGAGAAAGTGTGTCAGAAAATAATAAAAAAGATAAAAGCTGGAGAGAGAGAGAGTAGCACGTGAAGAGAAAAGAGGGAGAGAGAGTAGGAAAAGAATAAAAAAAAGATAGAAAAGTAAGAGAGAGGGATCAGAAAAGAATAAAAAACTAATATAATAAAATCTGGCGGTTCGGTTTAAATTCGGTCGGTTTAAGAGGCTAAACCGGTGCCGAACCGAATAGAAACTGTTCCGGTTCGGTTTAAGCTCTTTCTCAACTCTTTTTTGCCGGTTCGGTTTTCGACCCGAAAAACCGGGCCGGTTCGGTCGGTTTTCTGACATCAGTTCGGTTTTTGCCCACCCCTAAGTGTTTCTATTAGGACCTTCAAATTTGTTCACTTGACTTCACTCCATTATGAATTATTAAATGACATTTATAACCTCCTATAAAATGACTATTAAGGACAATAATTATACCAAAAAAATATTATGTTTATTTTCTCTAGAGTTTCCAATTCAATAATATTAGATTGCATTCTTTATTATTTTCCTTATCTATTTTCATTTTCTAATTTCACTACATACTCATTAAAACATTTATATATATTTAATAAGAATTAAAACTATGATAGATCATGTGACATAAAATTTTGTATCATTTGTTGAACGCATATTGGTGATAGAGAACAAAAGAAAATCTACTATGACATAAATCTAAGTCTATCCATTATATTTGCAAAAAAAAAACTAGCAATTAAAAAAAATATATAAAATATTTATTCATGAGGTACAAGAAATAGAGGAAAAAAATAAACAGTAAGAATAAATTATTACTTTTTTTTTATTGCACAACTAAAAGAGAAAATAATAGTTAAAAAAAAAAACAAAGAATAGTTCATGCTAAAATATTTTCTTGTTGATTAGAAATTAATTTTTGAAACTCAATACCTTGTGTTTGATTTTTTTTATTGGATAAGAGATTTATGTTGTCTGATTTAGGAATGAACATTTAATTAAGATTTATATAGTAATTATATCATTGAAATAGTTAAGTTTTTTATTTTAAAGATGAAAGTTTTTTGCAAATTAAATGAGTGAGGTTATTTAAGGAAGTTTAGTGAGGTTTAGTGAGTAAAATTTAGTATTTGAAAATTTATTAGGAAGTGTAAAAAGTACAGAGGTCAAGTAAGTAAATTTGGAGGTTTCAATAGAAAAACTTCAAAATTTTACGCCTCCATTTATAGTAATGGAGATAGATGAGTGCCCACCGGTACAGTCGGCAGAAATGTATTGTTTGACCAAAAAAAATAAAATAAATTATACAGAAAGGCTCGGTCCACGAGGAGGAGGAGAGAGAGCGATAGAGCCAAAGAGCCCCGCTTCAAGAGATAGACCACTATTCCCACGCTTCTTCCTCCTACTTCTTTGCTTGTTCAGAAGAGAGAGAAAAACTCAACTTCTCAGTCAGAGGAGAATCAGCCACAGCAACAATACTTGTGTCATTGGTTTTCCTCTACGGTACGAATCCACGCTATTCTATTCTATTCTATTTTTCAAAAGATCAAACACCCACATTGGTTTTTTTTTATTCGCTCGTTTGCATTTTGGGTTCTTTCTCTTGGTGGGTTTGATCAGATTCGATTTTTTTTTTTTTTCATCTGGGTTCTATTGTTGCCAATGCAGATAGATACAAGGATAATGGCATGAGCATAATGAGATTTATTTTTATGGGTTAGCTCACTATCTTGAATCTCTCTATTGCATTAAATCATCCGTCTCTATCAGTGTGGTGGGCATTGAATGATTAGTGAGCTCTATTCTGATTCTATCGGCTTAATGCGACTGATTTTTTATTCTCTGATGCGTTTCATTGACCATTTAGCTTAGCGATTTTCTGGGTGGGAGATCATGATTCATAGAACAAGTTATTGATCCTTTGGGATTTTTGCAATGGCTGAAAGGAATGCATCATCCCTTATGATTATTACTCGGAAATCTTTCTTCTTTTTATTTACACTCACATCAATACTCTTCATACTATCTTGGGTCTTCCTGTTGCGTTCAACTGGCCGCCCCCAGTTCATTGACCATACATTGTTGCCCAATTCTAAGCTTCTTTCTGTCATTGACCATGCAATTTCTGCAACTGACACTCAAAATGATGTTGAACCCTCATTTGGGAATCGATCAATCCTTGTAAATAAGGAAGTTGAAGAAAATTCATCTTCTTCATCCCATCCTAATGATGGTGTCAAATGTAACACCAATGAAAAAGAAGTTCTCAAGGTATTCATGTATGATTTACCCCCCGAGTTTCATTTTGGACTATTAGATTGGAAATCTCAAGGAGGTACTGTTTGGCCGGATGTTCAAAAGAAAGTACCCTACTATCCTGGTGGCTTGAATTTACAACATAGTATAGAATATTGGTTGACATTGGACCTCCTTGCTTCAGAACTTCCCAATCCCCCAAATGCACGTTTTGCAATCAGAGTGCGCAATGCTAGTGAAGCTGATATTATATTTGTACCATTCTTTTCTTCCTTAAGCTATAATCGATTCTCCAAGATAAACCCACACAAAAAGAAGAGCAACAACAAGCTTCTTCAAGATAAATTGGTTAAGTATTTGACAGCTCAAAAGGAATGGAAGACCTCAGGGGGAAGAGACCACTTAATTGTGGCTCACCATCCAAATAGCCTTCTAGATGCGAGGATGAAGCTGTGGTCCGCAACTTTCATACTTTCAGACTTTGGGAGGTATCCTCCAAACATAGCAAATGTGGAGAAAGACGTCATTGCACCCTACAAGCATGTAATCAAAACCTTTGTAAATGACTCGTCTACTTTCGAGAGCCGACGTACTTTGCTCTACTTCCAAGGAGCAATATACAGAAAAGATGTAAGTGCTCTTTCTCCTTCATTTACTTTTCTTAGGTGTTTATACTGGCTTTAGTTCCTTATGATCTCTAAAAAAAAATTGAAGATGTCAATTTGCTGGCTTTATTGGCTATCTGCTCTTCACAATTGTGTTGATGCTGGCCATCATATTTCAGTAGATGAAGATAGATACTCTCCTAAAGAATTTCTGGTTTAGACATTGAGCTACATTAAACTAAGTCTACCTAGGATTTTTACATAGAAGTATAAAATACGTGAGCTTGTAAGTATACAAATATGTTTTTATCACTGTAATAGAAAATTAGCAATTGTATCTAGTTTTAAATCTTCATGTGATGAGCTGCACAGGAAAGCAACCTGAGTTGCACGGTTTTAACTTTTAAGTATAAATTTGTATTTTGAATAAACTGAAAACTGTTGGGTGCTATATATGGTATAGTTAGAGGAGATGATTCAAAATTATGTTAACTTATTTATATAGTATGCCGTTGCAAAGATGCAATATGCGGCATGCCACATGAAATGTTTAATATCTTTTTTTTTTTAGGTTACAAAATGTTTAATATCTTTCCATCCTTAGTTTGTAGCTTTCTTCCGGTTCAACATTTTCAGCAATGGAATATATTTAGGATTACTTCTTCCAGGAGACTATAAAATTCATGAAACTACAGTGTTGTAGAGAATGTTTCTCTTTCAGTTCATGTGCCTCATTTGTTAGTCATCACATTTCCAGAATGTGAATCTTGAAAGGCAGTGTTCTGTATGGTTTCATTTAATTTGAGATGTTTTTGAAATTTTGTGGTGAGAATTTTTTTTTTTGAGAGATGCACTCATCTATGCTCTGCAGCACTTTTCAATTTTAGCCTGAATAACATGCACCATCTCCAACTCTTGTTTTATCCTTCTATTGGTTACAGTTCACTTGTCTCGTCAGTTTACACATTTATTGTCAATTTTTGTTCACAAATCAAATTCGTAAAGTATTTTTTAAACTTTTGTATTATAAATACCTGGCCTCTATTATTGCTTAACTTTTGTATTATAAATTTTATACGGTACTCGGAGATAGGCCTCATGATTCTGTAGAAAGCATCATGATGCAATTATTCACTTATGCTTTAATATTTAGAAGATGACCATGTTATTGAAAAAAAAAACAGAGAGAGAGAGAGAGAGAGGGATCAGTAATATGGATCTATGTGTCTAACTTATCGCTTTGACACTTAAATGACAGCTGTATGAGACAAGCTTCCTTGGTCGATGGTCCAATAATTATTGTCTAATTCTTATGTTCCTAGTCTCATTCGTAGTTTTGGCTTGTTCCCCTTTATAAAATATTTATGCCTAGTAATTATGAGGTAGATTTTTCCATGGGAAAAAGCTAGAAGCATTTTTGTTCTATATTATAGTGTTATCTAATAAAGAGGTTCTTTTCGAGAGGTATGCGTGTATAGTGCTAGGCTCAATATTGTTGATTGTGTTTCAGATTACTGATAATTTTTCTTTTTCATCACTCAAACATTCAACAGAAAGTTAAGAAACACATACATTGTACAGAAAATTACTCCTAGGTTGATACACTATTCACTTTAGTTGAGAGGCCTATGTGGACTAATGACATCCGTTATAAGAAGATAGAAGCAATGACATCTCCAATTTAATTATTACCACATAGGTTAGAGTGTTAGACGAAAAATTAATACCATCATACCATCTTTTTGATATCCATGCTTTTGAAAGATCAGCTTCTGAATGTGTTTGGGTGTGTGAGCACGACCTGTGTGCAGTCGCATGTAGATTTGGGCTCGTGAGTGCAGGTTCTATCTGTGTATATATACAATACACAAACACACACATATATGTATATATTGTACATATGTGTGTGTGTGTGTGGATATTAAATTTAGAGGCTAGTTCATGGTAAAGTTATGACCAAGAAAAATAATTTCTCATTCGTTCATGTTCTTTCTTCTCTCAATTTGTCAGCACGTGCAAAAGAACAAATTAAATCAATATCACAAGTGTTTCAATTTATTGCCTTCTGCTTTGTCTTTGATTTTCTAATTCTGTTTTAGGCCGTGTTCATATCTTACTAATGGTTCTTCTCTTTCTGGCTTTATATGTCCAGGGTGGCTTTGTTCGGCAAGAGTTATTCTATCTTCTTAAAGATGAAAAAGATGTACATTTTGCATTTGGGAGTGTTCAAAAAGATGGAGTCAAAAAGGCTACGGAGGGAATGCATGCCTCCAAATTCTGTCTTAACATAGCCGGTGACACCCCATCATCAAATCGCCTTTTTGATGCTATTGCTAGCCACTGTGTCCCGGTCATCATCAGTGATGAGATTGAACTCCCATACGAAGATGTGCTTGACTACTCTCAGTTCTGCATATTTGTTCGTACAAGTGATGCTGTTAAAAAGAACTATCTTGTTAACCTCATAAGAAGCATTGGGAGGGATGAGTGGACGCGAATGTGGAAGACGTTGCAGGAGGTTCAAGATCTCTATGAGTTTCAGTACCCATCGAAGGAGGGTGATGCAGTTCAGATGATATGGAAAGCAGTTGCTCGCAAGGTTCCTTCAATAAGAATGAAGTTACACAAATCTAGACGGTTCTCTCATTCATCTATCCACAAGGAGAGAGGGTTAACTAGGGTACCAACACCAAGTAACTTTTGGTAAGCAGGAGAATCAACACTCTTTCTGGCTCTGCAGGTTTTTTTGACTCTTAACCAACACTTGGGACTAAAATAACCAATTAACTGTCATTTGTTCCGATACAACCAAATTTAAATGGCTAAAATTAGTTTTACCTCTTTGAGATCCACTTGGTCTTCTACTCAGAATATGATTTAGTTGGTAGTCATACTTCATTTTCTATAGAAAGTGTAGCAAGTTGAAATCTTGTCAAATTTGTAATTGTTCCCTTTTATGGGTATAATTTCTTGTATGTCTTCAGATCCTACGCGATGTAGACATGAGTTAATGTACAAGTTACTTTGAGGTTTAAATTACAGCTTCATTCCCGCCTCGCTTACTCACATCAGTCTTCACTCTTCACTCCCGCTTTTTACTTTTTTAAGTCATCACCAAAGAAAATGATAATGCTATAGTGTGGCCACCCACCTTCCTACAAGGCTACAATAAGAAACTTACCCGTAACGGTTGAAAACATGCCTAGTCCCTAAGAGCATATGCACCCATAATGGAGGGCAATTGCCAATTTTTAGACCTTATCAATTCATTATTCATCATTTTTAGCAATTGTCTTCAGTTTGTCAATGCAGCAATTAAAGTGTGTGCCATGTGGTCCCCAGCAATTGGCATGACTGATTTGTTTGCCAAGAATTGGCAATCAAATTAGCCTTGGCATGTGGTCCCCACCAATTGGCAGGACTGATTTCCCCCCGCTCCATTGACTCTGGATCAATTTATTGTCTTTGGCATGTAGATTGGTCCATTGGTGTATATGCTCTAAGCAAAGAAATTTTAACCGAAGCGTTGATAAAATAACGATGTTAAAACTTAAAAAAGATAATTAAAATTCTAAGAAAAACCTAAAAATTTTAGATTTGACTTGGCAAGTATTTACTTATTAGAGCAAACTAGCTCTTAGACACACACTCCGTCTCAATTTGCTTTTCGAACTTTCGGTATACCAAAAAAAAATTTGAATAGAAAAAAGAATTTGAAATTTTGAATAGCTCTTAAGACACACACACTTCGTTGATTGGATTAGTTCAATGATACACGGTGTTTTAGTTCAGTGACCAAAGTGATACTTTCGAAAGTTTAGTGACCAAAGTATTGAACGAAGCAAAGTTCAATTACTAAAGTTGTCATTTTTCCTAACAAAATATAGATTATAAAAATGTGATTTTATAACCTAAAGATTGTAATCCATGCTCCATAGGAGGTTTAAATGACATATACTGTAACGCCCCAAATTGCACCTCTTCAATTTAAGTACGTTACAGTGCCGCGAATCCTTAAAAATACAAGCTAGATTACTAACTTATACTTTAAAGAAACGCAAGGCATTTATGGAATTGTTTTTAGAACGCGATGGGAAAACACATTTAATTTGAATAGAGGTGAAACAATTAGAAATCGTAAAACAATTTAAATCCAATATTCAAATTAAATAACCGGATCGAAATATGAGTTCATGAATGAGTTTCATGTGGTAAAGCACATTATTGGCCATGAACAAGCTAAATGGTCAACGGGTTCCAAAATGAATGAAATGATACAATGATAATGAATAGATAACTCCGAAACCTGATATTCGATAAACGAATATTCGATTATAACAAGTTTGCACACCCAGCTTCATCCATTGTTGTCCCGTTCCCAGTACACAGTACCTGCATCCAAAACTAATGTAGGGGTGAGCTTTCGTCCTCGCTGCTCAGTAAGGGAATTCACCCCGGCTAGATTTAAAAATCATTAAATATATTTTATTGGATCCAGTATGTAAAATACATTGAAGAAAACAGTAAGTCAATTTCTCAATAATAATTCATGAGAAAATAAATAAATACTCGGGTGATATATCAAACCTGATGACCGATTAATCTAGCCAACTACATCCTTACCGAAGAATAAAATCTTCAACAAACCGTAAGGAGTAGCGAGAGTGTCCATTTAATACCATACCGCCTAGAACTAGTGCCACATCTCAAAGGATGTCGTACACTATTCCGTCCGTACAGCCCCTCCGGAGGTTTAGGGGATCGAAACCCAAGGTAGTCACTATGCTCCACTCACTCTCAGGTCATCACATAAAATCAAAGATAATTGAAAACACGCATGGCATATAAAATGATTTGTAAGGAAATAACTATAGCCATGCAAATCATATTTATTATATATACGAGAAAACACTAACCGAGAGAGTCCCAAGTTTCCCTACCTGGAATCTCGGAGCTTGTTCTCGCTCATCACATCAGGCCAACACCACCACCACAATTTACGTCCTGGGCTAACTGGAGTCCCTAGTAAGACAATAACAACATCCGAGTGTTAAAATGAGATTCTCAATTTAACAACACTCGACAAATGATCGATTCCATTTTGATTAACCATTTCCGATTTACGGAAATCTTTCTCTTATAGGGTGCATTCCCAAATTACTTTGGGCACCCAATGTATTCCTTTTAACCAAATATTGACACCAATCCACACTTTGATATTTAATCAAGCAATCCTTACATCACATATTCCAACTATAATCTGATCACAAGATAAATTGAATAAGCAATTAACTTTCGAAATTTCTTTATTTCAAAGGCATGTCCCAATAACTACTATGGACACCCATACTTGATCTTTGACTGTTTCTTTCCTTAGCACAACTTCATTCAATTCTCAACAACAGTTTATCAATTTACCAAGGGACACTAACATTCCCAATCCAAAGCAAACCCATAAACAAACTTGATTCTCATTTAAACAATAATTTTACCAAAACTTATGTTAATAATTCCATCTTCAACTATGATCACAGTAACCTCATTGAAGAATCAAGGTAATCAAACTTTCATCATTGTTTCACAAACACAGCCCAGAATGTCAACAAAACACGTCAATCACAGTTTAAGGTTATACCTTCATTGTGTTCTCGGTCAAAATTAAAGTTCAAAGAGCACAAAGCTCGACTAGCTCAGCAGCCACCCACTATGGGTTACCAGTAGAACTCCACGAGCTACTGGTCCATCTTCTAGCTTCCTAAACTTTGAATTCGAACCAAAAATAATTGTTAACAAAGTCTGAAGAATTAAGGGTGGCCGGAATCGTTACTGTTCACAGTAACAGAAGAGTACCTGAAAGCCCAACCTTCCAAACTTCAACCAAATGTGAATTTCAATGCTAGAAACACGTAGAGCTCATAGAGCTGATCAAGTTTCATACCTTACTCGATAAAATCCGTTGCCGGAGTCGCCGGAAAACATCAAATTCTGCCGGAATTGCAGAATCTTCTCTTCTTCGATTCTCCCTCGTTAGTTGAGGAATCAACAAGCTGATACCACAGATGAACTCGCCTAATCAAGACGAAGCTAAAGACACTGGATTCACCCGCCTTCGTGGCCGGAATCGGAAAAGCCCATCGGAGCAGCCGAACCTTCTTCTGTTCGTTTCTCTCTCCAACGCCGTCTATTTGATGAACTGAAACTACCGTTGAACTCGTCACGTTGAGGCGAAGAAGAGGAGACCATTCCGGCGCCGTGAAACGGCCGGACGGAGGAGATGATGACTGGAGCTGACGGTAAAGAAGAGAGGAGGTCACGCGGGTTCTAGGACTTCCCAAACTGAGCCAACCTCACTTAAACTTAAATCCAACGGTCCAGATCTTGCGGTGCTGACATCAACGGCTGAGATCAAATCACATTTAATTTCTTTTCTTTTATAATTTCCTTAACTTCCAAACTTCCGAAAATCACAACCAATAGCTCGGATATCCGAAAAATACCCCGAAAATTCCCACAAACTCGTCGTGACGTGTACTTCATTCTCGAGTATTCAAATCGAAGTTACGACAGAAAGATAATTTCTGGAAAATTCCCGAACTCTTTGGTAATTACCGAGATTAGAAATTTAATCTCGATTAATATCCAAATCAATTCTATTAATTTTCCCGGAGTCTCACATATACCTTTAGGTATAAGAGTAGCACATTACAAGCTACATTACAAGCTAACAATAATCACTTTCAGATCATCGTTTATTCTCAAGTATCTTCTTTATTTCATTCAAAGTCTAGTTTTCAACATTTTGGTATCAGAGCCTCCACTAAACCTGAGGAAGAAGAGAAAAAGCAGCAGCTTTGAACTTGCAGCAGCAAGTGTCATGGCGACATATAGCAATTTTGTGCAGCCTTCAATTCCTCGTTTTGATGGTCATTATGACCATTGGAATGCTTATGGAGAAATTTTTGTGATCCAAAGAGTATTGGGTCATTGTGGAAACGGGTGTCAGTGAAGTAGCTGAAGGAACAGTCTTGTCAAAGACTCAGGAAAAAAGGATTGATGAACAAAAACTCAAGGATCTCAAGGCCAAGAACTATCTATTTCAAGCAATTGATTGTGCCATTTTGGAGACTATTCTTCAAAAAGACACATCGAAATAGATATAGGATTACATGAAGAAGAAATATCAAGGGACAACAAGGGTGAAAAGGCAGCAGCTACAAGCACTTCGCAAAGAGTTTGAGACTCTTCGCATGAAGAAAGGAGAGTCTATAGATGAGTATTTTTCCAGAACTCTCACTATAGCAAATAAGATGCGCATTCATGGTGACAAACTGGAAGATATTGCAGTGATGGAAAAGATTCTTCACTCAATGACTCAAAACTTTGCTTACGTGGTAGTCTGTTCAATTGAGGAGTCGAAGAACATCGAAGAGCTATCTATTGATGAATTGCAAAGCTCATTACTTGTGGCTGAACAGAGGATGAAGAGTACTCACATGGAGGAACAAGCTTTAAGGTGGCCACACATGGTGAATTTTCAACATGGAGAGGTTCCAGTATAGGTCGTGGTTGGGGCCGAGCAAGACGAAGACGAGGCAAAGGAGGACGTGATGGTGGCAGAGGAATTTTTGACAAGTCCCACATTGAGTGTTATCGCTATCACGGGTATGATCATTTTAAGTCTGAATGCATTGCAAATTTGCATTATGACAAAGAAGAGAAGTCCAATTTTTCAAAGAATGAAGAGAAAGAAGAAGAACTCTACTGATGGCTTATCATGACAAGGAGGCAAAGGCAAAGTCGAACTTGTGGTACTTGGACTCTAGCTGCAGCAATCACATGTGTGGTAACAAGTTCTTATTTTCTGAATTGGATGATTCATTTCATGATACTGTGAAGCTTGAAAACAATTCCAGAATATATGTCATGGGGAAGGGAAATATTAAGCTGAAAGTTGGAGATCACATTTTCAAAATATGTGATGTTTTCTATGTTACAAACCTTAAAAAGTAATCTTATTAGCATGGGTCAGTTGCAAGAAAAGGAGTATGTTGTCATCATTCGAAGAGGCCGTTGTCAAATTCAACATCCAGTGAAGGGTCTAATTGCACAAGTCAACAAGACTACAAACCGGTTGTTTCCATTACACATTGGCAAAGATACTCAAAGTTGTTTTACAACAAAGATGGATGATTCAACTTGGATGTGGCATCTTCGTTATGGACATCTAAATTTCAATGGCTTAAAGACTTTGCAGCATAAACATATGGTGAGAGGTCTTCCTAATATCATTTGTCCATCAAGAATTTGTGAAGAATGTGTTATCGGTAAACAACATCAAGATTCTTTTCAAAGAGGGAATGCATGGAGGGCCAAGGAAGCTTTGCAGCTGGTTCACTCTGACATTTATGGTCCAATTAATCCAGCATCAAATAGCAGCAAGAGGTACCATTACTTTTATTGATGACTTTAGTAGGAAGACCTATGTGTATTTTTTGCAAAATAAGTCAGAAGCCTTTCCTATGTTTAAAAGATTTAAGGCATCAGTTGAGAAAGCTTCCGGGAGAGCCATTAAAATTCTACGTACAGACCGTGGTGGTGAGTAAAACTCGCTTGACTTTGCAAGCTTCTGTGCAATGCATGGAATTAGGAGACAACTTACAACAGCGTACTCGCCACAGCAAAATGGTGTATCAAAGAGAATATCACACAGTCTTGAATATGGTGTGAAGCATGTTGGCAAAAAGAAATATTCCAAAGAATTTTTGGGCGGAAGCAGTTAATCGGAGTGTTCATGTTTTGAATAGAAGTCCTACTCTTGTTGTTAAAGGTAAGACACCAAAAGAAGCTTGGTCTGGGAACAAACCATCAGTTGACCATTTAAAGATCTTTGGTTGTCTAGCATATGCACACATTCCAGATGAGAAGAGACATAAACTTGATGACAAAGGAGTGAAGTGTATCTTCCTGGGAGTCAGTGAGGAATCTAAGGCATACAGGTTGTTCAATCCCATTACCAACAAGTTAATTATCAACCGTGATGTTGCGTTTGATGAAGAAAACTTATGGGAATCAAGTGGTATGGACCAACAGCAAGTTTCTGTGATCCTTGATGAAGAAGAAATTGAAAAAGAGATAAACCACCAGCAGCTGCAATCAGCAAATGAAGGTCCATCAAACTCATTAGCTAGCATTCCAAATGAAGGCTAGTCGACTGATCCATCCAGCCCAAGAAGTCAACACATAAGGAAAAGACCAGCATCGATGATTGATTACTAAAGTGGAGGTGAATTGTCTGATGATGATCTAATTACTCACTTTTGCCTTATTTGCATATTGTGATCCAATAGCATTTGCAGAAGCAGTTAAACAAACCAAATGGCAGAAAGCTATGGATTCAAAAATTAGAGTTATAGAGAATGATACCTGGAAGCTGATTGATCTTCCAAAAGGGTATAAAGCAATTGCTGTCAAATTTGGGTGTTCAACACCAAGTTCAATGGGAAGGGAGAAATTGACAAGCATAAGGCACAGTTGGTTGCAAAAGGCTATAAGCAGAAGTACGGGACTGACTACAAAGAAGTATTTGCACTAGTTGTAAGACATGATACCATTCGACTGGTGGTGTCATTAGCAGCACAAAATTCTTGGCCAATATTTCAAATGGACGTGAAATCAGCCTTTCTACATGGTGATTTGCATGAGGAAGTATACATTGATCAACCTCATGGCTACGTGCAACAAGGAAATGAGAAGAAAGTATACAAGTTGAAAAAGGCTTTATATGGGCTGAAACAAGCACCTAGAGCTTGGTACAGTCGCATTGATGCCTATTTCTCAAAAGCAGGTTTTCTAAGATGTCCCTACGAGCATACTCTTTTCATTAAGTTAAGAGTTAGATGAAAAATTTATGATAGTGTGCTTGTATATAGATAATATGATCTACATAGGGAATGATAGAGAAATACTTAATGATTTCAAACATTCCATGATGGTAGACTTTGAAATGACTGATCTGGGAATGATGTATTACTTTCTTGGAATTGAAGTGACACAATCATCAGCAAGAATCTTCATGGAACATAAAAAGTATGCTCTAGAGATTTTGAAGAGGTTTCAGATGATGAAGTGCAATCCAGTTGAAACTCCAACTGAGCTAGGATTGAAGCTAATGAAGGATCCTAAAGGCAAGAAAGTTGACAGCTCTTTATACAAGCATATTGTTGGTAGCTTGATGTACTTGACAACAACCCAACCTGATCTTATGTATGTTGTTAGCCTCATTAGCAGATATATGGAGAGTCCAACATAGCTTCATCTTTTATGCTACAAAAGAATTCTTCGGTATTTGAAAGGTACCATTGATTTTGGAGTGCTCTATAAGAAAGATTCACAATCTAGTGTGCTTGGCATGTGTGGCTTCACTGATAGTGATTATGCTGAAGACATTGATGATAGAAAAAGAACATCTGGATATGTTTTCATGATGGGATTTGGAGTTGTATTTCGAGCATCCAAGAAACAATTAATTGTGACATTGTCAACTACTGAGGTTGAGTTCGTAGTAGCAACAGCTTGTGCTTGTCAAGCTATTTGGCTGAGGAAGCTACTTGATGTATTGAGTTTTGACCAACAAGGTCCTACTGAAGTGTTCTGTGACAATATATATGCAATCAAGCTTTCAAAGAATTCAGTTTTGCATGGGCAAAGCAAACATATAGATGTAAGGTTTCACTTTTTGCGTGATCTCTGCAAAGATGGTGTTATTGATGTAGTTCATTGCAAAAGTAAAGATCAAATTGCAGATATATTGACTAAACCTCTCAAGATAGCTGCGTTTGTGAAGCTTCGAAGTTTGCTTGGAATGTGTTCAAAGAAAGAAGCTAGTGGTAATGAGGAAGAGCTGGCCTGCTGGAGTTTTCTTTGTAAACTGAGTGTCTTTCAAACATCAATTTAAGGGAGGATGTTGAGTATTATTTTCAGTTGTTTGTTTTGTGTTGAATAATTCTAGTCGTCCTAGTTGTCCTAGTCATTAGGATGTCAGTTTGTTTTTAAGTTTGTTTTACCTATTCTTTAGGGAAATCCCAGTAGTGTAGGAGTTTGTTGTTTATATGATTAGTCCTACTGTACGTTTTCTCTCATTAGTATGATTATGTATTCTGCTATATATTGACTCTTTAGTCAATAAATAAATCATCGTTTTATTCTCAAGTATCTTCTTTATTTCATTCAAAGTCTAGTTTTCAACATCCTAATCCCTTTTTAAAGGTTTTTGATCCCCTTCACGAATCTTGGAGATTTCTCCCTAATCCTCCACACTACAATGGAATTGACACTTTTAGGACTAATCAAAATATGACCTAGGGCCACAAGCTTTTCAAGGATGGCTGCATTTTTTACGGTCGCCAAGAAAATGGGAACGTACTGATAAGTATGAATGTCTAAATAAGGGGTTTAAGGCTGTTGTGGAATTTTAAGATGTCGAGATAGTAGCTTTGGTCTTCCATATTGAATATCATTTGGGATTTGGATCTTGGGGTACGTGTTTCAAGTTCTTGATGTCTTCTACTAGGAGGAGTTGTTCTATTTTGGTTGGTGGAATTGGAAATTTATGGCTTAGAGTCAATCTGTGGCTTAATTAAGTGAGTTTTAGGAATTATTCCTCAATTGAAGTTGACATGGTGAGACTTTTCTCTTTGATATTACTACTTTGACCAAAAGAAAAATCTGATAGTGGTGCTAGGACAACTACTTCAGGGGCCAATGGTTCTAAGGTGTGATCTTTGTCATGTTAATTATGTCAGCCTCATCTGAAACTGACGCAGCGTAAGTAACAGAGGGGTTTACAAGCGATGAACCCTAAAAGATAATCTAGAATCCACCAGGGGTTCTGGAATCCACCAGAGAGATTTTTTTTTTTTTGAGGAAAAAAAGTACCATATATTGAAATTAGCCACGATTACAATCGTCATTGGGGGCATCCTGACTTAGGGTTAACATAATAATCTAAGACAGGGCAAACCTTTAGGTGTACTACACCAACTGGTCGTCTCATTACAACAATAAAGCTCACGTCTTGGAATTGAAAAAACAATACAACTATAAATCGATAAAAACTACCCTCATCCCAGATTAACCGGCTGCTCAGTGTATAGTAGTCCAACTGAGAGGCATTGAAACAATAGAGAGTAATCTCCATCAATTTACAGATAAATAAATCTAAAATTAAAACGGCTAGCAGAAAACCTATGTCCGTCTCAAAATCACACCACGAATCAAGGCACAATCTCGCTTGAATTGGACTCCAAACGAACACAGGGTCTATTATTATTAATATAGCCCAAAGATAGGACTTGGGAAAGAAAAAAAGTTTCCATTCGTTGGATCTTCCACCGGGATCCCATACCCAAACACTAGATTAGGAGATCTGGGATTCACCCCAAATTCTCATCAAAATCAAGATCAGAACCCAATTCCAGAAAACAAAGCCACATACCTCCATGGTGATGCAACGACCAAATTTGATCATGAAGGTTGCCAAAGAGATGTCATCGAATGTTGTCATGATACTCGTCGAACTAGGTCGACGCTGAAGGACCGGGTTGCAATAAGCGGAGAGATGGCCCTCTACCAGAACTGGAGTCGACATCTTTCGACATGTTTGATATCCCAAGCCTTGACGGCTAGGGTTTGGGAGGAAGAGCATAGAGTTCTTCATATTTCTGTCAAAGGGTTATGTATTTAGTATGGCAAAAAGGGAAAAATAACAAGTCCACCAGAGAAAATTGAGAAAATGTTCTCGATTTGATTGATAATAATAATATGAAAGATAGGTCAAGCAGCCGTTTAAGGATGCTTATATATGAAAAGAAACCCTAGGGCGCTAACAAAAGGCCTAATCAAGCCCACATATTTAATTAAAAATAAAATAACAAAAACTAAAAACTTCCCAAAAATCACTAAAATACTAAACTGCTGTTTTGAGGCCTTAAACGACCTCGGATGCCCGCAAAGCCCTGAATTTGCTTCGTCTCGTCGTTGCCTTCTCATAAAGGTATTATAATGACTATTTGGAGCTGGAACGTCAAATCTGAACAGTACCGGATTTGCCTTTGTGTCGGTCCATATGTTCTTCGATCATCTCTGCCATGCATTCTACATCAGAAGCATTTGATGTTTATTTAGAAATTCAATGGGGTTGGTGAATTGCAATCTACTACGTCAGTGTTTCAGCTTTGCTCGCTCATTTTTTTTGTTTTATTTTTTTATTTCTGATAGGTACTTGAGACATAATTATTTGAATTTGTTCTTGTTGGTAATCTGGGTTTCTAGATTGCAATTGCAGTCTCAATAATTAACATTAATATTTAATCAAATTAAATTCATTTTTTTACATTTAAAAAAAATCATTTTTTTCTTTTCACTAATTTAACATTGAACATCAAAATTCCATTACAACAAAGTCTGGGTTTTTGGTTCCTCTAATTCGATGTAATCTTTTAATCTCTTTAATTTTTTCTTGTTATTATATAAATTTTTTTGTTGTTGGTAAAAAAAAAATGGAAGCAAACGAAGGGGCTGATGAAGATGCAAAGAAGGACCCAAAGAAATAGAGAAGGAAAGAAGATAGCAGCCTCTAGAACTCCCTTTGTCCCTATTCAAGACCAAGATTAGGCTTTAAAGTTGGCTTTGGAGATCAAATTTTTTCTTTTTCAGACTATCTAAATGACACTAAATGGTAATAAATCGTAACTAAAACGCAACATATTGAGGTATATCATAGTCAAATCGTAGGTTTTCATATCGAAACTTATGCATCCGATTATCTCAAATCACTAAGTTGTAACTAAAATGTTGCATGTCGAACTATATTGTAACCAAATCGTAGATAGTCATCTTAAAACTTATGCACCCGATTACGTTAGAAGGAAAAAGTTCGAGCGCGTTGACTCTATTTTTGGCTTAACTATGAAACTTGTACACCCGATAACGTGAATTTCATAGATTATTTTTACATTAGTAGAATGAGGCATTCATTAATGGCGGTTTGGACTATTCGTGTCCAAACGTGTCCATTTATAAAAAAACATCTTCAGGCTTTAGCGGCCACTACTGTAAACCATAAATGAATTTTTCCCTAAATTCTTCATGCGAAATCAGATTTTGATGCAAAATTCAGAGAGGTAATCATTGTAACCTAACGAGTATTGATAGTCTAATTGTTGTTCTTAGTAAAGTAGTTCTTAGTAAAGTAGTTCTTGGTAAAGCAACCCAGATCTAATTTTAATTGTAATTTTGAAACTAATCCAGTCGTAGCCATGTGTACCACCAAACATAAGATTAGATACTCCAATCTAATCTAGTATGAAGAGTGATCAATCTCATCTGGTCTGGGCTACCAAACGTGGCCTTGGTTGTTTTACCTCTTCCTGGTTCCAACTCTTTTTCTTATACCTCATTCATGATAGCATTTGGTTTCAAGTTGCTTTCTTGTTCTTCTTTTTTTTTTGGCTAATTCAAGTTGTTTTCTTAAACATCACATGATGAAGCATCACCAACATGACTATTATCATGTTTCCTTTTATATGAAAATGATATAAAAAATTTCAGGCGTTCAGCATCTACTGATCCTATACTTATATTTCATTTCAGGGGTTCGTCTATGGTAAATTAATGTACCGATAAATTAAGTAGACTAACTCGATACAGAAGTAGACTAGTTTGATATAGAGATAAACAAACTCAAACTAATCTACCTCTATATCGAACTAGTCTACCTTTTAATCGACCTAGTTTAGTTGATGTACCAATACATTAATGTAATGTAAAACTTTCCTTCATTTCAGAAATTTCACATTTATAAACTGAGAAATGACGGGCTACACTGTTATTGGCAAAGCCAATGAATTCACAATCTACGGGAATTTTAAAAGTCCATGGGTATTCAATTAGGATTTTAAGGAGTCCTTTAAAATCTTGTTGTATTCAATTAAGATTTTTAAATATCTGTCCAAATCTGGTGATATTCAAAAGTCCAATAATTTTCAAGGATTTCGTTAAATGATGGAGGATTCTAGAGTGCTTGTTATAAATATCAAAACCCTTGAGAAACCCTCTCACATGACTAGAGATTTTGATATTCTCTCTCGCTAAAAAAAAATAAAGAGACGGTAGCAGAAGAGGAACAGACCAAGATTTTCAGGTAAAGTTAGAATCTATAGGAATTTGAAATAGGTATTGCTTGACATCAAATTGGACTAAGAACTAGTAGTTTCGGCTGTTTGGATTTTTCTTACTGAATTTTTGAGTGTGAGATTATTGTGGGTTTATTACTTTGTGTCCAATAATGGAGCATGAATCACAGAAGAGAAAGCTTGATGAGACTGGCGGTATTTCAACCCTCAACTGCTCACATTCTTTGTGTGAATTATTGTGGGTTTTTTGGCTCCAGCCTTTTTATTAAAACAATCAAAACATAGGACAATGTTAAAGATACAGTATGGCTTGGAATTTTAGATATGTTCGCTTCACTGTTGTTGTGTCTGTATTTTTTACTTAACAACCAAGTGTCACACAGTCAAAGAACAAGTCATTTTGATATTTTTCTCAGTCATTGAATATATCATATCCCCAAGCATGGCATGGCCAAAGGTCATTCTACAAAAGTATCATTGCTCATTTGGGAAACGAAAATAAGCCAAAATCAAAATGCTTGGATTTGGATTTTGCAGTACTAATTACAGTGCTGGATATATAATTTTGTGCAATTGTTCCACAACTGGTATTCTTCTATTAAAATTCAAATAAATATTGATAATACAATGCATTAAAATCTGTCCAAGTCCATACAAAATTAAACTGATCTATAAATTCAGCAAAATTCATGGATTATAAAAATTCAGACAATTTTTTAAATTTAATTTTTAAAAATTTAAATTGAATTACCCCCCCCCCCCCCCCCCCCCATTTCAAATCTTCATTTTTTCATTCTGAATCTTAGGGTGGTGAAAAAGCAACCATATGGGCTGAGGAAGCACAAATTCTAATCCCAAGTCCAAATCACCCTATCCGGACCTTTTCTTGTTCTTTTTTTTTTTTTTTGGTCTATGATTAATTTCTAGGGGAGTGATTTTAACACTCCCCTTTTCTCTCTTATATTCCCTTCCGCACTCTACTTTAATAGTTTATTATGTCTTTAGTAAGGGTAAAAACCCAAATTAGTACCTAAACTATTGTGAAAATGATTTTTTGGTACCTACAAATTTTTTTTACCCAAAATGGTACCTGAACTATTGTGTCATTACCCAAAATGGTACCTCCATAGTTAAGTTGGGTACCATTTTGGGTAAATGTACAATAGTTCAGATACCATTTTGGGTTACGGAGGTACCATTTTGGGTAAATGCACAATAGTTCAGGTACCATTTTGGGTAAAAAAAATTTGTAGATACCAAAAAATACCTTTGGCTATAGTTCAGGTACCATTTTGGGTTTTTACCCCTTTAGTAATTATATTTTTCTTCTTCCCAATTTGCCCTTCTTCGGGACTCCACTTTCTTCTTCCCAGTGTGGGAAACTGGGGAACTGCGATGAAAGAGAACATCGCTCCTCTCTTCTTTTTCTGGGTAGTTTTCTCAACAACTTGTTTTGGTTGAAGGCCAAGCTCTTGTGCCAGCCTCACTTTTCTCTCTGGTTCAAGCTTGTTCTCCACCTCGAAGTTCTTCTCCAAGGCCTTCACTTCCTCAAAGCTTAGCCGGCGCTTCTTCTCGGCGACATGGCCGGACTCTTCCACACACCCTTCTTCGTCCATGTCGTCCAGCATGGACTGGAAGTCCCTACTGTAAACGTGGCTGTTTCTTGGACTATGTTCATCTGCTAAACCAAGCAAAAACAAACACAGAATTTAGTGACTTGTCCACAGAATTAATAACTACAAGCTAGATCAGAAAGATTGAAGTTACAAAACAGGAAGAAAGGAATACATGGTTCAATTCAACATGACAAATTCAAAACAAAATGTAGTAGTGTCACAAGGTTCAATTTTTCTTAGTGAAATTAATGATCATGACAATGGTAAGAGACAAAGAAACAAACACATGGTGAGTGTGTGAATCTTGGGAAAACACCACTGGATCAAAAAGGGTATTCTTTATTAGAAATCAACGATCAACCTGTTGTTGTTGGGCAGATATGGAAATCAAAGCACCCAAAGAATCTGAGCTGCCAAGCCTCTTCTTGATGACTACTACTGAGAGGCAAGGGAAAAGAACTTTTTGATTACATCTTACTTGCTAGAGCTCATTTCTTTCTTTCTTTTCAAATTTTAGCGGTGGATCTTTAATAGAGCTCCTCTTCCTTTGAATTCTTGAGAAGATTCTTTTTTCTTCTGTTTTTATGGCCATATTAGCTGCGTTGTTGTTGGGAAAACTACCCAGAAAAAGAAGAGAGGAGCTCTAACAAAAGAAAATATACCACAAATCTTGGTGGGTGCTTCAAGCTCTAATTGGGTTGTTGCAAGAAAATATCTTTGGAGGCCGAACAAAGCTGCCGGATCTCAGACTCGGATAGTTGAACCTGCTTTCCTGGTCGGCCTTAGACTTTAAGAAGACGATTGATTGTTGTCAAGAACCAATTGGTCCATTAGTCAAAGACTGGAAGTCAACGGCTGTCTCTATTGAAAATAATTGAAAAGACTGAAACTTGAAGAGAGAAGAAGACGCAGGAGGAGAGGAAGAGAGGGAGTGAATACGATGTTCTCTTTCATCGCAGTTCCCCAGTTTCCCACATTGGGAAGAAGGAAGTGGAGGCCCGAAGAAGGGCAAATTGGGAAGAAGACAAATATAATTACTGAAGATACAATAAACTATTAAAGTGGAGTGCGGAAGGGAATATGAGAGAGAAAATGGGAGTGTTAAAATCACTCCCCAATTTCTATAGTATACATTAATACATACATGTGTTCCTGTATTCTTCAAATCCACACTTCCAAGTTGCACTCCTTTTCCCTCATGAACATGCAAGAATTCTATAAATTGCAATTGAAAAAAGAAAATCATGCACTAAAATTCTATAGTATGCATACATATGATACAAACACAAAAATCTCAATGTGAAACAGAACTTTTCATGGCCTTGCAAATAAGATGAAAGCGAGCTTTTATTTCCCAAAAAATATAAACATAATAACAACATTAAAAACTGTGACAAGACTATCAACTAAAAATGACCCAAAGACTACTCTGCCAGTATAATATTATACTATGCAAAAGGATTTCCTCCAATGGGTGCGACAGGTCCCTGTGTTGATACATTCCTGCAAAAATACACTTACAATATATTCAGAAAAAGTCACAAGCATAAAACAATGCTTATATAAACATCAAACATATCATCACATCAAGTAATGTATTGAATTTGACTTCCTAAATAAAACATGGTGAGAAATTTTAACAATTTAATAAAAAATTACATATCCAGTTTCTGACAGACTGATTAGAAAAGCCACCACAATTTTTTCTTTTGTTAATTCTGAGAGCGCTCCTGTCTCACTCTCTTCTTCCTTTTCCTATCTCTTGCTAGCTTCGCCAAAGACAGGCTTCAATGGCTGTGCCCTACTGTCATTTCATTAAGTGATCCTCCTCCTTGGCGACTGTGGCGTTGGGAATAATTCCATACCACCAGTTCATGACCAGTATTAGGATACATTTCAAAATGAGAACCATTGAGCTTGACGACGAACGGGTTAAATTGCAAAACTGGGATACAGCTCGTCAAGAATTGTTCAAATAATTACAAGAGTTAACTACTAATCAGCCAACTTCACCAATGTTGAATTGACTGAAATAATTCGGATGTTGGCATGTATGAAGTTGGGCTTGTAGGGTTGATTTTTGTATGGACAGTGAGGATCTTGGTGGGTTTAAGAGTTTTCTTCATGAATGGGTTAATAGGTTTTGGGATGGTGTCAATAGCTTTTTGGTTGGGGTCAATAGCTTTTGGGTTGGGAACAATAGCTTCCTGGGGTTGAGGTCAGTAGCTTTTGACACTTTTGGGTTGGGGTCAGTAAATGTTAGGTTGGGGACAATAGCTTTTGGGTTTGGGGCACTTCGGTGCCTTTACTCTAACATGTAAGCAAGTAAACTATGCTTTGTCTTGTATATAAGTAATTAGGTCTTCCTGGGTGCCCAATTTGTGAGTCCTTAAGATCGCCAAAGGGCATTTTAAGTCGCTGTCAAAGGAAGGGACTGGAAAGCCATCGTCTCTTTTGCAGCACCTCTTCTTGGGCTCCCTGCTCTGTACTTTTTCATATCCCACCACCTAACGAGCCTCAATCACATGCCTGAGAAGGGCCCCTTGAATAGCTTTTGGGTTGGGGATAGTCATAGCTTCTTGGGGTTGAGGTCAGTAACTTTTGATGCTTTTGGGTAGGGGTTAGTAGCGTTATTGTTTTGTGTTGAAATCAATAATTTTTCGGGTGAAGGCGTAGGATGAATCGGGTCATTTTCAACAAGGAATATTGAAGAGAAAGAAGAATCGTCACATTAGGAAAAACAATTTGAAAATAGGAAATTGGGGGAATTGATTATAAATGGTTCTTTTGGATATATCAGGTTGCACAGGCAAAAGAAGATTGTCAACTTCGGACAAGCATAATTGTTAGCTCAGCTATCCGCTAACAACCCATAATATATCAGAGGAAAGGGAAAGACAAGATGTTCAACGTGATAGCTTGGCAGGAAGCTTACATCTGGATGCAGAACTCCAACCAACACGTTTCCGTCAGCAGCACAAAACTGGACAGTTTTGATAAATTTCCCATTTTGATTCTTATGGTGGTTTATTTAGTTTTTTTTTTTGTTTAGGTTTTATCCTAGCAAGAATAAGTTTAGATTAAGGTTTCAAGTTAAATAAAGTTTTTTGTCTAAGTATACAAGGGATAGGTTATTTACTTTCCATATTTATGTTTTCTAGTTCTATTAGTTTCAGGATTTGTGCTTTATATAAGCACCCTATTTTTTTTTTAAAGAAACATAATTTATTAATAAAAAAGATGAAAACAGACTCGGTGGATGAGGAATCCACAAAAAACAGAAGGGAAAAACATAGAACACAAACAGCAATACAAACAGAATACCCCCCTCTCGCAAGAAATCTGCCTCAGGATAAAACAAAAAAATCTCCTAAACTGCTGCTGCTCTCCAGTCCCTTAGAATAGAAGAGAAACTATAATCTTTAAAGATCTCAGAGACCGAAGCCCAAAGGGCCACCCAAAATCTTACTCTTTCCCAAAGAACCTCAACCCCTACCCCCCCCCCCCCCCCCTCGTAGGCTTCAAAAATTCTTCTATTTCTTTCCATCCATAACACCCAAAAAATTGCAAGGATCCCACAGCCCCATAACACTTTGGCCTTCTTCCCTTTCCCAAAACCAGCAAGGTTTTGAACAAACAAAGCAGAAATCTGTATTGGAGAATCCCAAATTACCCCAGCCTCCCTATAGAACTTCTGCCAAAGATAAGAGGCCACTTCACACTGCAAACAAATATAATTTGCATTCTCTCCATTCCGTTTTGCATAAAACACACCAGTGAGGTGAGAAACAACTAAATGGCCTTCTCCACTGAAGCATCTCAAACGTATTCAATCTTCCATGCGCCACCAACCAGCCTAAAATCTTAATTTTTGTAGGCACTTTAGATTTCCAGAGAAAATTTGCAGGATCAAAACTTTGAACAGAACTATCATTGCGGATAAAATTTCGAAAAGATTTGCACCCTATTAGATTGTAAATTTTAGATTTCAGAATTCAATAAACAGAAATCCAAAAATTAGAGAAATATTCTCTTATTTGTCAAGCCTTCTTTCTATCGTGAATCGCTTCCACTATCAAGACAGTAGCTTTTGGATGGCATGTTTGGATGAGGTGGCATTTTTGTAAATAATGACATTTTAAAAGATGTGACATTATCGGTCACCTTAGAGTTTAGAAATTACTCCCTTTCAGACTCATTTCTCTTGAAGATCAGGTGCTTCTGTTTGTATTGATTTTATTTTAGGCTTGTTTGAGGACTTCTTTCCTCTATTGTAATGTGGCCTGTTTTTCTAATAAAATTTCTACTATTTTCCAACTAGTGATACAATTGCTATGATGAGAAAAGATGACATTCCAGGGCAAGGAGTAAGAAATAAACTCACGGTATTTGAGTACTCTGTGCTTGCCCTGCCAAGTACGTCAAGCCACCTACACAATGAAATCAACATTACATTGAATGAAAAGGGTATTATTGTTATCGTATCAAAAAAAAAAAAGATAAGATTGTTTTTTTTTCCGATAGATAAAAGATAAGATTGTTATGACCAGATATGTTCAGCAATCTCTCCAATATGAAGCTTAAACAGCTACTGGGTTAATTAATATACAGCTAGTAGTAAGGAAAACACCAACTTCTCTGGACTGAAAAGCTTACCCTCTACTGCAGCTGGAATATAAGGCATCACAGTTGCTGCATTCGGGGGAAACCATGGTTGAGATATATCACTGAGAAAAGAGGACTGCAACGGAGCATTTGGGAGAGAAGCTTGTAAAGAGCTAATGTCCAAAAACTAAAATACATAACACAAGATAATAACATTAGAAACCAGAAATCTAAAACGGAATGTGTTTATGTTGGAAATCTTAAAGTTCTGACTATTCCTCTTGGTACTAGTACTGAATTAAACCAGTATTTAAATTAAAATAATTACAGTCTAAGCGTGACAGATATATAATTTAAATTAAATAATTACAGTCTAAGCGTGATAGATATACATTGATTTAAACTATCATATTCCGGTCCAACAATCCAATATAATGCATTATGACTAGCCCAGGAGAGGAAAACTACAATAATGAGAGAGAAAGCAATTGAACAATTATGCCATCTAAAGATGAGTCTAAAATACGAAACAAGCAGCAGGAATGGCTTCATTCTTAATGGTCAGACTGGGCAGCCTTAGAAGTGCTTGTGGGCAGATTTTATAACTAAGATAGCACCAAAACTGTGATCCAATTGTATAAGCGTGGGTTCTATTGACCATTGCCTTTTAGGGTTAATTTTATTTTACCTCCTGACCTTTACACTCTAAGGCTGGGTAGGATTTATAAGATTTGAGGAGTGTAAGGCACATATGATGAAATTAAAAGTAAAGGGCAAATAATTTAGTGTGTAAAGATTAGGGAGGTATATGAAATTAGCTCTCTATTTCCACTAACACTAAAAGCAATCTTAAATGATCAGACTGAGTAACCTTAGAAGTGCTTGTGGGCAGCTATAACTAAGATAGCAGCACTATTTCCAAAGGGTAAAATCCTCATATGGTATCCAGACTATCACGAAATGCAATTTTTTGGTACTTAAAAGGAATCTTTAGCCAGTCCCGTGTCCCGTAGTACCTGAACTATTGCACTGTTAGTCCTTTTGGTACTTCTGTCCATGTTTCTGTCAAAGTAGCCTACATGGTGCGCACGTGGCCATAAAATTCAAGGACATTTTGGTCAAATCCTTCATTTTTCTCAAAAAAAAAGGAAAAAAAAAGTTTTTAATATTTTGAAAATAAAAAAGACCAGAATTTTTTTTGCCAAATAATTAAAAAAAACCCAAAAACAAAGAACAAATAAACCCAAAAACAATTGTTCTTCAGCCCAAACAAAATTCACAAACATTAAATTGAATTGAAGAACTTCCCCTTGAATTAAGAGCTTCTCCTTAATATATATTTACATAATTCCGTACATACATGCATTTACATTTTGCACTAATTGTATTAATTGCATGCTTAGTTAGTCATTTTGATTTGTGTCTGTTACCAGAATAACTATGGTCAAATAGCAAAGGATTTACAAGTACCAACCCAAGTGGAGGAGGTGCTCCAATCCCAAGGCATCAACAAGGTGAACAATTTGATTTTTCACCAACTCATCGGTGCATGCTTAATTAGTCATTTTGATTTGTGTCTGCATCCAATTCCTATGACGCTGACTCATCAGTGATAACTACATTGGCCAAATCCGGCGGATCTGAAATTTGCCAGATCCCATATGTTTCTTCAAAACCCATCACCCCTTTTATCCCTTTTCTTCCTCTCCCTTTCTCTCTTTCAAAACACCCTTGAAATTATGCAATCAGTGTTTTCAGGCGGGGTCCGACTGATTTTACACCAAGGGAGGGAGATCAATCGGCAACACCATGAACAACCACCCTTCTCAGCACCTATACCACCGATCCCAACTCCCCAGGCTATTCACGGACCCCACCATTTCCCAGACCACTCGCCAAACCCAAATTCCAAATAACCCAACCATCCCCATTGGAAAACAGATGCTCGCCGAGTTTCAATTCCATCAGCAGCAAAAATAGGATTCTGGGTTGTTTCTTTTTGTTGAGAAAAATTAATTTATTTTAATTTAATTGTAATTTTAAAAAATGACGTGTCAGTAATCTATTGGACAGATAATATACGAGCTGATAAAAAACTTTGTTTGGCATTTTGTCACTACTTTTAACGTAAAAATGGACGGAAGTATTAAAAGAGCTAACCGCACAAAAGTTCAAGTACTATGGGACTGTCTAAACATTTGTAGGTACCAAAAACTGCATTTCGTGATAGTCTAGATACCATATGAGGATTTTACCATATTTCCAAAACTGTAGTCCAATTGTTTCAGTGTGGGCTTTATTGGTCATCACCTTTTAATTCTCTATTCCCACAATAAACACCAAAAACACTCATTTTAGCAGCAAGTGCAGTTCAGTTTGAACATCAACTAAAAGTTCTAAAGGGTCAGGTTGTGGTTAACCTTGATAGGTATAACTAATATCATCACTCTACCCTTGCTCTCTACTCACTTTCACACTTCAAAATCTCATAAAAACACACACAAACACCAAGGTCACACATAGCTGAAAGAAATAACTGTAATCAAAACACATCTTCAAAAATCAGATGCCCATGCAATAACAAACTAATACTTACCATATTGGTCTGCTCCGGATCTATATCGTAAGGAAGATCAAAAGGGTTATTTGATCTGTGGTCGGTAGCATGTGATTTAATTTCTCCCTGGAATTTGAAGAAAAAGAGATTACTCCATAGATTCCACTGCACAAATCACAGCAAAAAAGCTAAGTAACTGAAGATTACAGACCATTTGAGGAAGCGCTTGTGGAGTATATGGTGGCCCCAAGACATGTAATGGTAGACTAGGATCATGGGGTTCACCTTCGGAGGCAGCTCTCGGAATCCCGTCTTTACTAGAGTCCTGCAAAAAGCCAAGTGCAGACTGATGAAAGGAAGAACACAAACAATCCAAAAGAAATATAAGGTTCATGCAGAAACCTCAGAAATTCTGACTCCCATATACTGGTCACCAGCTGACAAAAGCTTGTCTGTTCCTACTGATTCACTACTCTTCTTGGTGCCCTCCAAAGGAAAGTGTCCAATAGAATCTTCAAAAGCATTCCATGACTACTCAGAAACAACATATCAACCTGATTATATTCTATATTTATAGTATGTCATCATCTTAGGTAAAAAAAAAATTGCATATTCATAAATATAATATAAAATGAAATAAACAAAGAGAAGTTACACAAGAAGACAGAATGCCATCATGATCTTTTTGAAGACATTATCCACCAAAAAAATTCAGGCACACATTCCCCCATGGTATTCAACCTTGAAGATTAATGAAATCAACCATGCACAAAAAAAGTATGCAGTTGTCCATCTTGCGAAAACCCCAATAAGGATCTGACGAGGGTGTAGTTTTGATCATGACGAGGGTTACCTGAGTACTTCCTGTGGTATTTGGAGCTGTAAAATCGTGTAAATTATCACTCCATGGATTAGAAATATTTTCAAACGATGGCCACTGCATGCCTGGATTTGATGATGAGAATAGATCAAAATTTCCAATAGAACCTCCATCATTGGCAGCTATATTTGCAGGTATAATATTTTCAGTCCCTAAAATAGAAGTCGAGGGCTGATGCGTATCAAATGTTGCCCATCCTTCGTTTTTAGGGACAGATTCTTGTACTTGTTTTGCAGTTGACTGGTGCTGAGGAAAATCAGCAAATAATTCCAAAGAAGGTGTCAATGCTTGAGGAGGTTGGTGTACATTCAAAGACGAAGCAGAAGACAATACAGAAGGTTGAAATGAATTTATGGAAAGAGATGAAGATGCTGCTGGTAACTGAAACAAATCAATAGATGAAGCTGCAGAAGAGATTTCTTCTGGTTGAACCGGGGCCTTGAAGAGATCCAATCTATCAGAACTTCCAAAAAGAGATGATAAAGAAGTCGGTTTATCCTGGAGGGTTCCAGCATATTGGTCAGGTTCAGAGACAGCATCTGTTAAACCACCTGAATTAAATGACTTGACAGACGTGGAATAGCTATCCACTGAGCCAAAACTTCCTGAGGATACAGTTCTCTGAATAAACAAACAACTGATGTTAGGTCATAGAAAAAGTTTGGGGATCATCAGCATCAAACAATCAACAAATAGAATAAATAACGATGAACATATAGGATTGGTAATATGTATATGCAAAAGGAAAAGCACAAAATGAACATAGCACTGATGGAATGAGGTCTACACTCAGTAAGTAATTATAGTACCAACAATAAACTGAGTCACCACAAATAGTCTATCCAAAGGAAAACTAATCCAAATGATTGATTATATGAACAAATCAAGATGCCTTGGGAGGTGAAATGGTAGACGTGTGGGACTCAAATTCTTGTGCTATATCGTAAGCGTCCAAGTCATCTTGAAGGCATAATGTTGGATATTGAGAAAGCTCATTGACTTGGTTCATCTTAAATTTTTTCCCCTACATTAATTTTTAGCACATATCGATGAACTCTATACCTCTATATATAATTCTAGGGTAACTCATAATTAACCCATAATTCAATACATCTATATAAAAGCCGAAACAAGAACGGACGTCTGCAAAAGAAATGTGATGCGGGAGCAAAGTCATATTATATAAAATAAGTTCATCCATTTACTAATCACAATGCAATCAAGAGCTTGACCTTAATTATGAAATAAATGCATTTCACTATGCAATTTTAGGTTATGTCTTTTGATTTTCTTATGTTATAATGTCCAATGTATTAAGTGTCATCAGTTGTGTCTTTCAGAATTCCTAAGAGCATTAGTTTAATGGATATTAATGATAAATGTAATGGCTCTATAAAAAGGGCGACTGTGTAACATTTGAAGGGGAGGTGAGTAGTAAAATAAAACTCATCGAGTTTTTCTGCTCATGTGTGATACATGGGTTAACTTGGAGAGATTCCAAGACACCTTTGGTGTGATGCCAAAGGCCGGTGAGAGGCCGGAAATTTTTTAATTTCTGTCTAGGAGTGATTCCTAAAACTCTTACTGGTGTGAAGCTGGTAGTTTCTATCCCTTTCCATATTTTATTCCTTTGTTCTACATCAAAATGTTTTGCAGACCTATACATTTCCTACCACTAGGCAATGTTACTGATCAGAACTGTTGATTCCTTAGGTTCCTCTGCAAGTATCATCCGTCCAACAGATCAGACACATCAGGAAATGTAGGGTCATCTAAATTGTGCATAGAATGACATTATGTGGAACAAAACTAATGATGGTAATGAAATGGCTAAACAATATTTAGCTGATTTTTGGTAGAGTGACCTTAAAGGACAATCTAAAATGTGGGTTCTTCCAATTACTGAACAGCAAGCCCCAAGGAAAAAGTCAGCAAAGTAGAACAAAGGGAGGTCCTCTCTGGATCCTCTCTCTCTATATATAGATATATAGATTACATACATATATATAGGGCCCTTCCACTAAGGGATCCCTTTTTTGGTGCATTTTAAGGAATTGCATGTGGGACCCACTTTCCAATCCCCTTTCAGCAATCCGACTGTTCAAGATTTAGGTCTCTATACGTAGATCATGTCTGTAAAACATGAACCAAGTTTTACATACGTACACATATATAGGTAGGTACAGACCACATGGGAGCAAAACATGGAACTGACCATTACTGCTAACCCCATATCGGTAACATGGGAAAGTCTATTACCATATTACATCAAATTATATAAAAATATAACTTGAAATTGACCATCTCATTAATCTCCATAGTGTCAACATCTCTACTCTTCCCCTCTATGTTTATGTATGATGAGATCATGCGGTTTTATGTATGGTAGAGAAGTAGGTACGAGCATGGGTCATATTCTAAGTATGTTAGCAAAGCTTAGTCGAAGTTCCTTTTGATGTTTCGTTATGTAGAAAAAATTCTCAAGTTCATACAAGTGACCAGCAGTTTTCAGTAGTAGGCTGACGGCATATAGCAGAAGCACAAGAAAAGTTATGCTGTGTAACTTTTAAAGAGGCACACTCCGAATTTTAAAAGAATCAATGGGATGTTGCAAATCTTTCTTAAATATAAAAGAAAGTCTACAAGAATACAACCTGCGAAAATGGCATCGCATCTGCATCTCTGTTGACATTTGCCTCCAAAACTGTACTTTTTGCTTGGCACCTTACTTCACTAATAGTATCCTGCGAAGGCTGGAAAGATGGACTGCTAGATCCAATGTCCTTCTGAAAATTAGGAGACTGTACTCCAGATCTGGATGCATCACCCCCACTTGACACAGAGTAATCTGAAACTCTCGAACCAGAGCCATCATTTTCAAACCTGTCCTCATACATTTGTTCACTTAAACGACCAGCACTGTAACCAAAACTAGACAGCTTTCCTTCATATCGACCTCGATCAGAACCAGGCTTCCTGGTAAGTGCAGCAGCTTGCTTCCCATACCGTCGATCTTCATACTGATAATCATAAGGTGGACTTTGAGAATAAGAATGATATGAACTCGCACGTCTTGTCTCGTCTTCACGGATTCTATGGTTCTGTAAGGAATAGTAAACGTTAGGCTCATATTCTAGGCAGAATGAAACAATTAGGAGCGTCACATAAAGAAATTTGTGTATTTACGGCCTAATCACTTTGTTTCTTTTGATGTGTATATAAAACCTTCAAACTCAAAAAACAAGAGTTGTTCTTTAATTTCTTGAATGGAATCAAATAAGAACAGAAGAGAAGGGATGGCAACAAAAGATTTCTTAATCCTCTCAAAACAAAAGTAGAATTTAACCATGCAGAAATTTGTTTTTTTCAATTTTGACCTATTTTTCCTCGGTTCCACAAAAGGATAAAAAATTTGTATAACAAAAGCAAACAAACGACAAGTTCAGAAAATTTATTATCTGCAGTAATATAATATGTCTATGTTGCTTTATAATTATCTTGCCTGCAGATCTCTTGGAGGCTTTTCAGTGGTTCTTCCTCCAGCATATTGTCTATCCACATATACACTTCTTATGAACTCACGGATTTTATCAACCTTACTGCAAGAAGAAAACATGATATAAAAATCTCTGAGGTTGATATGCACACGCTGATCACAATAGCAATAAATCATATATCTCTCACCTGCTGTCTGGCAATCGCTGCCTTTGAAGGTCCCAATCTTTCAAATATATTTCCCTTGCACGCTGAAAAGAATGATGAATGGCTCATCAGAATTAAAATCAGCCTCCTCCAAAGAGAGGGGGTGATAATTCAGAATGTACCTACCTGATTACCACCATTTTGCAGTGCCTCAACTTCTTGTGAGGTAAACTTAGACATAGATACAGACTTCACACGATGAGTGAATTCACGACTGTATAACACAATATTGATGCTTTTCATTAGGGAAAGAAAAATGGAAGATGGATCAAGCATATTTAGCATGGCTCAACAGATTTGGCTAACAAAGAAACTTCTCAGCGTGAAGTGTGTGCATTAGGAGAGATCGACACAGGAGAGTGACATTAGCAAAACCGTTTAAATTATCGGTCATTAGGAGAGTGACATGCATGATGGTGACTCAATAAAGAACAGGTAGAACTCGTTTAAATCAAGACTATGACTGACTCTGAATAGTTGTTCAAATACAATTTCCTGTATAATGAATAAAAAGTGTGCAGATGCACACTACTTGAAGAAAAAAAAAATTAGCATCAATGTGCTCAATGTTGGAAACTCATTTTAGCATGAACTACAAACTAATGTTGGAGAAATGGGTGGCACGTAACCATCTGGGCATACAGCAATTTATGCCGTTTCAAAATCTAGCCTGGCTCATATAGACAATAAAAACAGAATGAGGTGTGTTCAATTCAACATTCAAGCTCGCATAATGAGGGACACTGCCCGTGTGCAGTGAACAAGTCTTAATAACAAAAGAGGGAAAAATTAGAATAAAAAAGGAAACATACACCCATGCATCCCGGTGCAAAATACAACCCTGTCTATTAATTTATCATATCAAATGCAAAATATAAATCTACTCAGTGGCATAAAGTTCCAATGATTAATGATTTTACAGTCATTCAAGAATTAATACCATGTTAAAGGAAAGATGCAATTAATTTATCTTTAAAAGAATGTTGGAATTGTATCATCATAAGGACTTTACGAAATAGAGAATTTAAGAGGCAATCCATTTTAAGATTCATGCTGTAATGAATTGTGCAAATATAGAATTTAATTCAAATAAGTAAAATCCTGTTTTTACTTTTATGATACCAGAGGATTAAAAACCTAATGCAAAGAAGTAAATCTAAGAATCTCAGTTGTAACCGGAAAAAATAAAAATAAAATCTAAGAATCTCAGTTTACTAAATATTTCCAAGGGCGTTTCACCGGGTGTGACACTCTACATCACAAAATCTTAGTATTTGAGGTTATGGATTTGTCACGAGTATTAGACTATTCTTGGGCACAGTTCTGTAGATGGCATCAGATTTAGTTCATGAATGTTTCAAAACTTTTGATTTCCACGGCAAAAACTAACAGCTGCGCAAACTCAAAATCACAAATAGCAGACCAAATATTTAGTAAGAGGCAAAGATTAGCAAAAGGAAAAAAAAAAAAAGGAATTAGAAAAAGCTTACTGTATGCCACTGCAAGTGGTGCAAACGAACGTCCAAAAATTGGGGCAGACATACTGAGGACCCTGTAGAAGCAACAAGCAGGAACAAATTTACATCCAATGCAAGCCAGAATTCAAAGGGAGAGAGAGAGAGAGAGCGAGAGCGAGAGAGAGAGAGAGCGAGAGCGAGAGAGAGCGAGAGCGAGAGAGAGCGAGAGCGAGGAGTGTACCAGGCTATTACAGTTGATGCATCTTCGATTAGGAGGGAGCTTCATTAGACCTCGTATGATCTTCTCGTTTCGCTCTTCCTCTTTTCTGCTTCCCATTTCTGAAACCCTAGAAGCAGCAGATGAAAAGGAATTGGAGGGAATTGGGAATGTACTCAACGCTCGCTCTACCTCTGGGGTTAGGGTTGGTTGGTTTGTTGGGATTTTTGAATTTGGAGAGAGACTGGATTCTGAGAATCCGAATCAGCTCGAATGAACAACAAAGGAGCGCTCTGTGCCTTCCGTCGTTATACAAGTATCTTTTTTTTTTTTTTTGGTACAGCTATTCTCGGTTGTGTTCGTAAACACAATGGAAGTCCAGCTGTCTATGGACATTTTTTTTCGCCTTTTCGATACCAGATTTGAGTCAATGAACTAGGACTCGGCTGTTTCGCCCGTGTGCATTGATGTTTTTGAAATCATTCCCTCTCATGATTGTTCTTCTTTGGAACAATAAATTTAATTTAGGCAAAATAATCACTTTGGTCACTAAACTTTGCATCATTCGACATTTTGGTTACTGAATTTTCTAATATATCACTTTAATCACTCAAATATAACATCGTGTATCACTTTAGTCACTCGTCCATTTTCTCCGTTAAAATTTTATAAATAATACATTTTTAAGGGTATTTCGGTTAAATTGCTTCATTTTTTTTCTCTCCCTCCTCTTTCTCTGTCTCTCTAATTGTCAGCTATCGCCAGCGATTTCTCCTACTTTCGACCACCATATACCACAAAACTAGTCTTGAAATCTTCGTCTCTCCATGCTCTTCAATCTTATGCCCATTTGAGTCATCATTTTGCAGTATAGAAGGAGGAATCATGGAGAAAAAAAAAAACCTAAAAACCCGAGCCGTACTGTTTACCCGAATAAACCTCCGATTCCGGCCAAATCGATCGACACTACATACTGGGTTTTGAAACCCTCCTCGAGGCGAGTTCAACGCCACCAACCCCACCTCAAACTGCCGCTGACCGGCAGAGGATTGAGGAATTAAAGTTCCAGTTATCGTCGGCTTTCGAGCCAAATTTTGGTCATTTTAGGCCGAATCGAGCCTCGCCCCATGTATAAAAGTTACTCCTCTCATCCTTGTAAATATTTTGGCATATGTGTTACACCTCAATTCGAGGTTTGGATGGGCGACGGTGAGGAGGGAGGGAAGAGAGAGAGTTCGATGAAATGTTTTTTTTTTTTGGGAAAAAATATTTTATTAGTGATTTGACAAAAATGCCCTCGAGTTTAACAGCTTATAACGGTAGATTTAACGGCAGTGACTAAAGTGATACACGGTGTTATAGTCAGTGATTAAAGTGAGATATTAGAAAACTCAGTGACCAAAGTGTCGAATGATGCAAAGTTCAGTGACTGTTTTGATTTTTTGCCATAAATTTAACTTTAATGTATTTTTTTTAGGAAAAATCAAATAATATTCATAAATCAAAGCCAGTGAACGTCTTATACATCTACTTCCTAGGATTATACCCATAACTCTGAAAGTCAAGCAAAACTAGAAAATTTAAAGCACTGCTCATTATGTCTTGTTCACTTGTTTATTCAAAACGAGCCTACAAAGATGACATACATCAAGAAAGAGTGAAAAACTAACCTAACTAGAGAGAGATCAACTGCCTAGAATAGCAATTGAGGTGTAATTAGAAACCCATATACTAGATAGCCCGATGGCATACATCATCAAAGTAGGCAAAAATCCAACATTAAGTAATAGGAGAGGGTGGCAAGGCACCCTCCCTTAAAGCCCAAAGCTTATAGATAGCCCACTTCCCATCAGGCCCAGAATAAGGTCCAAGAACCCCACCCAAAGCCCAAAGGAAAACAGACCACCCAACCTGCCCAAGCATGAACCACAACAGCCCCAACCAGCTAACAATGCCATCTATGACGGCCATCCCTGCTAGCTGTCGATGGCAGCCCGTCGATACCTGAACGGATCCAAGACTAGTGAAATATAGGCTTGGAACTCCCGCAACCATCGCACCTGGAGATCTGTTGGAACAAGACCTGAATTGGCTACACCCTTAACTTGCCTGATCCAAGTAACCTGCAACAGCCGCTGTCAAAATCGTTGCACCCTTGCCGGTGAAGAAGTGGCACGACCCAGCCGATATAACCGGCCAAAACTGAGAGAAATAAGAGTCTCCCAGCTATAGTTACCCAAAAGTGAGGACTCACCACCACCTTTTCTAGATATGAGCGAAAGAACAGCGCCCCTAGGAGCTCCGTCGCCGGTTAGACACAAAACCTAGAAACCCCAGGTTTCGTCTAGAGAGAATTTAACCTTAATATAGTTGATTTGCATTATCAGTTTTTACACTGTGAAATTTATAATTTTACTATTCATATCAGTCGGCATGCCACTTTCCTTTTATATATATGATCCCTCAAAATGAGAAACAAGCCCAGCTTTGGGATACTTGTTAAATCTTAAGCCTCCTAATCATGATCCTTAGATGATTATGGGAGATTTTTATTGGATATTATCCTTGCAAGCAAAACTTGGTGGTATTCAAAGAACCTCAAATTATGAATTTTCTCAATGAAGTAGCTTTAATGTCCCTGGCTCCTTGCCCTTTACGGGGAACTCTTTTACGTGGCACCCCGAAGGGGGGTCCCGTAGTGCCGTGACCATGAGCTAACGAGAGATTGACACGTCCTTTAAGACGTCCCAAAAACCCACTGACTACTCAAGACTGCAAGGCCTTTGTAATTTAGTTGTTACTTTACCTAAATAATATAAATCAAATTAAACTAAGCAACCCGACAGTTCTTAAAATGAATTAGCGAAAATAAAAAGAGTAATGGGCCTTATGGCTTACAAAGTGAAGCCCTACGAGCTATAGACTCATTACACAAAACCGAGAGGCGTGCCCCATGTTAATGGGCCCCTCGAAATGGTATTAAGAATAAAATAAAATAAAATAAACAAATTAAGTTAAATAACTCAAGAATTTAATCACATGCCAAGCCTAACCAAGTGTCTTTATTCCAACGCTCCTTGACCACATGCTCGAAACCTGCACACTGTTGTAGGGATGAGCTTTCGTCCTCGCATGGCCAATAGGGGCTAACCCCACCATGCTAGATTTGAAAATATTATTATCGAAAATATTTACTACATATATATTGTGCACATATCGAAAACATTTTAAACAAGGCAACCCAAAACATCTCGTTTAGGCTTCATAAAACCATATGCAATATGCTTATACAACCTGAGCTCAGAGATACTTACCTGCATGATTTTTCACATAGTTGGTGACCGATTCTTGTCTCCTGTACACGGTGGACCAGACCAACTGCCAATTATAGCCGAAATCGATTATTCATTCTAATCTTATTTTTCTTATCGACTATGGGCATCGAAAGTGTCCATTCACTAACCTTGCCATATGAACTCATTGTCAGTATGTAATACTCCGGTTCCTAAAATTTTCTTTTAGTTAATTCTTAATTTCGTCTTAACGACAACCTCCCTTATTGTCTTAAGTTAGTCCATTAAAGAAGACCTAAATTAATTTGGATATTTAATTTTATTTTTAGCGTGGGTCGATAGTGCGCGATGTTACGAAAATATGGGTGAAGACGGTGCCTAAATATGAGTTGAAATGAAGATTTTACGAACATTTTACTATAAGTAAAAAAAAAAAGGGATCATCACCGACCTTAGGGGTTTAAGGGTCATTTGGGTGACCTAAAAATCTCTAGAACGCAAAAAGAAAAAAGAAAAAAAAGAAGAAGAAGAGGGAAACGCTGCCATTTTTCTCCCCCGTCGCCGCCGTCGATTCCGGCCACCTCCGGCCAAAATTTCTAACCATATAAGTTTCCCAACTTATAACCCATTGTGTGTGACGAATCGAAGAGGAGAAGATTTTGGCTTTCTGGCGATTTTTGGCGAATTCCTGCCAAACAATCAACTTTCCGAGGAAATCCAAAGGTATACATAGTTGTTCCTTACCTCATGGGCTTTCTTTTGGGTATAATATTGCATATAGAACTTGAGTTTTAGTTTTGAAAAAATTGAGCCACCACGGGTTGTCGCGGCTCCGGCCGCCATCTCCAGCGGCCTTGTGTGACCATTCTTGGTCTTTTTAAGTCTTTGCGAATCACCTAGGATGTGTAAGGATTATCTATTTCGAACTTAGTTTATTAGATTGAGGTTTGGTTAAGGGGTTACGACCATGGGGGATAACCACCACAGTAACCACCACGGGTTTGTTGTGTTTGGTGGGTTTGCACTACTAGAATTATGTCGTCAGACATCGGCCAAAAACTGATGTAAAACAAAATTTTGACCTATGTCTTTGTGGGTGTAGTAAAAGATCAAAAAGTTTTGACATCGGTTATTAGCCGATGTCTACTAACCATCTATACATCGCTTTTCATGTCTATGCTGATGTCTATCATGCTTCTGCACATCGTAAAACATGAAGTACTGCAAGTTGTTAATCATTTTTTTAGTATATTTTTCACTTATTTACTACATGGTATGAATTGGACATAGTATAATAACAAAAGAACCGATGTGCAATATTTCATTGGACATCGATTTTGTTTTATGTCCGATGTCCACCGATATAAAGGACATCGATTCTTATCTTAACATTCGATGTGCATTAAGTTATTGGACAATGTTTCTTTACAAAATTTTCGATGTCCACCAGTATATGGGAACATCAGTTTTTTTGGTTAAAATTGATGCATTTGTTCTTTTTAAAGTCAGTTCTGTTGGTGATTCTGATTTCCTATATACCAATATACATCCAATCTATTATATAGGTAAAATGTCCACAAGTCCCTCAAACTACTAGCAAATCAAAGCCACATCTCTCAACAAAACATGAATCAAAACTAATTGTAATATTGCATTGCTTGTGTTCGACATAAGTATTTGTAATTTTCAAAATATGATAATAGACAAAGAGGAAACTGCCCACAAAATATAATGCAAGCATTGCAATTTAGGTCCTAAGTAGCAAAAATTACAGCTAGCTAATCCAACATATGGACTTCATATTGAAAGAATAAAAAACCTAGCCAACAGCTAGCTGTTCCCAAAATCATACTCTGCTAGTCAATAACTACAAAAAAATTTGTATGTAGTCAGCCACTTCGATGTGCACCTTGTCATGTTACTCTCTCTTGGGTGTATTCTTTTCAAGACTTTGACATCCACTACAAATGAATACATGAACCATGTAAGGAATTATATAGGCAAGTACAATGTAGAAACCAAAACCAAAACACCAAAGAATTATATGGGCAATACCACCCACACAATAAATACTAAAAAAAATTAACAACATTGCTAGTAAAAGAAGCTGAAGACAATAAATCAAAAAACAAAAATTCAAGCCCTTTCCCTCAATGAGGGAAATCAGCAAGCAAGTGTGAGGTTATCTTAAACGTATTTGCTCCTTAACCAAGTCGTTGCATCTTCCTTAGTTGTAACTAAACCTGCCATGCCATCTTCCATGACATTCAAAACTTCAACATGCTATGTTGCAACCATAAATATATACTTCTAATTAGTGGCAATATAATTATACTCTATAACGCTTGGTAGATTGTGCAGTTCCTGAGCTTGATAGATGTAGAAACCAAAACACCAAAGGATTCAAACTTCAATGTTATGGAGTCAAGAACAATGGGACCGAGCATCATAGGAATTTCAAACAATCTTGAAACAAAATAATAAGTATTATCCACACACAGAAAATAGATAGCACCTAGTCAAGCCACAGTACTTGCCAATAAAGATTAAGCGAGCCATTTTTGACAGCATGACAAGCTTAAAATAGAATAGATTGTAATTATGACAAAATGGGAACCCAATATTTACCTCAATTGTAACCTTGTAAATAAATTTGGTACAACAAGATTTATATATAGCCCGCTCTAGAGAAGATATTCATAGCTTACAAAGCCCTGTTTTTTTTTTTCGATAGATAACTTCATACCTTGCATTCAAAGTCAATTAACACAATTTGAACAAAGTATTTATATACACAGAAAAAAGTGGTAATAGATATCAGTTGCATCAACATTAAATCCAAACTTATAGTCTACACTGATGACATGCAACATAAATAGTCATGCTCCAAACAAGCATAGAAGTAACATACCAAGTACACGGCTAACTAAGATAAACTTCTAATATTTGTTTTAGTTCAAGGAAAACCATCACTTACTGAATCAACATAACTTACTGGATTTTGAAGAAGTTGACATATCAATCAAATCCAACCATGACAGCTCCAACCTATAAGATAATGAACAGACAGAATTATCAATTACTAGAAGTGAAGACTAAATAAAAACCACGAAAATAATGAAAACAAAATTTAGTAAACGAATGTAAACTTATAATTACTAAACGAAGCAGCCAAGACAACCAATCCTACAATTCACCCTAAGAGCAAGTGTTGCAGGGGCTTATAGTCACAAGTTAAGGCATCTAAATGTGTTTCTATCTCTGCCTCCCTTTGGTCAGATCCCCCATTCTTTCACTAGTTAACTGCAAAATGGCATAATGAAGAAATTGAGTGATGCAAAATAATGACTATTCTTGCATAAATGACACAACTTCAACCTATATATTGCTGAGATTATTGAGAGATGGCTACATCTTGCTTGACTTGATTACAAAAGGGAATAATACAATAGTTTATATAGATGCAGTGAACAACTCATGCAAGACCAACATATTCTCAAGCATCATGGGCAAGTATGGGCAACCATGCCTTGGTTCTGTTATCATTACATTCACAAGCAGCTAGCATGTGCTCAATTCTTTCTTTATTATTGTGGCCATCATATTCCTTACACATATATCCATTATTTCGAAGCAGATAATATTCTCTGGAAAGTTGAAAAGTTTTCTCCACGATCTAAGTTGAATTTATACTGAAAGCATTGGTAATAATTCTCATATCCAGATTCTAAAATCTGCAACTAAACAAAACTCAACCCATTCAGATATAATATATACAACTCCAGTATTTATGACCCATTAGGCCATTACCAAAAAAAAATTATGTAGACAAACATCAATCCAAAAATCCATACAGAAATCGAATCCAAACAAAGATTTCCCATCAAATTACCATTGATCAATAACATGAATATGATAATCAAACCCTAAACTACCAGCAACAGAATTACAATTTGAGCTAAAAGAGAATACCTCCAAGCATAAACACCCGTTAAGCATCCGGTCCAGGTTGGTCTTGAATCGTTTAGGTGAGTCTTGGTCTACCAAATCTAGCACAAGCACCCTGAAAAACAAATCCCCATTACACAAAAACCCAAGCAGCAAACTTTGGTTATTAAAAAAAATAATTAGAGCACCTGAGATTAGGGCAAGCCTCTCCAATGGAAACAAGGGCTTGATACGACATCAAGGAGCAGCACAACAAGTTCAGTTCTTAGAGATATGGGCCCAGAAACTACGAGGAGTCGTCGAGGCGGACGAAATTAACGGTGAGGCTACGGAGGCCTCCTCAGCACCGACCAACAACAATGCTACTCAAAATCTGGGCTTCTGGAGAAAAAATGCCTGCAAATTGGGGCTTTCTCAATTAACTTTCAGTAAAATCTACAAGGAAAAATTTTGAGATAAATATGAAAACTTTACGGAGAGATTGAAAGAGGGGAGAGAGAGAGAGAGAGAGAGAGAGAGAGACGTGTGAGGGAGGCCAGATGCTGGTCTGGGCAGAAAAGAACAGAGAAGAAATCGGCAAAGGGAAGAGGGAAGAAGAAGAGAGGAAGGAGAGATCGGTGTTGGAAGGTTTGGGGGCTGTGCGAGTTTTGGAGAGTATAGCTAGGGTTAATGCAGGAGTCAACTAAAGTCTTCAATGCTTTGTCTAATTTGAGTAGCTGAAAATAGCAAGTGTGGGAAGACTGAGGGGGAAAACAAAATTTTGTCCTGCGCCTGCACTTAAAATTTTTTGCGCTCCGTGTTTTTTACAATTTGAGGGTTTCCGCAAAACTGAAATCAAATTCTAGACACCGGTCATTTTAAGGATCGATGTTAAAGGTACCCACAGAAATCGGTTATGACGCAACTCGATGTAAAACCATGCTATTACATCACGTGCAATTCCAACCGATGTCTTTCAGGTGATGTCTAACAGCATAATTCTAGTAGTGTTGGGTGATTCATGTGGCCATTTTGTAGCTTCCTTGATGTTTATTGATGTTATTGGGATGTGTAGGAGCTAGTTTTAAATTATAATTAGTAAAATTGATTAGAATTCTATTATTTGGGCGCCACTTTTGGCGGTGGCTACCGTTGTTGTTGTTGTTGTTGTTGTTGTTGTTGTTATTGTTTGTTATGCCCCGGACCCGGGTCAGAATTTTTTTAACATTTTTCCCGAAATCCGAGGTGTGAGTAAAATAAAATAAAATAGAAAATAAAACCAACACTTGATGAAATCGATTTCTTATTTCAATATAAAAATTCGTACAATTTAGACTTACTAAGAGTATAAGACTCTTGAACAGTAATCTTAGGCCATCTCCAATTGGGAGGGGCTATATTTGACCCTTGGCTAAAATTTTAGCCCCCACAATTTACTATTTATGCAAATAATATAGGCTATAATTTAACCGTCTCCAACTAGTAAGATGCCAAATTTTAGCCCTTGAATATTTTAATATTTTTGTTTAGTTTTATTCAAATTTAAAGTTTTATTTAACTATTATACTATTTCTACCATAATTAAAATTAATTTTTGACACAAATAATTTTTCCATAGTGTTAATCGAACATATATTCATCATTGTAATTAAATTTCGGATTAAGTTTTTTCACGGCCACATATCACTTTGTAAGTTATTAGCAAGATTTCGATTAGATTTTTATCCACTTGTCACCTTTTTACCCTAACATATATAATCTCAATACATTTTCGAATAAGATTTTCAAATGCCACGTGTAGCTTCATAAGCATTTCTCTTGATTTTCGATAAGATTTTTTGTCCTTGTGGCAACTCTTATCTTGATAGAATTGGCTTATCTTCAGGTTCAATTATGAATATAAAGGGTTGTTCAGTTGCAACTCTCGCCATCTCATCTACTTCATCTCCAATCATTTTCTTTAGTTTCAAAGTTTACCATAAAGTTCTGCAATGAGTTCTAACTGGCATGCCAAGTGGGAGGAGATGGCACAACAAGAGGAGGAGATGAGGCAAGAAGAAGAGGAAGAAGAAGAAGAAGATGATGCGAGGCAAAGAGAAACAACATAAGTGGTGATGATGGCACCAAGCTGGTAGTGGGGTGGCTCGGTAGTAGGTCACGCTTACAAACCTTGACAACGTGAGCTGTGGAACTAAAAGTTGTTAAATGATTACTTCGTAGAAAATCCGGTGTTCGGTGAAGATGAATTCAGATGCCGGTATCGTATGAGGCGTGAAGTTTTCCTTCGCATATTAGACCAAGTCCAACAGGCGAACCCTTACTTCCAGCAGAAATGGGATAATGTTGGTCGTCCTAGCTTCTCTCCACACCAAAAGATAACTTGTGCACTCTGAATGCTGGCGTATGCATGCTCTGCGGATTTCTTGGACGAATCCTTTAGGATGTCAGAGTCAACGGGCATCCAAAACCTTGGTGAATTTTGTAGTACCATTGTGACGATTTACGGGCCACGCTACCTCCGGGCACCAACAACTGAGGATCTAGACATACTCCTACAGAGAGCCGAAAAACGAGGGTTTCTAGGAATGTTAGGATCCTTGGATTGCATGCATTGGCAGTGGAAGAATTGTCCAATGGGATGGCAGGGAAGCTTTAGTGGAAAATCTAGAAAACCCACTATTGTTCTCGAAGCTGTGGCTGATTTTGACACATGGATCTGACATGCTTTCTTTGGTATCCCAGGAGCTAAAAACGACATCACCGTTCTAGGGTGTTCTCCATTGTTTGATGCTCTCACAAAAGGTCAATCACCACAACTAAACTATACAATTAATGGTAAGCATCACAACATTGGTTACTATCTCCCTAATGACATCTACCCAAAGTGGGCTACATTTGTCCAATCTATCAAGCATCCTCATGGAGAAGCAGATGTGTACTTTTCTACAAAACAAGAGGCATATCGCAAGGACGTTGAAAGGGGATTTGGAATTCTACAGGCACGATTTGCAATCATTAGGCAACCTGCAAGAGGTTGGGATATGGAAAAACTTAACTCAATTATGTTTACCTGCATAATCCTCCATACTATGATTGTAGAGGATGAGCGATATGACTATTATGATGAGGAATCCGACAACGACGAACCTGACCCAAACAGGTCTAGGAGAACCCGAGCAAGAATTTATGCAAACCCAAATTTGCCTCAAGATCTGAGAACTGGCCGTATCACAATGGAGGAATACATGCTTCGTTATAGGATGATACGCTCCCGTACTGCAAACAATGATCTACAAAATGATCTTGTCCAGCATCTTTGGTCAAAACGAGGAGGAAGATGAGTTGTCGGTCTTATTGTGATTTTTATGTTTATGATTGTAATAAATGATCTTGTCATTGTCATGCTTGAGTCTTGTCATGCATTTGTCATGTCACGCCCCGATTTTCAAATCAATTAATAAGGCATTTTGCCCTTAATTACAAATCATTTCGGGAACGTGACGACATGGAATATCAAATACAAATATGCACTAGAATTTTTTTCCTTTTAATTCAAGTACAACAACACATACTCCATGCCCAACGTATGTAAATGTTGACCCGTTCTTTAGAGTCAAATATTACATACCAATAAATTACATAATAAATTGATATTACAAAATATTAAGTACTTAATCCAACAGAGTTTATCACAAACAGCGAAAGTCTATAAACCAACAAAATGTATGCAGCCTTGCTTACTCCTGGTTATCATTACCTGCAGGTATAACCCCTACACCGTGGAATAGTGTACCGGGTTATATCAACAAACCCGGTCAGCTTATGAAGCCGGTATGAGTGATCTAAGTTTACTCACCCTAAAACGTTTAACAAAAATATACATATATATATTTTGTTTAAAACAATATATATGTAATTTATATTCTTCAAATATAATTCCAATCCCGAAAATTCATATTATAGAATATACTGAACCTACGCGTCCCATACCACGTATTTTAACCTCACACGTCCCATAAACGTGTATGTTAATCCCAGGGTAATTCAGAATATTAAACAATATAAACCTTCCCCAAAATCGTTTCCCAAAATTATGATTTCTTTCTTTTTAAGAAAAGTAAATCCTCATAATAATTACTTCAATTTTTAAAGAAGTAAAAACTTCTAAATACAATTCAATAATTCTCCAAGAATTGTAATTCAATAAATCAATGCTTCAATTATTTAAGAAGCAAATTCATATCATACTCACACAAAACCACAATCAACTTCAAATGATTAAAAGCGAGAATACCATTTTTCTTCTCCTTTTAATACATCAAGATAAAGCGAGAATACCATTTTTCTTCTCCTTTATTACATAAAGTATTCATCTTTGTTTTCAATGAATACATGGCTACACAGTCTAGAACTCTAACCTTCACCTTCTGGCTACACAGTCTAAAGCTCTAACCTTCACCATTGGCTACACAGTCTAGAGCTCTAACCTTCACCCATTGGCTACACAGTCTGAAATTCCGGTACACCGGATTGTCCCAATAACGGTAGTCGTCTTAAACACTAATCGGAGAGTATATACAAATTTAAACTTAACTCTCCTATAACAAACAATTGTACAATCAATACAAATATATATATGCAACAAGCACAATCAATTGTACAACCTAGAATCCCAAAGTGTGCATCATACTAGCACACCACGGACTAAATATATCTATGTATGAACAAGCACACAATATGCTAATCAATTAAGCACAATACAATAGATATCAACAATCACACAAGCAACACAACAATGGTCACCCGGAACCTCTACCACTAGAGGAAAACCGGAGGGGAGCCGTACCCCACGCTCTTGTGTAACACTATGAAAAACGCCAAATCGGCAAACACGTACAAGGGGGAACTCCGTCCCAAACTCTACATTATCAACCCTATGACTAGTGGCAGCTCTAACCTTGTGTAGCTTCCATTTGCTTCTTCAAGTGCTCCCACCTCAAGCTTCTCCAATTGATCGAACTTCACCGGCGTGAATCCTCCAACTGCAAGACACCGACTATGCAAGTGTGTGTGTGTATGAATGAATGAATTCAATTCAATTAACACAAGCAATTCAACAAGGAACAATTGCTTGCATTAACCAAACCGAATTGAAAAGCCTTGAATATGATTCAAGGGTTTGTTTAACTAATCACAAGGATCATTAGCTAAACAAACAAACAACAAAGAAGATTGAATATAGATTCAATCATTCAATTCAGCAATTCAACATGGAACAATTGCTAGAATCGAATAGAATCTCCTAAATCCTAAACATAGGCTAAACTAGCATATTAATGCAAATCAAAGTGTTTAGCAATGGATTATAGATGGAGATTAAGATGAGGAACCTACAACATGGAACTAGGATCACTCACAATACCAAAGAACTCTCTCAAAGTGTATGTTCGGCTATGGGGAAAGAGTTGACCGAAATGAAACACAAGGGTTCTATTTATAGAAAACAGCCCAGAAGTATTTGCGATCGATCGCACGATATTATGCGATCGATCGCACAGTGTAAAATCAAGTCTGGAAGTGAAAACCCTTGTTTGCGATCGATCGCGGAAAGTTGCGATCGATCGCACGAAAAAGTCCCAACGGACATATTTTCGAACTGCAACGGTCATAAATCCAACGGACAAATTTGCCACGTGGTGCGATCGATCGCATGAACAGTGACGATCGATCGCAAGGCATAAAACAGCCTTAAACAAAAAGGAATGCTAATCAAAACAAATCTATAAGAAGATCTAGCAATCCTAACATCATAAACTCAAATGTATGAAACTATGCATACAAAATTTGAGCCGGTCGCGATGCGACCGGGTGCTTATAAAATAAGCACTCGAAACTTGTGATACAAGACACAAGTGTGGCAATCAAGCATCCTATACTTATGTGATTCACATCATAAGAGAAAGGAAAACAACCTAGATAAACCTAGGACAACAAGGAAGACATAATATGAATGAAATGCATGTGCATATGCATGAGTCATACCTTGAGGTGCTTGAACGAAACCTTCGATGACCAATGATCGAAGTCCGGAGAAAAGACCGGATAAGAAAGGCGTCTTCACGAACCATCTCGAGTAAGAACAACCTAAGCCACGACTTCTAATCCCTAAAACAAACTAGCAATGATACAAAAGAATTGCTAATACAAGGGAAGAGGTTTTGTCAAATAGGAAATAGCCAATAGCAAATATTTTGCCCTTACACAGTCTAAAGCTCTAACCTTCACCCATTGGCTACAAAAACATTCGAGTAGGCAAACACAATATCATAATTTTTGAAATATTGTTTCCCACAAAATCCACCAATTAAAACAATAAAATGAATACTTTCAAATATTGTTTTAACACAAAATCACACATGCTGATATATCAAATTAAAAACTGTATTTAATTTATATATCGCAAAATCATTTAAATAAATATAATTATTTATTTTCGCAGACAACACAATATGAATTAATATTCATATATAAAATATCGTGAGATTCACTCACCTCTAATTCCTGCTGCGTCTTCAAATAATACCCGGGAATCGACAAAGCTAGCCAAATGCTTCATGATTCCAAAATACCTATGAACATGCAATTTTCCACTTAGCATATCATAGTTTCCAAATTGATGATTCTAAAATCCAATCACTTCAGATATTCCTCAAATGTCTCTTAGACATCAATAACCATAATTCGGGACAGTTTGACCAAAAGTCAACCGTCGGTCAACGTGGGTCCCACGTCTACTATTCATCAACGGGCCACACAAAAACCGAAACTTCCAAAATCCATCAACATGCTTATTTCTAGCATCCTAACATCATATCCAAAATTGGTGATGATCCAACGGTCGGATCATCACGGATCTAACGATCCACAACTATCGCTTAATTGATCATTGATCAAACGACCGAATTTGACAAAAGTCAAAACACGAAAGTTGTTCGTATCGACGAACCAAGCCAAACAGAGCAAAGAACTGCTCCTGGACCGGCCGGACGCGCCGCCGACGCGCCGCCACCGACGGTGGCCAGCCGCCGGACAAAAGTTGTCTGATTGCTATGAAATTTTAACAGCATGTTCTACACATTACCAGAAACAACTTTCATAACTACCACAAGGGCCAATTCAAAGTAAAAAGTCTCGAATTTACCTCGATAGTTCCAAAACCCTAGGATTTCAAATCCAAAATTCTCCTTCGTCCGAACTCCGATTGAAGCGTACTTTATGTTGTTAGAAAGCCCCAAGCAAGGCCTACAAAGCCCAGTAGGTAAGGTGACTCGATTTGGCCGAAAACTTGCCCAGAAACGGATGAACAGTTCGGCTGCGTTTTTCCCCTTTTTCTTTTCTTGATTTCTCCTTCTATACTAAGAATTGATCAAGGAAAATTATATAGGGTTGAAGAGAATTGAGTGGTGAACAATTTGGGACAAGTTTCATGGCCGGAGATGGCCGGAATTGGGAGAAATCGCCGGTCAAAGTGGTCGGTTACTGTAGCACGGGTGAACAGTAATTTTCTGGGGGAAATTCTGATTTTTGGTGAATAGTAAAACCCAAAATCATTTTTATAGAAATTCGTCAAACTTTCGAGGTCCATAACTTCTTCATACGATGTCCGTTTCCGGTGAACCGAAATCCTACGAACTCGATTCGACGAGGTCTACAAATCTCGTGAAGAAAGTTTTCCCAAAATCTCAACGGATAAAAAGTTACTTTAATTAACCTTCTGTAACTTATAATTACCACCGTAATTATCGTTTTACGACGAAAACCCCTAAAAATACGAAATCACACCATTTCACTTCAAATTTCACGACCTATTTTATAAAAATAGTATCGAAATTTTCGGGGTATTACATGTCATGCTTGAGTCTTGTCATGAATATGTCATGCTTTAGTCTTCCAATATTTTGTCATGCTTGAGTCTTGTCAAGCTTTAGTGTCGTGTTTTGAATCATTGCAATGAATGAAATGTACTATGTAACTTTGATATTTCTCTACATTATTTTAATTATTGTGTGGCTTGTTTTCATTGTAATTAAATAATAAACTTTATTTTAAATCATCACCAATTTATTTCATAAAAATAAATATTCCATGAAAAACTACATTATGCTTAAAAATTAAATTGACAACTAGAAAAGTAACTACTTAAAAGCCTACAACTACTTTAACAATTTATTCGGCCAACGTTGACCATAAACTCAAATCTAAATTCACTAAATTATTCAATCTATTCATCAACATCGGACAACATTTGTGGACGATAGACATTGGATGTTGAATCGGAGTCGGAAAACAAGTCACGTGCACGCATTTTCTCTTTTATTTCCCTCTTCCTCCCATCATAATACGCCTTACTTATTGGAGTAAAATTGGTGGTTTGCGTCAACAAAATAGCTTCATCCCTAGCAAGCTCTCTTTGTTCCTCTCTTCGCTTCTCTCTCTTAATTTTTTCTTCTTCCGCCCATCGTTGTTGAGCACGCATTTCCTTCAAGTTGGCAACTAATTCTTCTCCGATGGCCTTCATGTCCGTTTCTTTAGCCTTTTCCCTTAATCTTCTAGTGGCATTTCATCCCATCGTCCTAGGAATTGGTGTTGGAGTTGGAGTAGGACTAAGAGAAGCTTCAATAGGACTCTCATCGTCGTCCAAAGAATACGGTGAGTTTCTTTGCACTGGTCTCGGACCATATTCTTCTTGTGGTGGGTCTTGAAACGTCACCCAATCTTTGCACAATTTAAAACAATTTTCAAATTTAAATTGTTTTCCTTCCATTTCGGCCTCATAGTAACCCTTGGCTTGACGATGCTATAAAATAAAATCAAAATGTAATTAAACAACTACGATTGAAGATCAAGAGTTGCTTCATAAATATTATTGGCATTAATTAAAACTATAAAGCAAAGCATAAAAATTAACTAAAATCTTACTTGGTCGGAGAGATTTGCTCCACTTTGAATCCTCCTCTCGGCTCTCTTGACACAATATTGATGCCACTTGTTCATCTTCGGAAAAAGATGCTTCTTCCATCTAGACTCACAACTATCTTTTGATCTCATCTTCGGACAAGTATTTCCTTGATAATACTCCAAGTATGTTTGTTGAATTTGGAGCCAAAAACTATCATTTGATTGGTTTGTACCATTTCTAGTATTTTCTGAAATTTTGATGTAAGCTATAGTTAAATCTTCATCTTCTTTTGGAGACTAATTTCCCCCTTTCATTTGAGAAGTGGTGGCCATTTTTCGAAATGGGAAGAGATGGTCAATTGGCTAACAATGAGAAAAAACTAGCAAATAGGTGAGTGAAATAAGTAAAATATGAGAGTAAATAGAAAAGGTGAGAAAAAATTAAGAGGAGAAGTTGATTTATATAGAAGAATCATAGAGCCGTTAGGAGTAAAAAAAAATTTCAAAACAATAAACACAACGGCTAGTGAATAGTGAGCAAACGGTAACAAAAAAAATCAAATCTAGACCATTAGATGTTAAACGGTCAACAAATCTATGCCATCCATTTTTTCTTTTTGAATTCATATTTCCGAAACCAATTAAAAGCTGACACATGGCCTCATTTATTTTTCTTTCCCATCAGCTTGTTTCTCTCTCTTCACATGTGATGCATGTGGTGCATTTGTTGGGCCCCTCGGTGGGCTGTCATAAGGGCTGCCAAAAGGGCCATATTTGGCATGGCAAATAGCCTTTTTAGCCATCCAAATTTTTTTTTGGTTTGGCATAACATCCAATTGGGGATGGATAATAGCTATAATTGGGCTATTTTTTGGCTTTTGGCATCCCATTGGAGATGGTCTTATAGGTGTAAACTCTAACCAACACTAATTGCTTCAACTCTTTAACTTTCATAGTTCTCGTATCTAAACATAACCTGCAAAATCTATAATGGGGTGAGCTCAACCTGCGGCTCAGTAGGAAGCTATTCCTCTTCAAATAACAGATAATCAAACAAGAATTTATATAGTATGCATGAATGCATTTTCTATTCCCGAGAATTTATATAGTAGAATAAACTGAGCCTACACGTCCCATACCGTGTATTTTACCACAAGGGTGACCCCGAATATCCTACAATATGAATAAACCCCCACCCCAAATCAATTCCCCTAGCCCTCTTTTGCTAGTCATCTTGTCCATTCCCCTGTCGCCAGTCCCGAATTACCCATTCAATAACCTATACTAATTGCGCAATAACATTGGGCTGACATGAGATCTGGTATGCCGAGGTTATGGACTCAACTACGCAAAAGATAATTTCATCACATTCCTTCCAATAGCATATCTCAAAATCCACCCTTATCCCTCCCATAAACATTAATTCAATGATGCATCAAATAATAAACTCATAAAATAAATGCATCAAAGCTTCAACTATTCCAAATCAAACATATCACCCAATAGATAAGCAAACATGCAAGCAGATAAATAAGTCGAGGTTCCCTAGATCCCCCTACCTGAATTCCGAGCTATTTAGTAAATATGCGTCCCTGCATAATAAATGAATATACAAGTACAGTTCACATGTTTGTAATTATAAGCACATATTTATTTGAAACACAAAGAAAATAGTTTATGATAATACATGTTCTATTAATTAGGTACCTCAATTCTAAGGTTATTTGGAAATCCAATGAAATGCCAAAGAAATAGTCAGAGTGACTCATAGTACTGCATAAATTCTGATGTGATGTGCCTAACTTTGTAATAGCCCAACTCTTTCATATGAACTCCAAAATTAGCGTGGTTGGTCTTGTTTGAAATCTTAGAATGTCTAGTTTCATGTTCTTGTATTCCTAAAAAAATTGGAACAAAGGAAACTACTGAAATAAACAGAAACATTATGGCAGTGCAGCAAGTTACAGAGTTTCCGACTGCAGATCCTCAACCTCGAAAAATCATAACTTAATTTACAAAACTCTTTTTCTGGAGATTCCAACTCTGAAATTATCTTTAAGATGTCTACTACAACTTTCATGAAGACACCGACTTCAAATAATGGACAGAACAGTACAGTTTACAGCAAATTGATCATTGGGTCAGAAATCACACTTCAGATTGCAGACACCTTTTTCAACCTTTAGTTTAATCATTCAATCCTACATAAAAATCTACAAAATTTAGTCCTTCTGAACACTGAATTATAAGTTTTCAAAACATGCAAATGGTTTCCAAAGATATGGTCTAGATTAAAAGTTATGGCTGCTCAAAGTTGGCTAAATGATCACTGCAGAAATTTCCCAAATAAAGTCCCTAGTCAAACTTTGTTCAACTCCTACCAAATTTGAGGTTCCTGTTCAGTTCTAAGGTAGTATACATGATGCATAAAGGTTCCTTGATCACTCTAGTTTTCTGTTGTTAAAACAAAAGAAGAGCTTGGTTTCAATTTGAAGCCTAAATATTACTCATGACACCCAAATTTGCATAACCATATATGTTTCCTAACCATTCTAATCCACTAGAATGATATCTCATATCAATATGAACTCAGAAACTCTAAACTCTTGGCATAGATATATTAACAAAACTTCAGTAAAAATAGAATAAGATTCTAGGATTGTAATCACCTCTCTATCCCAGTGAGATTTCCAATTCTCAGAGGCAAATCCTCTCAATTCCTCCTTCAGTGATTTCCGTCTTCCTTCATATTCTGTTTTCCTCATCTTCCCCTATCCTCTCTTCTTTCCTTTTCACCCTTCTCCAGCTCTCTCTCATTCCTCTCTTTCTTTCTCTTCTCTTTTAAATTCACATTCTCTCCTCCTCTCTTTTACACGTATTGGAGCTGTCTCCAATATATTCATTTAATCTTCATGGTGGAAAAGTATAAAATTGGTTTTAGACTTTCAGTTTATACTGCTCAAGACTCGTCTATAATTGACGTTCTAAAAAGAGGGACTGCTAGCCTCTATTTATAGTTAACTAAGTCGGCAGAAGAATGGCGGCAAAGAGACTAAATTTGGATGAGTATAAATGTTCTTATCCTACTATATATGACTTGGGCACTAAGGGATGAATCTTATACGTACATGTTTATACATGATGGAGCTTTGTTGTTATCCATTAAATAGCCAACTTAGTACTAACAAGTAACAAGGTGAAGCTGAGCTTTTTATGAAAAGTTACTACAGACAAAAGCTTGCAACAATTGATCCTTAAGAAAATATAGGAAATTAAGAGTATGATACTTAGAGGCCAAGTAAATGATAGATACAAAAGGCTCTATCATATCTAGAAATATTCTACCCAGTTTTGTTCTTATTTGATTGTATGTTCTAGAGTTTTCTTGAGTCTATTTGGTAGTCCAAAATGGATAGACATGTACAACCTTATCAGCTAAAACCTTGATCACCAAGTAATGGATATTAATTAGATCGAGGTGTTTGCATATATGAGCTGCAAAACACTTGAACTTAATGACTGGGAATACAAACATTAACTTGCAGCTGCTATGTTTTTCTTAATAACTAAGCATTTGAAGGATAGATACAAAATTCTACAAATATATATCCAGCAGTAGAAGATAACTTTCCAAATAGATAGTCATGGATGTTCCAATCCTATAAAATTAAGTACTTAGCTACTAAGATATTGAAAATATAAAACTATGGTTACTAATATCGCACCACCCCCAGCAGCTAACGAATGTTCGATTAACAACAAGCTATAACTACGTTCAGACAAAACAAAACAAGAACACCTCTTGATAATTTATCGATGTTGTTCCTCAAGCAGAACTATGAGCTTTAACTAAGATCAATGTGGTGGGGTGTCCAGAGTAATTAAAAAAGGAGTATAACTTGGCCTGGTTTTGGTTGAAGGTAAGGAAGTTTTCATGGAGTGGGATATTAGTTAAATGAAATTGAAGTCGATTGTGAGTTAGAGAAATTTCGGGATGCCATTAGGTCGATTAATATTATTCACTGTTAGGACGTATTCACTTTATATTTTAATTGAGTTAATTGTTGTCAATCCGAAGTTAACTATTAAACATTGGTTTAAGTGAAACTGTCGAGCCTCGAGCCAGCATCTGGAGACGATTCCGGGAAGGACCTTGCTTAGAGCTTAGCTGCTATATACACAATGAAAGGACTTTTTTTTAAGTAAATGCATGCAATCCTTCTTTTAACCATTTAATTAGTTATTTTGATTAAGTTGATTCTTTATATTTTCAAGAAACTCAAGTTTAATTGATAATCCGAGATTTTTAGTTTGAATGATTATTTGAAATCAAGCCTATTTTTCATGAGCAAAAAGAAGGATTTGAATTTGATATATACATGTTTATTGAGCTGAAAATCTTGGATGCATTATGATTATACCTATGCGAGGAGGGAATTCCGCGTAGGGCCTGTGCGAGGAGAAAATTCCACATAGGTACTTAACTTTCTTTGAAGATGCTTGTTATTTCTCTTCCACTGATCCTTCTCTTCAAGGGGAGAATCACTCATATTTGGAAGAGAAGTTCAGTGACATTGTTATTTATGGTGTGTCTCAAAAGAGTGACCTAGACCATGTTCAGCAGAATCACCCTGATGTGGAGAAGATGCCAGAAAATGCCAGAAAATGATGAAGTTGACAAATTAGCAAAAACTGCTGAAAAAGGCCCAGATTGTCAGAACTTGAACCCAGTTGAACATGAAAATTTGGATTAAGAATTTGTTGCACAAGATCATACATCCTCCACTGAACCACCTATTACACTAACTCATATCCAAACTACTATTGAATCACAGTTGCAGGATGTTTGCGAAGCTCCAGTATCTCCCTCTCCCTAAACTATCTCTCCCAAGGTTCGAAAAATCGCTAGGTGTTAGGCGGGTGGTGGGCAAGGGCTTAGCGCCTAGAGGCCTAGGCGGAAGCCTAGGCGGGGACTAGGCGTTTTTTTTTTCCAGCATATAATTATATAAATTAAGAAAATATATATATATATATCATCAAATATTATCAATTTTCCAAAAAAGAAATCAATATAGATAATTAATTTTATAGGGAGAGGCTCTAATGAGGACCCTTATAATGAGGACTTGGTGATGACTTTTTGATTAGACCTACTTTTTTATTACATCTCGACAAATCAACCGTTCAATATTTAGATATTATAAGTAGATCACTTCTACAAATTTTCAATGAAATCGGAAATCGTTAAGTCATCTATAATTGTGATTTACCATTTATGAATATGAATGGTTCAAAATTGACAGATTTGGTTCGTCCATTTATTTGGTCTAGTTCGGTACCTTAACGATTTCAAATTTTGTTGAAAATTTGTATAAGTGATATACTCATGAATATCTTAACATTGAACGGTTGATTTGTCGAGATGTAATCGAAAAATAGATATCACAACCATTAATCGAAAAGTCTTCACCAAGTCCTCATTATAAAGGTCCTCATTAGAGCCTTTCCCTAATTTTATATACATATATGGGCCAAGCCCACCTCTTGTCCTCTTTTTTTTTTTTCTTCTTTTCGCACTTGATGGCTGACCTCCCTCCTCCTTCTTTTATTATTTTCTTCTTCTCTCACGCAGCCACCACCATGTTTTCTTCCCTTCTTTTTTTCTTCTTTGCACCCACATGACCACCTCACCTTCAGTCCTTCCCTTCTTATCACCCACCTGACCACCTCTTTCTTTCTTCTTCTTCTTCCTCACCAGTTTACCCTAAATCCACCATTTCTTCCTCCTCCTCTCCTTCTCTGCCTCGAGTGCAAGATCTGGATTTTTTTTTCCTTCACCGCCCAGGCCAGCCCAAACCTGCCTAATCGCCGATTTTTGGCCGCCTAAACCCCTACCGCGATTATCCAGGCCGATTGGCCATTCATCCAGGCGGAAGGACACCGATTAGCGCCTAGGCGCCGCCTAGGCCAATTTTTAGAACCTTGATCTCTCCTGATCAGTATGCTCCTAAGGATCGTCCTGAGGTAAGTCCTGAACCCCTTCATGAGCTCGGAAATATTAGTTTACCGGCCTATACCTTTGAAAACAAAAATATTGCATGGTCATACAACTCGTGCTCATGCTGCTAAACAGTATGATCTCAGTCTTACACCTAAAACCAAATACCATGTTGCTAATTTTGTGTCTACCCATAGGTTATCAAAGTCTTATACATCTTTTGTGAATTAATTATTTTCTCTATCCATTCCTAGTAAAGTGCAGGATGTTCTAAGGGATCCGAAATAGTCCAAGGCAATGGAAGCAGAGATGGAAGTTCTTGAGAAGAATCACACTTGGGAGTTAGTGTCTTTGCCTCGTGGCAAACAAATAGTTGGATGTAGGTGGGTTTATATAGTCAAACATCATCCAAATAGGTCCATTGAGCGGTACAAGACGAGGTTAGTTGCTAAAGGGTATACCCAGATATACGAGATTGATTACGGAGAAACTTTTGCCTCGGTTGCTAAAATTAACACAATCCGAGTACTGATATCGCTTGCAGCTAATCTTGATTGGCCTTTGCAAGAGTTTGATGTCATGTGACAGGACCCGCCCCAGATTCCATCTGGGAATCAGAGGTGGCCCTGTGGGGCCCATCTTAGAAAAGATCATACCGAAAATTCAGCATAATCTCCCCTAAAGATGGACTACCCGAAAACCTGTAAGTTAATAAAAACTACACTTCAAATTTTTCAATTCACAATCAACACCCGAGCCTACGTGCTCGCCGGTGATAATAATTCAAATTCTACCATTTAAAATAGATTTTTAAAATTTCTATCTCCAATCTAAAAACTGCTTCAAAACCATTAGAACATGTTCACCCGTTGGGGCTTTGGGGCAAGGGCTCTGGGGCTCTAGGGCTCTAGGGCAGTTACTATTTGGTTTCTTTTTTATGATTGCTTCCACCTGTTGGGGCAGGGGCAAAGTCACATTTTTATTTTTTTTGTAAATATTAAATATTATTTATTACAAATGTTAAATATTATTTATTTCAAATGTCAAATATTATTTATTGCAAATTTCAAAGGTTTTTATAGACATTTTTACCATATTTTTTATGACTTTTTTTTTAATCTGACGATTTTTAAAAAATATGACTGTTGCAATTAAGTAACCAATGCAAAAAAATTTGGAGCTTCACCAAATGGCTATATTGCTATATTGATTAGGCTATATTGCTTGATTAGGCTTTGACCAAACAGCTATATTGCTGCAAAAAAATCTGGAGCATCACCAACGGCTGTATTCCCATAATCCATAATCCCATGTTAATTAAACAAAAAAAACAGCCTCACGTGAGGGGAAAAAGTTGACCATGTGAGGATTTAATTATGTGGGGTCTACCACTTTTTGAGGTTGCCACCTAGCATCTGGGTCAAGACTTGGGGTTAGTCTTGCCTTGAGGATTGCCCAGGTCAGTTTTGGACTGGGCTAGAAATCATGGGTGAAAGTTGGGTTTTTATTATTTTTTGCTTTTTGGGGCTACATCTATGTGGCAACAAGGTCAAACTCCCTTGGTGAACATGCTCTTATACATCTTAAAATTTGAAATATCAGAGCAACTAGAGTTTATACACGTACAATAACAAAATTTAGGTAGGTTAAACTATAACCTACAAGGAAGGGAAGGTGGTGACGACTATGCCTCGACTTTAACACGTGACCTCAGTTAGCTAGTCTGCAAAAGAAAACCGACTATGCCCGACGCCTGTCAAGATCCTCCTCCACGTCCTTCTGGCACGAAGTCCAATTCAAAGTAGAAATCCACGAATTTGCCTTGGAAGTTCCGGGTGCCCGAAATTTCAAACGCTCGATTCTCTTTCGTCCGGAGTCCGATTGAGGTGATTCTTACGGCGTTAGAAAGCTCTTGGCAAGGGCTACAAAGACCAGTAGGTGGCGCCGGTCGATTTGGCCGAAAACATGGCCGGAAATGGATGAACAGTTTAGCCATGTTTTTCGGGTTTTTCTCTCTTTGATTTCTCTTTCTACACTAAAATTCGATGCATAAAATGGGTATAGGATTGAAGGGCTTGAAGAGACGAAAATTTTGGGACAAGTTTCACATCAAACGATGGCCGGATGGCCGAGATATAGGCCGGAGAAGCTTCGGCCACTGTAGCTCGGGGAGAGAGAGAGGTCTGGACCGAAATGGAAACTTTCCATTTCGGAAATTCCTTAAATAGAAACTTCCCGAAATAGTAACTCCCCCTTCCTAATACCATAACTTCCTCATACGAAGTCCGATTTTCATGTACTTTATGTTCACAGACTCGGTTTAACGCGCTCTACAACTTCCGCGAAGAAAGTTCAATCAAATTCCTAACCAAGCAAAAAGTCATCTCGAGGTCCCCTAAATTGTAATAATCGAAACTCGAAAATGAAAGTTGACAATCTCCCCCCCTAAGAAAATTTCATCCCCGAAATTCATACCTAAATAAATGTGCACAAGACTCGTATTTACATAACAGATTCCCTAGTAGTCTCTTCTACTACAAAAATCCCCTATAAAGCCCTAAATAAATTTACTCCAACCTCTAACATATTCGTCCATGAAACTAACTCGAACTCCCAAGAACACTTCTTTACGTATTCTTCCAACTAATACTTACTAGACTTAGTATTCAACTGATTCTCCCAATTACAACACTCGCCGAGTGTTCCACCTGCTCGCTCCTATCGAGTGCATACACCATCAAATAACGCTCAAAACCAAATGACTCTCCTGTCGTTATGGTATGTCATTCCATCCAATGATTTCTCTAGTCTATTAATCCAACTCCATACCATAGCCAAATCCATGACACAGTAGCAAATCCTTCTATTACAAGCTTTTTAACCTGCCTTTGCATATTACCATAACCAACAACATTACTCGGGGGTGCTGCCTTGCCACGCTCCAAAACAGTTCTTGAGGGATTAACATAAAAACAGATTCATTCACAATTCTTGCAACTGCTGGAGAATTTCCGTCTCCTATGAGGTCGGCGTTCACGAGGCATAATACCAAGGAAGGTATTCGAGATTAAGTAACTGAACCAACTAATATCCCGACACGTATCTTACGTACACACTTGATAACCACACCAGCACCAAAGAGTATATGATGGGGATCCGCCGTGGTCGGGCCATCACTCGAGAGGTACTGAGTGTCATCAAGTATGTAAAGTCTACAAAATCAAATAACCTAAGGCTCTGATACCAAGTTGACAGGACCCGCCCTAGATTCTATCCTAGAATCCGAGGTGGCCATGTGGGGCCTATCTTAGCAAAGATCATACCGAAAATTCAGCATAATCTCCCTTAAAGATGGACTACCAGAAAACCTGTAAGTTAATAAAAACCACACTTCAAAATTTTCAACTCACAATCAACACCCGAGCCTACGTGCTCGCTGGTGATAATAATTCAAATTCCACCATTAAAAATAGATTTTCAAAATTTATATCTCCAATTTAAAAACTGCTTCAAAACCATTATACATCTTAAAATTTGAAATATCAGAGCAACAAGAGTTTATACACGTACAATAACAAAAATTAGGTAGGTTAAACTATAACCTACAAGGACGGGAAGGTGGTGACGACTGACGACTATGCCTCGACTTCAACGCGTGACCTCAGTTAGTTAGTCTGCAAAAGAAAACCGGCTATGCCCAACGCCTGTCAAGATCCTCCTCCACGTCCTCCTGGCACGAAGTCCAATTCGAAGTAGAAATCCACGAATTTGCCTTGGAAGTTCCTGGTGGCCAGAATTTCAAATGCTCGATTCTCTTTCGTCCGGAGTCCGATTGAGGTGATTTTTACGGCGTTGGAAAGCTCTTGGCAAGGGCTACAAAGCCCGATAGGTGGTGCCGGTCGATTTGGCCGGAAACATGGTTGGAAATTGATGAACAGTTTGGCCACGTTTTAAGGATTTTTCTCTCCTTGATTTCTCTTTCTACACTAAAATTCGATGCATGAAATGGATATAGGATTGAAGGGCTTGAAAGACGAAAATGTTGGGAAAAGTTTCACGTCAAACGGTGGCCGGATGGCCGAGATATAGGCCGGAGAAGCTTCGGCCACTGTAGCTCGGGGAGAGAGAGAGCGGGTGAGGAGAGAGAGAGAGGTCTGGAAACTTCAGAAATAGTAACTCCCCCTTCCTATACCATAACGTCCTTATACGAAGTCCGATTTTCACGTACTTTAAGTCCACAGATTCAGTTTAAATCGCTCTACAAATTCCGCGAAGAAAGTTCAATCAAATTTCTAACCGAGCGAAAAGTCATCTCGAGGGCCCCTAAATTGTAATAATCGAAACTCGAATATGAAAGTTCGTCAATTCGCCGTAAAATTGACTAGCAAAATAGTAAATCTTGGTTCGGGATGTCACATCATGAATGCTTTCTTGCATGGTGATTTGAATGAAGAGGTGTATATGGATCTTCCCCCGGGATATGGTATTAGAAATATTGTGGGCTAGTTGATTATACTTGTTACATATTTTTATGTGACAATAGTCTGATTGAGTCTTGATAATTTTGACTAACAAGATCATCCTAATAAAGAGAACTTTTAAGTTCAAAAGGAAGTTATAGATAAAGTATATTATTATCTGACAGTTTGGTTTCCCGTTTAAAATCCCTTAATAGGTGGGTTTTAGTTGGGCACGTTCAGATATAAAAGGAGGTCCCTGCCCTCTCAGTTTTCACGTTCAATTCAGTTCTTGACCTAGTTCCTATTGCTAGTGAGCATAAGGTATTGTGAGAGTAGAAGACTTGCTTCTTCAGGTGTTTGCTGTTTGTGGAGATGGTTTCTTCATCAGGTATTATTCCTGTCACTTAGGTTTAAATTCATGATTGTTTGTAAACATGTAATTTTATGTTTGTACGGTATAAGGTTAATGCATTAATGTTTATGTCTAACATATGGTACATCAACTGGTACAGGAGTGGTGTGCAGATTGAGGAAGTACTTGTATGGACTCAAACAGTCTCCAACAACTTAGTTTGGAAGGTTTACTATGTTTATGAGGAAGATTGGCTACAAACAGAGCAACTTTGATCACACATTGTTCTTGAAACATAGAAAAGATATGCTCATTGCTTTAATTATTTATGTGGATAATATAGTAGTAACTGGCGATGATGCATAAGAAATTCAAAGACTACATATGCAGTTGAGTTCTGAATTTGAAATGAAGGATTTGGGAAAACTGAAGTATTTTCTAAGGGTTGAGGTTGCCAGGGAGAGCGATAGTATCATGTTATGTCAAGGAAGTATGTCCTTGACTTATTGGCAGAAACAGACATGCTCGATAGCAGACCAGCTGACACGCCTATTGAGCAAAACCATCGGCTTGCTGAGTATCCAGATGAGGTTCCCACAGATAAGACCAGATATCAGAGGTTAGTTGGGAGATTAATTTACTTATCACACACCTGACATTGCATATGTTGCAAGTTTTGTGAGTCAATTTATGCATAACCAAAGTGAGTCTCATATAGATGTTGTAGTACGCATTTTATGATATTTGAAGTCTGCACCGGGAAAAAGTCTTGTATTCTCTAAGAATGGTCATCTAGATGTCAGTGGTTATACATATGCAGATTGGACAGGGTGTATCACAGGCAGGAGGTCCACCTCAGGTTATTTTACCTTTGTTGGTGGTAATTTGGTTACATGGAATAGTAAGAAACAAAAGGTGGTTGCTAGGTCTAGTGCAGAAGCTGAATATAGAGGGATAACCCGTGGTGTTTGTAAGTTGTTATGGTTGAAGAATCTGCTTAGAGATTGAATATAGAGGGATGGCCCGTGGTGTTTGTGAGTTGTTATGGTTGAGGAATATGCTTAGAGACTTGGGCTTTCGACAAAAGGAAGTCATGGCTCTTTATTGTGACAACAAAGCTGCTGTTGATATTGCTCATTGTAATACCCCAAAATTCTATCATTTATTTCTTGGAGTTTTTCCTAGTAATAAATGGTTATCGAGGGGTCAAAAAGTTGACTTTTTATTCGTTGAGTTTCTCTGAAAACTTTCTTCATTAAAGTTGTAGAGCACGTTGATACGAGTTCATGGACATGTGGTTTGTAAAAATCAGAGTTTGTATGAGTGAGTTATGATTTATGAAAGTTGGGTTTCCATTTTGGGAAAGTACTATAAATAGGCGTACTATTTCTGAAAATTTCCCAAGGATAGAAACCCTTCGACATCCTTGTGAATTTTCGCATTCTACAACTTAGCTTCAGACCCGGCTGACCCGATCTGAACCATCTCTCTCCTCCAACTACCTCCGGTGACGAGACCACTATCGTTGGCTTCGTCTCATCCTCCTCTTCCTCCCTATCATAATCTTTTTCATCGATTCTCAACCACAACCGCAGATCAGAGCCCGCAAAAAGGCAACGGATCGATCTCTCTCCTCTGGCAATGGCGGCAGCCTAAACCACTTAGGTTTTGTTCCTCTCTTCCCCAACAAGCTCCCTGTAGTGGTGGATCATCAAATCGATCACTGAGAAAGGAAAATCGAAGCTTTGAAATTTCGGTGGATTCGAAACTTTCGACGACGATTCCTCTCAAACCATTTCGATGGACTTTGAGGTAGTTATGAAACTTGATCCTTGTGTTGTTGTGAACATTTTGGCATAGGTCTCGATACTCGATTTGGTGTTTGACTGACGGCGCGTGAAGCCCACTCTCCGAGACTGTGACCACATGGCGGCGCGTGGTGGCTTTTCTGGCTACTACGTTTTGCCCAATGGCATGTACTCATCGATACGAGCATGTCGGTATTTTTGGATTTTCGTAATTCAATTGTGTGGTTAATTATTGTTTATTTATGAATCGGATCGTACGATTTACTATTAGTGATAATCTGATCATCGGACCGTCACGAAATTTGATTATATTATTAGGTTGTTAGGTTGAAGCATGTGATTAAATTTTGGAGTGATTCGGAGATATTGTGATGTCTCGGTTTTCGTGCAAGTGCGCGTTAAACCTCGATTTTCGTGTCGATAACACGTTAAATTGATTGGAGAGTAGGAATTGTTGATTGGTCGTATATGAAATGCTAATTAGGAAATTGCATGTTCATAGGTGATTTTGGAGCAGAGTAGCTCTAGTGTTTTGTCGATTCCCAGTTAATAATCGAAGACGCAGCGGGAATTAGAGCTGAGTGAATCTCACGATGTTTTAGATTTGAATAATGATTCGCATCTGTGTTTACAAATTATATATTTATGTGAAAAAAAAAATTATTTTTGTGGAAAACAATATATTGAGAAAATGATATTTATATTGTTTTTGGATTGATTTGAAATGTGAAAACGATACTTTGTAGTATATACAAGTTTTTCGTTTTATTGAGTTGTGAAGTATTTGAAAACGATATTTTGTAGAGTTTACAATTTATATCGTTTTATGAAAGTGTGGTGTGTTTTGTGAAAACAATTTTTGTAAAGGAGTACAATTTGAATCGTTTTTAAAGATGACCTTGGATTATGGCATTTTTAGGTTTAAAGGTTGGAATACCTTAAATGTATTTTGGGTCCAGATGAGACCTTGGCAATTATAATGGTTGTGGGAGACAAAATAAGTTAGAGTTCTAGTCTGTCGCCATTTGTATTCATATGTGTAGATTATGAGTACAGTATTCTGGAAATGACATGCATTAAGAATTGTGGTATTTTGATGGGTTATCAATTATGTTTTGAAACATCATTGGAGTATTGATGATTTTCTTTTGGTATTGAGCTAGTTGAAGATTTGGTGTTTTGAATTGTATTTGGAAATTATGATTTATATATTTTAGTTTTGAAATAAACTATATATGCATGTTTTTGTTAAATGAAGATTATGTGTGAGTAAACTAAGATCATTCACACCAGCTTTGCAAGCTGACTGGATTGTTGATTTTATTCCGATACACTATTCTATGGTGTATGGGTTAATCCTGCAGGTCAAGATAACTAGGAGTAAGCAGTGCAACTTTTGGCGGTCAAGTTGGTAATTTTATTTATCAGCTGCAAGTAACATTTTTTGGAACTTCCGCTGTTATATATTAAGTTCTGAAGGAATATTTACATTTTACATGGATATGTAAATTATGGTATGTAATATTTGACTCTAAAGATTGAGTCAATAATTACATTTTTAGGCATGGAGTAAGTGTGCGTTGTACTTGGATTAAAAAGAAAAAAAAAATTCTTGTGCATGTTTATAGTTTTTATATTCCATGCTTCACGTCCTGAATTCGTTATTTGTAATTTAAGGTGGAAATGCCTTAATTAGTAGTTTTTATAATTCGGGGTGTGACACTCATAATCCAGTCCAACATGATAGGACTAAACATGTGGAGGTTCACAGACACTTTATCAAAGAGAAGTTAGATGACCATATTATTTTATTTCCTTTTGTGAAGTTAGAAGAATAGTTAGCCGACGTCCTTACGAAAGTTGTTTCCAGTAAGGTTTTCTATGACTCACTAAGCAAGTTGGGCATCAAAAACTTGTATGCCCTAACTTGAGGGGGAGTGTTAGAGTGAGTCATACTTACCTAATATGGATACTTGTAGACTTGTAGTTATGTTGTATATTTTGTAATTACTACAGAATGTCCTGCAATTAGTATAGATAATATTATGTAATTAGTACAAAATATTATATGTTAATTGTACATAATATTATGTATTTATAACTTACCGTTTATGTATGTGTAGTACTAGTTGTAGTACAAGTGTAGTACAACTGTATCTCCTATATAAACCCTCGTTGTGAGATGAATAAAACCATTTGAGAATTATTCTCTCTTATATTTGACTTTTCCAAAAAATAATAGTGAATACCAAGATACTTACCTATAGTTGCCTTGTGTTGAATATTCAAAACATTGACGATTACATCGAGGATTTATGGAAATTGATTTTTTGTGTTTTACTCATATTGGGAGAGAAAGAAATTTTGTAGCAAATGCTATTGCTGTTCACCTAAACCGACCGGATTATTGCTATGCTAGGAGCTCTGCTCTGCTGACTGCTGTGTAATTTTATTTTCTTCATTGAAAAAAAAAAAAACCATAAAGTGATTTGTTGAAAAAGACAAAGGCAAGTTTGACATTACCGACTCGCCACCAAATATACAGAAGTCTAAATATATAACCGTGGGATCAGACTAAAAAAAGACTACCGAGAAACCGGATTCGATCTGACGGTCCAAATGAAGTTGAACCTTTTTCGTTATCCTTAACAGTCTCGAGTCTCGGTTCCTTTCTCATTATCTGGGAGACTGAAAAACTTGTCTGATGGCCACTGTCCTCAGAACTCCACCTTTGCGGGTACCCTCATACGTTTCATCTCGACAAAGCCACAGCCACAGCCACAGCACCACCGCACCCCATCTTACTCATACCTCTCTGCGTTTCTCTTGCTTGCCATCCCTCCGCTCCGTCAAGTTCATGCCGCTGGCGTCCCACGCTCAAATTGAAACCACCAAAGAGGTCCAGGTACTTACTATTTATACTTTCTGAACATTTCTTTTTCAATATTCAGTTTTATCAAACATAGCTTCCAAGTTGGTGGGAATTTCATGGAGACCAATTCTGTACAGTGCACCTTCTTTTGCATTTAAATCGAGTTTATAGTTCTAGAGTGAGTTTCTATGGTTGGGGCAGAATAAGTTCATGATTTGGTAGGAATCACAAGATTTTAACTCAAAAATATAATGGTATTTTTATTTTTTGTTCCATAGTCAAGGGTAACATTTTGAAGAAACGTTAAGAAGTATATACAACTGGTTCAACACCATGTGTGTAAGTTAATTTTTTCATTGGTGCTCTCTAATCATACTTACGTATAAATCCTATAATTGTTCTAGGCCATCTAATGCTCCATTTTAACATCATTTATTGTTAGGCCCTCTTTAGAGTTAATTAGTGGCATGTTTATTTACCTGGCAAATTATTCGGATTTATGAGTTCCCCCGGGTTTACTATCACAAACAGAATCAAAAGTAAGAGGGCCCTCCATTAAAATCTGTAATCCAACTCCTGAAGATCAGGAATTAGATTAATCATGGAGGGATAGTTAATTGTTCACATTATTCATAACCTTGTCAGCTTGGTAGAGAGTTGGATCTCATATTCCGAAGATGGACATTTTCACCTATGGTGACAATATCAACCTGAATCAAACCGAGGTGATAAATGCTTTTGGAAACTGAGATTGAGGCTTGCTTTTTTTTTTTTTCTTTTTTGGACGGAAAGATTGAGGCTTGCTAGTGACCACTTGAATCAAGTTAGAAAGGATGTAGAAAATAAAGAAATAGATTGGGCTTTGCTATATCTTTGACTGGACTTTACTTTTTGGAATGAATGGGATTTTCAGCTATGAGTGAATATGTTCCCCCCTGAATAACAAGTTTTGAGCTGTCTATGAATACCATCCTACTTGTCCTCTACCTTCTGTTATGGGTGAATTTCTTTGCCCTGTTAGTCAGACATGTCCTGTTAAATTATGAAGTATTCTTGTGGAGGTATTAGATTCTTCTCTCATTCATTGTTTGGTTCAAATTTATTTACATGGAGACAGACATAGGAAAAAAATTGAAGAATAAGGCGATGATATTGCACATATTAACCTTTTCTTTATACTGTGATTTTTCTGAAAAACTCTAAGGCTATCATATAGCAGGGCATTTTGTGATCATGCCTTACAAAAAGTGTTCAGTTACTGACTTTAATAAATGTGTATATATATAGGGCTTCTCCACTAAGGATGTCCTTACTTTATAAGGTGCAGAGTTTTGATCTCAGCCATCAGATCATCAGATCAAATCATTTAAACGAATCTGACGGCTGAGATCAAAACTTTGCACCTTATAAAGTAATGACCTCCTTACCTGAGAATCATTATATATATATATATATTTATATGTATTTGTATATCTTATATTTTCTTTTTGTAGCTTGCTCAGTCTAGATGTTGTTACCAGAAGCTTTTGTACGGATAATTTATTTTAACAATTGCTTTTACTAACATGTTGTTCAATCATGGGTGAAGGCAGATATTCCAAGAAGAAGGACTAGCATTGGAACTCCATACCTCAAGAAATTTGCAGAGTAATGATTTTCTCCAGAAATGATTTTCTTGACAGACATGTTATAAATCGTTACCTTTATGTATCACACTAAATACCTTGTAATTTGACATCATTATATGCCTTGAAAGTTTCATCAAGAAGGAAAATAAGATGTGCATCAATTGACTTTTAATCAGGACTGGTACATAAGATGATACATAATAACTGAAGGCAGTCATGCTAATTAGTTTCAATTTTTATGTCACTTCAAATATAATACCGATATTTGCAACAGATGTGTACATGTGTTTGTGTTTACCTTTGTCTGTGGAATATGAATAATGAATCATTATATATGTAGAAATCAAGAATTCAAATATTCAATTTTAGTTGTCAAGTTTTGATTTTCCTTTTGCCTGTTTCATGTTTATTTATTAACTACCTTAAGGCAACAGATTCAGAGGCAAAACTGAGGACTGGATTGTAAATTGCATGACATAAGTTTTATCTAGAAGTTACAGGCAAAAAAAAAACAGGCTTAAATGGCAAAATGCTCCCTGAGGTTTGCATAAATTGTCAATTATGACTTGGTGGGGATTTTAGCCAAAGCAAAATTTTTGTTTAAAAGCTCACCATATATCTGAACAATTAAAAAAAGAAAAAAAAACTGTGTTGGTCAAATTGATCAATGCAGAATAATTTCATAATATTCCCTCCACGAAGGGCAAATATGAAATATATGAATTTTGATATAATTGTGAACACTTCACTGTTATTTTTATTTTATTTCCCAGTCTGACTTTTCATGTCAGGAACATAATGTGATATGATAAGTGTCTAGTCTTGTCGGAGACTATTTTTTCTTCACAGCCCTTTCACTCTTCCAGTACATACTTTTTATCAAGATATTGAGATTATATTTGTGATATTAGCATTTTGTTGCAGAAAGTTTTAAGAAAACTTTGGTTACTAGAGGTATTCAAGTTGTGAAGAAGCCATATACATGGATATCAACATTCTTAATTGGAGAGAACTTATGGCTGATTTCTACACCAATGGCACAATCACGTGATATTATCAAAACAAATGTGGTTTATGAGACTGGGGAGTTATTTGAATTAGGAATCCAACTATCATACTTGCTACTTTTGCTGGGTTTTCTTGGGATTGGAACCTTCTTTGTGATTCGTCAAGTACTTGTACGTAGAGAACTTGATCTTTCTGCGAAAGAATTGCAGGTAAGAACCTCTGTTTTTCATTATGCTCTGTTCATAGGCATACTTTTCTACAATATTGACATTGAGTAAAGAGATTCAATTCTTTAATCTTTTGTTATGGCAATGGATATTGGACAAAGGTTGTCGACAACCAGTTACTCACACTATCTTTGCCTTTTTTGTATTTTGTTTTGTTTTCTTTCTAAATATCAGGAGCAGGTAAGAAGTGGTGATGCTAGTGCAACTGAGCTTTTTGAACTTGGAGCAGTAATGCTGAGGAGAAAAATTTATCCAGCTGCTACCAAGTACTTGGTTCAGGCAATTGAGAAATGGGATGGGGATGACCAAGATCTTGCTCAGGTGTGATAAATTTTCGGATAGTAAATACACAGTTCTCACTTTATATTCAAGTAAACAATATTCTACTGGATCCAACAAACAAAAAGTATCCGTTATGCCCTACAATTGTATTATTGACCTAATTGTGTCTATTGACAGTTCTTGTATTCCAATCTCTTCAAGAATTTGGGTATCGATCGATTGCTATTGATTGATCATTTTATGACTTAGCAGTTAGCTGTCAAAGATTATATTTCGTTTCTGTTATTTACATCATGTTGTGAGGCATGGCTTATGAATTTTCTGATATTATTGTTCACCTTTCATTTGTTGAACAGGTTTACAATGCCCTTGGTGTCAGTTATGTCCGTGATGGGAAGCTTGCTAAGGGAATTACAATGTTTGAAACTGCAGTGAAGCTTCAACCAGGCTATGTCACAGCTTGGAACAACCTTGGTGATGCCTATGAACAGAAGAAAGACTTTAAGTCTGCTCTGAATGCATTTGAAGAAGTGCTTCTTTTTGATCCTAACAACCAAGTGGCCCAACCACGGCGAGATTCTTTGAAGGAACAAGTGAAATTGTACAGAGATGTCCCCGTCAAAACCAAGGAGAGATGATTTGACCTGGTATGTATCAAGTGTGACCTGATCTACGGTTGGTGAGATTATATGATCTGAACTAGCTAGTGATAGTTGAGGACTTGAGGTACCATTGGTTTTATATGATCCCAGATTAAGGCCTTGCCTTCAATAGTCCCATTTTGCATTTTTCTTGCATCCGAGTTATTTGATCTGTAAAACCTGATTCATAAGTAAATGCTCTTTGTTGTATAATCATCGGCCTATCAGCATGTAAGTATCGTCTTTCGGTTTTGATCCAACCTCGTAGGCATGACCTGACCAGGCCTAGCTGTGGGCTGGGGCTGGTCCTTAATGCAGACTTATGCCACTAAATCACATAAATTTTCAATACTTGGATATGTATTAGCTGTCAGCCTGCTGGGTACTGTCTAGTTGACTTGTGGCGGGTAACGGTTCCGGCTACATATTTTGATCGGTGGTCGGACAATTTGTTGACGACTCTTATTAGTAGAAGTAGGTCAAATTTATGCCTACGGTAGATAAATCGATCAGGTAGTCGTAGAAACAGTTATAAACATAGGCCAGATGATAACTTATGCTTTAAAGACAACTGTGGCACTCGAAATAAATTGAAGCCTTGTTCTCAAACATTGGGTGTAAATTGAGCCCTCTGAATATTACGAGGAAGACGCAACACTCGTAAGTATGAAGAATAATAAAATCCATGTTTCCTGTTATATCCTATATCATGAATAGGAACAAAAGAAACTACATGGCTGCCTTTAAACGAGGTAATCAGTTTCGAGTATATTCAGAAGCCATGACTAATGAGATGTTGTGTGGTTGCATGGAGGATTGGAAGCTTCACCTTTGGTGGCTCACCGCCATAAGACCTTTGAGAACTGAACACAATGTACACGGTTTCATTAGCGTCGTCGTCATCAGCTTGCAGTTGCAGGGTATAGAGTAGCTGTCCGGCAGCATACCGGCCTAGAAGTTGGTACGATCTCTCTGATCGATCCATCGCAACACAAACATCATCCCCACCTATGAAAATCAGAGGTAAACATAAAACTATGTCTCACTTGGTCCTAATCATTTTCTCAATCAGTTTTAGAAATGATTTCCGACATGATTGTATTTTTTTTTACTGCGAGGATGAGAATGAACGCAGCCTTATGATCTGAAGTTGAATAATTCATGGGTTTTTGAATCAATGTAGAGATCAAGTGACTCACAGGCAGCTAACTCTATTTGCGTTTGGTAAATGAAATCCAGAGCTGCAGAGATTTCTTGCTCAAACTCATAAAACGGTCCGCTTTTGAAATTCATCTTTCTAAGCTTACACACTCCCTCTCCCAGCTCCATCATTGCTCCTTTATGGTTCTAACCACACAACTACTTTAGGTTAATAACATATTAATTAACAAAGCAAGAAAGGTAATTCTTATTTATTGGGAGTGCTAGCAGGTAGCTCATGAATTAATCTAAACAAGTTTGTACCTGGTTGAATAGGTGATGGAATCCCACAGCGCATTGTAGAATACCATGAATAAGAGTTCTGGTGGGTTCTTCAGCTTTGTTCCAAAGTGACTCGAGAAAGTCATGGCACTTATAGTATTCTCTAGTGTTGAAAAGGACCACTGCTTCTTCAAAGCTGCAATCGTCATCACTTTCTTCTTCTTCAGCACCTGAGAATCGATAGGAAATACGAAAACAAGAGTACAAGTGCCTGCAGCTGCGTCGACTGCTGAAATGCTTTGAATAATATTCAGAAGAGAAGAAGGTGGTTGTTGGGTTGTTTTGAGAAGTGGGGAGAGAGTTTAAGATTGTGATTGAAGAGAGAGAAAAAAGAGGACTACTAGGACTGCAGATAACAGCAGCTGGAAACGCCATGGAATTAATTGGATTTCGTGGAGGAAATACTTTTGACAGGTCTTGCTATATTTTCGTTTTCCACATTCGTGTGGTGAGTCTGGATCCGAATAAAGTTAGGCCATCTCCAACCCACGGGCCATGGGCCTCCCTTTTAGCCCCCAAATGCCAATTTGCCATCTCCAACCCACTTTTCAACCTTCTCTCACATTTTTCTTCTTCAATTCATTCACATATTTGCTATTTGCTGCTTATTATTGCGCAACTTCTTATCTCTTCTTTGTTTAAAAATGTCCTCCACCACAAAGAAATTGGAAAATTGGATATCAAAGGAAGATAAAGCTTTTACTATTGCTTACGTCTCTAAGGATATGATACCAACCAATTGAAGGAAGGCCCTTGGGAACAAATCAAACAAACATACTTGGAGAGTTGGAGTATTACGAAGGCACCACACTTCCGAAGGTAAGTTCAGAAGAAAGTTATAATTGGTGATGTAAAAAATGACATCCTTTGTTTTAATTGATTGGATTTGATGTAAGTCGAGGGTTTCAGAGTTGTACGTATTTTACGTACAAAGTATGCTTCTAAACACTTGAATTATGCTAATCCTGAGGCAAAATGACATTATTAATCCTCTTTTTTATTTTTTATTTTCTAGGCATCAATTTACACACACGTATTCTTGGGGAGTCGAACCCATGATCTCTTCTGCGATAACTTTAGTGCCAAACCACTGCACCAACCACTTTATATAAAATCATAAATTGCATTTTTTGGGGTTCGACATCAATAATCATTTTATCTTTAGTGTAGGTCAAATAAGTGACTAGAAGCAAAACAGGAGATAAGGACCCGATTTGGGAGCAAAACGAGTGATTCCAAGAAAAGGATGAAAAGTCAACTAGTTGACCAAAAAGTCAACTCGTAGTCAACTGAGACTTGATGATGACATCATGAGGAAAGTCAATTCTTGGAGGTGGAGTGCAAAAAGAATAAGAGGTTTGGCACAAGAAGACAAAAAGTCCACTGGTTAACTCAAAAGTCAACTTGGTCAACTGAAAGTCAACTCCGAGTCAAAAATGAAAAGTCAACGCTCCACATCTCCCATGACAAAGTAAAATCCAGCCTAACTCTTTGTGAGTTTTGGTAGTATTTGGTGATATATTTTAATTTAAATTCAAATTTAAAACATGTCACTTTCACACACTAACACCTTTTGAACTTTAGCCTACCAAAAAACATTTTTTGTCTCCCAAATAATTTAAATTTTCAGATTTTCTCATCCTTAGGCTCACCCACCTCCTTCCCATTTTATCCTTCATTTTTCTTCCCTCTTCCTCATTTAACTAGGGTATTTACATCCTTTCTCTCCCAAACATCTCCATTTTCCACCCTTAGATCTCTAAGATCAATCCAAGCCCTCCATCCCTATCTTGCACATGACAAAACCGCACCAGCCTCTCATTTCTACAAGCATGGCTGGTGTCACGAGATTAAGTGTTTACCCTTACTTTTTTCCCTTGTGATGGCGCTAAGCAGCCCTTTCTATTTAGCCAGCCCCTTCCTTCTCTCGTGTTTAGCTATGCACATCGGATTATCAAGTAAATAACTACGAGTATTGAAAGCAGTCACACACAACACAAGTGTTTACAGGAAGCTATGCTTCCCAACCTTTAGCTCAACTAAAGGATACTCAACAAGAGTACAAATCCACTATGAATATACTTTCAGCCTTAACAATCTCTCTTGTGTTCTATCTGCCTAGTATATTTCACTCACAAGCATTAACTCAACTAACACTTGCTGCCCTTACAATTATCTAAGGCTTGCTATACATAACAGCCCTTGCAAAATGCCTCCCCACTTGCTTAGGATATCTTTTTGAAAACACACTCAAGTGCTTTCCCTCCAACTTGCAATGTTGTGCTGGCAGCCCACTTGCCACCATTGCTGGCAGCCGACTCCCCTTGCTGCCATCAATGCTCCATGAGCTGGAACCGCCACCTTGCCACAATGTGCTGGCTAGCCACTTGCTGTGAACAGTTCCGCCGACTCCTTCCGTGATGATCGTTCAGCCCCTTGCCGTGAACTTACCATCGAGCCTGCCCTATCCATCACAATATTTACGGGGCTAACAAACCACCCCCACTAGAACTAGATGACGCCCTCGTCGTCGGTAGGTTCTTGAGGTACTTGTTAACTTGTTTTTCGAATTGCCAAAGGGTCACGTCCCTTTTCCAACTTGCATCAACTTCGCTGCCGCCTTTCCATTGTACTAAGAAATCGGTTCGCCGATTCTTCTTGCTTTGCCCCATGGTTCTGTGATCGAGTATCTTTTTCATGCTCACATTAAACTGCTTTCGTATGACGAGAGGAGCTCTTTTCCCTTGTTGACGCCCATCGCCAATCAAGTCTTTGTGAAAAGGCTTGAGATAGCTCACATGGAATGTCGGATGAACTTTTAAACGATCCGGCAGCTTCAAACGATAAGCATAGTCTTGAATTTAATTTTCTTCCATATCTGCGGTGTTAACTTCAATAACACCATCTCACCAACATTAAACTCAAGTGGCCTCCGGCTTGCATCCGCACTTTTCTTCATGCGCCTTTGAGCTTTGGCCAAGCTATCTCTTGCTTGCTCAATCAGCTCTTGCTTCTCTATAGCAAACTTGTATGCGGTGGGACATTGACCACCTGCTTTCTTCTTAACCACTTCAATGAGTGTGAGTGGCTGCTGCCCAAAAGCTAACTCAGCAGGGCTCATTCCAGTTGATGAAGAACGATGCAGGTTATAGCAGAATTGGGCAGGGTCGATAAGACTTAGCCAATTCCCTTGACTCACTGTAACATAATGCCTCATATACTCCTCGAGCAATGCATTTATCCTCTCCGTTTGGCCATCTGTCTGAGGATGATTGGCTGTTGAAAACTTCAACTCGGTTCCAATCATGTTGAACAACGTAGTCCAAAACCTGCCAGTGAATCGAGAGTCTCTATCACTGATTATGTCTTCAGGCAACCCAAAGTACTTCACCACATATTTGAAAAACAATTTCGCTGCCACATCCGTTGAGCATGCCTGCGGAGCTGGTATGAAAACAGTATACTTCGAAAATCGATCTACCACGACCATGATGGAACTCATTCCATCCACCTTCGGTAATTCGCCAATGAAATTCATGGATGCAAATTGCCATGGTCTCTTGGGTATAGGCAAGGGTTGCAACATACCCGCTGCCTTCTTCTTTTCTGACTTATCTTGTTGGCAAACAAGACACGTCTTGACGTACAACTCCACATCTTGATCGATCTTTGGCCAGTAATATGACTTTGCCAAAAGTGTCAGCATTCTTTCCACTCCCGGATGTCCTGCCCACAATGGATCATGAGTATCTCTCATCAACTCACTTTGTAGTTCCCCCACTCCGGGAACATACAATCTGCCACCCTTTGCGTAAAGCAAACCCTCTTCTTGCCAATATCTTCGCACTAAACCCTCATTCACATCTTGCTGCAGCTTAGTGTAGACAACATCTGTCTTGGCATTCTCTTTCACTCTATCCAGGAAGTTTGAGTGAACCGTTGTGAGCGCTGCAACATAAGCTTGCACTTCCTTTCGGCTAAGTGCGTCTGCGACGTCATTCTACCTTCCTGGCTTGTGTACCCAATCAAAGTCGAATTCCGCCAGAAATTCCTGCCATCGTGCCTGCTTTGGAGTCGGATTCTTCTGAGTCTTGAAGTAAGTGTTTGCCACATTGTCGGTGAACATCGTGAACTTCGTACCCAACAAGTAATGCCTCCACACACTTAAGCAATGAATCACTGCAATCATCTCCTTCTCATGAGTGGAATAACGTTGTTCAGCATCCTACAACTTCCGGCTCTCAAAGGCCAATGGTTGATTCTCTTACACAAGTACACCGCCGATTGCACGGTCCGATGCATTTGTATGGACTTCGAAAGGCTTCTGAAAATCCGGTAAACCCAGCACCGGTGCCGAAGTAATTGTCTTCTTCAGTTTGTCAAAAGCCTCTTGACATTCTGTAGTCCATTCCTATTTCTGCTCCTTCTTTAGAATATCCGTCAAAGGACTCACTTTCTTTGAATACCCCTTTATAAACCTTCTGTAATAGTTTGCTAACCCGAGAAATAAACGCAAATCAGGAACCTTGGAAAGGACATGCCAATCAACAATTGCCTTCACTTTCCTTTCATCCATCTGAATCCGGCCCTTGCTGATCCAATGCCCCAAGAACATCACTTCTTGGTGACAAAACTCACACTTCTCCTTCTTGACAAAGAGTTAGTGTTCTCTAAGCCGCGAGAACACTTGTCTAAGGTGATCGAGGTGATCATCCAAAGACTCACTGTAAATCACAATATCGTCGAGGTATACCACCACAAAACGATCCAAGAACTCATATAGCACATCATTCATTAAATTGCAGAATGTAGCAGGGGCATTGGTGAGACCGAATGACATCACAAGAAATTCATATGATCCATACCTTGTCACACAAGCCGTTTTTACCTCATCTCCCTCCGCAATTTGAACTTGCCAATATCCTGCTCGCAAATCCAGCTTTGTAAAATGAGAAGCCTTGCTCAACCGGTCGAACAAATCTGATGCATTTGGAATTGGGTACTTGTTCTTCACCGTAACTTTGTTGAGCGCTCGATAATCCACACACATTCTCATGGATCCATCTTGCTTCTTCTGAAACAACACCGGGGCACCATAAGGGGCTTTGGAAGGTTGTAGGAAACCTGCCTCCAGCAGCTCATCCATCTGCCTCCTTAGCTCTGCCAACATTGCGGGCGCCATTCAATAAGGAGCTTGAGCAGGGGCTTTTGCACCGGATTCCAACTCAATCTTGTGATCTACATTTCGACGGGGAGGAAGGGTTTTGGGCAGCTCCTTAGGCATAACGTCCGTGAACTCATCCAAACCAGCCACAACTTCCTCAGGAACTTTAACAAAGTGCTCTGGCTTGATCTCTACCAAGGCTGCAACCAGAGTTTGTTCCCCTCTTTTCATTCCCACCTTCAACTGTTGGGCTGACAGTACCTTCTGTTTTTGTTTGTTGTCCAGCAAGCGACCATCAAACGATGCTTTCACAAAGCATGGGGACTTCTCGTCATGATTGAAAATCCTACTCAAGTAAGGCAACAGCCTTACTTTCACCTTCAAGAAGAAGTCGATCCCTAAGATCATATCATAATCATCCAAAGGGATTACCATCAAACCGCATTCGCCCTCCCAATCTCCAACCTTCAAGCTCACTGTGGTGCTGCCTTGAATGGATTTGGCCTTCGAATTTACGACTTTCAACTTGCTAGAGCTCTTCTCCACCTTCAAGCCCAATCTCTTTGCTTCGCTCACAGCGACAAAGTTATTTGTTGCTCCCGTATCCAACATTGCTATCACCTCCTTGCCATTAACATGCACCATAACATACATAAACTCCTTTTGAGGACCCTCTTTCTCAACCGTTATTGCATTGAGAAGCTGCAATGGCGTAAGGAGTACAGGAGAGTCGCCATTGTCGCTACTCCTTTCAGCAACTAAAGCGTTGAGCTTCTCCCGCTTAGGACACTCTTTGGCCTGATGAGGACCATCGCATATAAAGCAACCCCCAGGCTTCTTATCCTTGTTAGAGGACTGGTTAGAACTCTGCTTGTTGAAGTAGTCTTTCTTCTTCCCTTCAAACCACTTCCCACTCTTGGAAGTGTTATCCTTGCCTTTCTTGACATCAGGAACCTTCTTGGTGTTTGTTGAAGAAGAAGGACCATATTTGAAGTCGACCAAGCTGTCCGCTGCTGCCATGGCCCCTTGCACATCTTTTACACCTTGCCTTTGCAGCTCTGTTTGTGCCCAATTTTGCAATCCGGACATGAAATTGAACAACTTGTCTTCCTCCGACATATTTGATATGTCCAGCATCAAGGAACTGAATTGCTTCACATATTCCCAAGCTGTGCTTGTATGACTCAGCTTTTTGAGGGATTCCCTTGCAAGCCAAGCCGCGTTGCAAGGAAGGAACTGAACCTTCAATTTCTTCTTCAAAACCTCCCACTCTTCGATCTTTGGCCTTCCCACAATCGCATCATCATGCACCCGAGTGCGCCACCAAAGCTTTGCATCTCCCGCAAGATACATGCTAGCAATGGAAACTTGCTCATGGATCGGTATGTGAGCAGCCTGGAAGTACTGCTCCATATCCCAGAGAAAGTTCTCCAGCTCCTTCGCATTCCGAACACCTTGGAAAGCTTTCGGCTCCGGCACCTTCGCCTTCGAGGTTGACACTGCATCAGTGTTCAAGGCTCGCTTGAGTAAAGCAACATCGTCTTCCAAGTGCCTCAGCCTGGCTTTCAAGCCATCACTATCCGTATAGACCGCATCCGTTAAAATAGTGAGATTTTCCACCGAGGTATTCAGCTTGCCATTCACCTCTATGACGAAACTTTTGAAAGAAGTATCCATCGCAATCATGGACTCATTTAGCTGCAATATTTGCACTGCCAGCGGCAACGCACCATCGGTTAGTGGGAAACCAATGAAATCTTCGATCCTAGCCAAGCGTTCAGCAACCGTACGCTCTGCCATGTGGAAATACCTGAGCTCTCAAAACTCTGATACCAATTGTCACGAGGTTAAGTGTTTACCCTTACTTTTTTCCCTTGTGATGGCGCTAAGCAGCCCTTTCTACTTAGCCAGCCCCTTCCTTCTCTCGTGTTTAGCTATGCACAGCGGATTATCAAGTAAATAGCTACGAGTATTGAAAGCAATCACACACAACACAAGTGTTTACAGGAAGCTATGCTTCCCAACCTTTAGCTCAACTAAAGAATACTCAACAAGAGTACAAATTCACTATGAATATACTTTCAGCCTTAACAATCTCTCTTGTGTTCTATCTGCCTAGTATATTTCACTCACAAGCATTAACTCAACTAACACTTGCTGCCCTTACAATTATCCAAGGCTTGCTATACATAACAGCCCTTGCAAAATGCCTCCCCACTTGCTTAGGATATCTTTTTGAAAACACACTCAAGTGCTTTCCCTCCAACTTGCAATGTTGTGCTGGCAACCCACTTGCCACCATTGCTGACAGTTGACTCCCCTTGCTGCCATCAATGCTCCATGAGCTGGAACCGCCACCTTGCCACAATGTGCTGGCAAGCCACTTGCTGTGAACAGTACCGCCTGAACATTCAACCACTTGCCGTGAACAGTTCCGCCGGCTCCTTCCGTGATGATCGTTCAGCCCCTTGCCGTGAACTGACCATCGAGCCTGCCCCGCCCATCACAATATTTATGGGGCTAACAGCTGGCCACAACACAATCAACTCTCTCTCTCTCTCTCTCTCTCTCTCTCTCTCTCTCTCTCTCTCTCTCTCTCTCTCTCTCACTCACCCATTTGATAGGAAATTCGGGTCACCTACTGAATTCCCTAGCCCAAGACCGAATATTAGCGAAGACAATAATAACCAAACTCTAAATATGCAAGCAACAACACAAGAACTTGTTGACGAGGTTCAGTAAAAATAGACCTACGTCCCCAGGTGATGATGATGATGGATCCACTAAACAAGAAGAAGATTACAGTTGAAGAACGTTTTGGTTCTTCCCACACTAGAATAATCTCTCTCCTCACAACTCAAATTCTCAATAGAGAATTCCCAAATACACTCAATCTCTCAAGCTTGCAACTCTCTAAAACTCTCAATTGATCCATACAATGATCTCTCTAAACGGTGTCTCATGCGACACCTTCTTGACGGTCTATTTCAGCCTCTCTAAATTAGTGTCTCTCTTTCTAGTCAGACTCACAATAGAATTCAAAGTCATAATAGTAATCCTAAACCTTTACCTTCAAGAAAAATCTCCAAGAGTCCTAGATACATTAGAACTAGTTTCCCAAAACCTTGAGAAGTAAAGAATCCAAAACCAATAAGGAATTAGTTTTGAGTCGCAACCTTAACACCATTTTCCCACCAAGTTAACTCACTTCCTTCACCGAGTTGACTCAGCCACCTCCATTTTCTACCTATCTCACTTAGTTTCTTAGGTTATCCACTAGATTTCTTTACCAAGATCACAAGATTCATTAAGCAAAGTTAGGATTCATGGCTGGAAAGCAAGAAGGAGCTCGGGTTTGGAGTGGAGGAGCATTGCCGTGACCTTGGTGGTGCCACTAAGGCCTTGTCGGCCATCATCTTGAGCATCTCTTACTCTACTCATCTTCTTTTGTGTTTTGTCTTTGATTATTTGTAATTTAATGATGTATTCTTGTGCTATGAGTAAGTGAATCTAGGATTGTGTGCTAGTCCATAGATTTGTTTAAACCATTTTTGATGAATGAAATGCAATTTTGATTCATAGATATGTCTATCATCTATAATATTTGAGTTATATGCATGTTTAGGAACTTAATCAACTCTTGAATGTGTGTTTGATTATGTTGATTCAAAAATCGGAGAGTGATCCCTCTAATTTCGATGGCAATGGATGATATATGTGGTTAGACATGTAGATGACCATAGCATGGATCTATACCTAGCTTTGATCCCTTAGTCTTTATGCGTTATGCCTCTGATTCTTGGTGGGGGAACCGTAGGACAGTTCACGCCATTAAATCAGAGAGTTATCATTTATCCATAGCATGGCAAGGATAATATCAACACGTAGACATGGTGTTATGACCATAACCTGGGTAGGGTACGAGATTTGATTCATGGATCATTGTTGTGTGCATTTCGGATAGTGGTTTATGCATTGAAATGGATAAGAGTAAACCCTAGTTCCTATTCATTTTTATCTTTGCATTTTGGTATTTTTATATTTGCATTTTATTATTGTCTTTTTTTGTTCCGAACAATTTTTGTTTTCACAAAATTATTTTCCGACAATCAAACCTGTCATCTCATTGTTCATATCCAATTTAGGACCATAATTAGCAAATTGCTATCTATGAGTTTTTTTTTCTAATTGAGATAATATGTAGTTTAGATTTTGTCTTATAATTTTAAGTGATTTTTTTTGGAAATATTTTAATAATTACTATAGTGTACAATTATGTTTACTATGTTCAAATTTAATATTTTTTGCTTGAGTAATAAGTAGGTCTATAATACTATTTGCTTGCAGATTTTCTTCATTATGCAAACTAAACTATGCTTATGATTTTTATGAGGAAAATAACAAACTAAAGTGTTTTGATTTAAAGTAAATTTTCTTTTTCTGATGCTCATTAATTTCTAGCTTAAGATAATCTATCATGAAAATTAAAGTCTTGTTTGTTCAAGTCTAATTTCTAAAGTATTTTGTAAAATCTCTTCTAATATTTATGTGTCTCCTAATAAACACTTATGCCTCGTTTGGTTTGCGAAATTGGGGGTTTGGAAAATGAAACTTAATTATTTCCTGTGTTTGGGATGCAAAAATAAAGGAAAAATTTTCCCGAATAAAAGGAAAATAAGGGGGAGGGGGAGGGGTAGGGGGGGAGAATAGTTCCTTTCACACCCCAAGGGATTCATTTTGCCTCTTACTTTTTTGCATTTATTGCAATAATTTAGCATTAATTACATTACTTTTATGACTAAAATAACCATTTATGAAATTATAAATATTAACTTTGTTTCAAATACAGTATTATTATTTATTAATAGTTTTCCTTAGTGTTGCCAAACACTTGAAAGGAAAACTAATGAGAATTTCAGTTTCTCATGCCTATGGAAAGAGCAAGGAATTATACTCTTGAATGGTCCTTAATTCATGTTCTTTACGCCTCTTTTTTTCTCCCCCTTCGCGGAGAGTTCTTTTGACCCTAATAAGACATTAGAATACCTTAGAAAGAATCCATTTCATATCGATAATATCAGTGGAGTGGAGGATTGTTCATGAGTTTGCTTGTTTGAGTTCCTATGTTTCGGTGCGTCATGCCTCTTAAGCATTATAGGGGATTTGGTATTAGGTAACATAGATAAATCCCATATGACACCTAGAGAGTTTGAATGACCCATAACATGACATTTGAATATCATTGGAAACCCGATCCTAGACCCATAACATGGCTAGCTACGATACGGAACTTGATTCGTGATTGGTTTAGGCACATTCATCATTGGCAAGTCATGCACTTGTTACATTGGATTTGGGTTGACCCGAAACCCCAACATTTTTCATACATTGCACACACTTTTCTTTACATTACTTGCGTTACTTATTTGTCTATTTCTTTGTTTGTCTCTCCATTGCATCATTGCTTTACTAAACGAACACCTCTACACACACACATATTGTTTAAAACCATTCACCCACACTTCCATTTCTCATCACTTCATCATAGCTAGAATTCTCTGATTAACACACTACCTAGGAGTTAGGGGGCCATCGATCCCTGTTGGAACGAAAATCCCGGTTCTTAATATCTACACCATTCTTTTACATTCGTCAACACCCATTTCCACAATGACCCAATACTCTTTGGATGCAAAAATTTCTCCATAAGCATACTCCAATGGTCATAATGACCATCAAAACGAGGAATTGAAGGCTGCACAAAATTGCTATATGTCGCCATGACACTTACTGCTGCAAGTTAAAAGCTGCTGCATTTTCTCTTCTTCCTCAAGTCCAGTGGGGGCTCTGATACCAGAATGTTGAAAACTAGACTTTGAATGAAATAAAGAAGAAACTTGAGAATAAACGATGATTTATTCATTGACTAAAGAGTCAATATATAGCAGAATACATAAACAGACTAATGAGAGAAAATAGCAAGACTAATCCCATAAATAACAAACTCCTAGACTGTTGGGATTTCCCTAAAGAATAGGTAAAACAAACTAAAAAACAAACTGGTGACTAGGACGCCTAGAATTATTCAACACAAAATAAACAACTGAAAATAATACTCAACACAGGATGCTGGTTCAAAACATAAATTTTCTCCCCAAGGGTGAACACAAAACCATTATGTGAGCTAGGCATTAATCTTTAACAAGATTGAATTGCTCAAATTCGATCCCACAATTTAAGAAATCAACAGAATCAAGTAGACATAAACCTTTACTGAACTCCAAATCAATCTTCTCACTCTTTGTTCGCACAGCCAGCATAGAGAGCTTTGCTCTATTCTTCCTCTCTACATCAACCTCTCCTCTCTTAGTTATCACACACCTAACCTGACGCAGCCGAAGTAACAAAGAGGTTCACAAGCGATAAATCCTTAATAGGATAAGCTGGAATCCACTAGAGATGTGAGAAAAGTTTCTCAATTTTATTGATAATAATATAAAATATAGTTCATGCAACCGATTAAAGTTGCTTATATAACTAAAAGAAACTCTAGCACACTAACAAAATGGCCTAATTAAGCCCACGAGTTTAATTAAAATAAATAACGAATTTCAAAAACTTTTCGAAAAATAATTAAAATACGAAGGTACTGTTTTGAGGCCCTAAACAGTCTCGGATGCCCGAAAAAGCCCATACATCAGGGCAAAGCACTATGTTTGCTTCGCCTCGCCGTTCCCTTCTCAGAAAAGGTGTTATAATATCTATTTGGAGCTGGAACACCCAGGGACGGATGATAGTAGTGGGCTAGGTGGGCTATAGGTTTTTGATGCCTTATTTAATTATATACCCATAATTGTATTATATATGTATTATAATTATGCTGTAGCCCACCCGGTTTTGGTTTTTGATGCTTATATATGTATTATGGCCCATCTGGCCATCTAGGTATCATAACTCATAAGCCTAAAAACAAAACAAAAAGAATATTTGATGTTGTTGTAGTATTGGAAAAGGTCAAAAGGCAAAAATAATTTTTCAATTCTTCCTTCTTCCTTCAGACAAGTAGACGACCTCCAATAGTCCAATTGACCAATTCTATATATCAACCTCGCAGGCTGCTATTTTCTCACAAACTGACAGACCCAACTGCTTTCAAATTTCAATCAAGAGGTAATAATCTGGTATGTCTTTTTTTTCTTTTTCTCTTTAGTCATCTACTAAATTAGGGTTTTTAAATACCAATTCATTCAAAAACAATTAGTGAATTTTTCAGAGAACATAAATGGAATTGTGTTGTTGATAAAAATTAATGTTCTATGAAATGTGTTGATTTTGTGGAAATCCTGAATACTGAATACATGCTTATTTTATGTATCCCTTCTAGATTGGTTTTTATAATGTCAAATAGTCAAAATCCAAAAAGATTCAAGACTTTGCATTCATTTTTTAGAAAGAATACCGAATCATCAAATGAGACTTCTACAGACCCTTCTGGACCTTCTAAGCCTGAACAGCCTGAAATTGAAAGAGTCGAGTCTCAAAGTCAAAGATTTGAAAATAATCAAGAATTTGATATGAACTCTCTTGAACGGGATCCGGGTGTACTTCGTCAAATATGCAACTATCCAGTTAATGAACGTGATAAGGTTCGATTGTCATATATTGACAGGACCCGCCCCAGATTTCCACCCTGGAACCCGAGGTGGCCCTGTGGGGCCCACCTTAGAAGAAGTCATATCGAAAATTCAGCATAACCTCCCCTAAAAATGGACTACCCAAAACCTGCAATTTCAACTCAACACAACTAATAAACCAACTTAATAATATTCCCACCAACCACCCGAGCCTACGCGCTCGCTTGAAACAACAATTCAATTGAAATATAAAACTTTCTGTAAATCGAATAACTCATAACAAGATCTTCGGTTCCAAAAACTGTTGCTCAAAATATCATTTTAAATTCTGCAATCTCAAACTATAAGTTCATCAAATATTCTGAAAATCTGAAACTAACTTGAGGACCAAAAGTTAAACTAGAAACTCGTGATGAATCCATACGCCGACTACCCCGGCCATATGATACCAGATAAGACAGATCAATCGACACTCAGGGCGTGCTCCCACTCTCCCAGGGAAAGACTAAGACTGACGAAGAATCAAGATGAGTCTGTACGCCGGCTCCCCAGGTCGTACAGAGTCTGGGCGTGCTCCCACTCTCCCAGACGAATGAATAGACATCAGATGAGGCCGTACGCCGGCTACCTTGGTCGTACGGTGTCTGGCGTGCTACCACCCTCCAGACATCCACATGTTAGTACTACCGACCGGGTCCCGAAGGCCGCACGCCGGATCAGGACGCACGGTGCCTGGGCGTGCTCCCACCCTCCCAGACATCCTCAGCATCGATAAACTAACCAGGTCCTCAGATAGACACATGCACGTAGAAATAAATATCGGAACACTGACAACTGGATACTGGATACTGACTACTGAAATGCTGACACTGAATACATACTGAGAACTGAAATGCTCACTACTGAACCCGACAAATATGAAAATCTCACCAAAACCCCCTTAACCCTCAAATCTCGCAAATAACAATTCCTTGAGCCTCCACAAACAAGTCTTGTAACATTTAAATCCGAAAGGAAAACCACAGTTTAAATATCATATGTACAAACCAACACAAATGCTCGAGATGCATAGATTATGGGATTCAATATATTTTTACTGAAAAGTAATGCGAGAAATAAATCTTTCTTGAAAATAAAATTGCATGAATATTTAATTCTTAAAAACAAAAGTCCACTCACATAAATTACTTGTCGATGAATCTTATTAACCAAAAATATTCGGCGACTAATCCAACAATTAACCAATCGATCTAATTCTTCCAATCCAACTGTATAATATACTCACAATAATTATCTTAACACGCTAATCAATTTCGGTGACAATCTAACGGTCACGCAAAAACCTAAATCACGAATCGTTCGATAATGAACCGATAATAATCGGATAAATTCTCAAACTTCGATAAATTCTTACAAATCATATACCATCGTAATCGTAATTAAGAGTACTGAATATTGAGCTAAAAAACAGCTCAAAAGGTGGCCGGAAGCGCCGCCACGCGCCGCCACTAGCGGCTGCGCGTGGGCCCCACGCGCCGCCGGTCCGACCATCTCTGATGGTCCCCAAATTTTACCAGCACATTCACCATAGCTCAAGGATCAACTTTCATACCTGGGTCGAAGTCTGGATCGGACTAGAACGCCACGAATTTCCCCCGAAAGCCGACGGTGGCCGGATTCTTCTTTACCTCGATCCGCCGCCGTCCGGCGGAGATAGGCCACAAGACCGGTTGCGCCGGACTCCTGGAGCTGGGGGCTACAAAGCCCACTAAGTAGTCGCGGCCGGATTGGCCGGAATCATCGCCGGTAAGCACGACAGTTCCGACGCAAAAATCGAGCTTCTTCACTCCTTGATTTCTCTTTCCACACTTCGTTTCTTGGCTTAAAGTTGGTATAGGATTGAAGAGGAGGAGGAGATTGATGTAGGACAAGAAAGGGGTCACTTTAACCCTAAAAGGATTAAAATAAAGAAGCGGCACAAAATCAAGAGCAGGGATTGGATGATTGGCAATTCACGGTTTATGAGGTTGCTAGCTTTTGGAATATTTAGAAAGTTGTGGTTTTGGACTTTTCAGGTGACTCTCGCGAAAAGTTGGATTTGGACTGGAAATCTGGATTGGCTTAACTTTGGGATGCAGTGTCCGTTTCAAACTCATGATACCTTTTCGAAAAGGGAATCACGAGATCTACAAGACTCACTTTAGTGACCCCGTCAGTTTTAAGCCAAATAAATTGATTTACTAAGTCCGATTCGGCATTTAGTAATTTAATTAGTTTTCGAGATTTTTCTAGTTTTGTTATTTTTATTTTTAATTAAACCCGTGGGCTTAATTAGGCCTTTTGTTAGAGCCCTAGGGTTTCTTTCATTATATAAGCATCCTTAACTGGTTGCTTAACCTATCTTTTATCTTTGATTATTAATAAAACTTTGAGTTTACTCAATTTTTCTGGTGGATTCCAGAACTTCTCGTGGATTCGAGAAACCCTAGTCTTGTGGATTCAAGGCTGCCGTTGGTGGATTCCAACGTGATATATTCCGCTGCATCAGAGATGAAGATTTTGGGACCGGTTTCACGGTCTGAGGTGGACGGAATCGGGAGGAATCGCCGGTCAAAGGATCGGTTTACTATTGCATGAACAGTAACCGCGTGGGAGACCAAAGGTCACCGGCCAAATCCCCCCCTTCCGAAAAAGGAAACTTCTATTTATAGTAACTTCCCGAAATAGTAACCTCCCTTTCCGTGAATCGTAACCATGTCATACGAACTCCGATTTTTGCGTACTTCATGTCCACGAACTCGGTTTAACGCGCTCTACAACTCCCGTGAAGAAACTTAAATCAAATTTCTTACCGAACAAAAAGTCAACTCGACGACCCCCTAAAAGTAATATTTACGGCTCAAAACTGAAACTTCCGACGATCCACCGTGAAACACTACAGTAAAACGATAAGTTTTGGTCCGGGTCGTTACATATATCATGTTAGGACCATGTCAACCCAAATTAGCAGAATATCCGTCTCACTTAGATGGGGATAAAAATCGTCAGTTCACTGATTCTTGGTTCAGTAAATTTTCTTGATTAGAGTATTCTGTTAAAGAAGATAAGGCCTATTGTTTCCCATGCTTCCTTTTTGATAACAATTAGTCACACAAGGCATTTACTATTGTTGGGTTTAGAAATTGGAAGAGAATCGGTAGGGAAAGCTGTCGGTTACATCATCATGTAGGAAATGCAAATTCAGCACATCATCTTGCTATGCAATAATGATAGAACTTAAGAGACCCATCAACACATATTGATAAAGTGGTGGACAGATTACCACCAGAGAAAGTGGTGCATAATCGGTTGTGTCTTAATACAACAATAGAGAGTGTCAGGTTTTTGGGAAATCAAGCATTGGCTTTTAGAGGTAATGACGAATCCATTGCTTCAGACAATCGGGGAATTTTTCATGAATTGATAGAAACTTTTGGAAGAATTAGTGAAGAGGTTAAAAAAATCTTGGATAATGCTCCTTTCAATTAATGCAAAGTACACTTCACCAACAATACAAAAGGAGGTCCTTAATATTATGGCTAACAAAGTCCGAAATAAAATTTGAGAGGAAGTTGGAGATAAAAAATTTTGTATTCTCGTTGATGAAGCACGTGACTCATCTAATAAGAAACAGATGGCTATTACCCTACGATTTGTTGATTGCAAAGGGTTTGTGATAGAACGGTTCTTTGATATTGTGAATGTTCCTGACACAACATCCCAAATTCTTAAAGATGAGATATGTAAGGTGCTTGGTAAATACAATCTTTTGGTGGAGAATTTGCGTGGTCAAGGTTATGACGGTACTAGCAATATGCGTGGTGCATGGAATGGACTACAAGCATTGTTTCTTCAAGAATGTATGTATGCATATTATGTACATTGTTTTGCTCATCGTTTACAACTTGCTTTAATTGGTGCAGCCGAAGAAGTTACAGTTGTTTGGAGATTTTTTTCATATATTGCTGATTAATATTGTGAATTTTGTTGGTTCTTCTACCAAGTGTGCTACTGAGTTAAAACTAACTTGAGAAGATGAAATTGAAGAGTTGTTGGATGTTGGATTGCTTGAGACATGTAAAAGGGAAAATCAAACTCGTACTTTGCAGAAACCTGGAGCCACTCGATGGGGGAGTCATTTTAAATCTGTTAATAGTTTGATTGAATTATTCAATTCAACCAAAGTATTGGTTCAGAACATTAAGGATAATGGGTCCAACAGACAACTTTGTGGTGATGCTGATGGTATTTATATCTCTATGATGTCTTTTGATTTTGTGTTTGTCTTACATATGCTGAATATAGTCATGGGAATCACTGATTTCCTTTGTCAACAATTTCAAAAGAAGTCTATGGACATCGTTAGTGCTTTGAATCATATTTTAACAACAAAATCGGTGCTTCAAGATTTGAAGGAAGATGGTTGGGATAATTTATTTGAAAATGTGGTATCATTTTGTCAACTCCATGATATTGATGTGCCTGATATGCATGCTCGTTATAGGTTGGGTACTGGTCGTTCTTGTCAGCAAAGAGACATTATTACAAATGAGCATCACTATCATTTTGATATATTTAATGTTGTGATAGATTTACAGTTGAGGGAGTTAGATGATAGATTTCCAGAGCAAACAATGGAACAACTTGTTCTTAGTTCAGCCTTGGATCTTCGTGATGGTTTTAGATCTTTCAATAAGGATGATATATGCAGTCTTGCTGAGAAGTTTAATCCTCAAGATTTTACTCCCTCTGTGTTACATGCTTTAAAATTGCAATTGGCATTTTATGGCAATGATATACATCACCGTCATGAGCTCTAAAATATTCTTAGTCTTTCTGATTTATGTGGACGATTAGTTGAAACAAGATTGGCGGAAGACTATCACTTGATTCACATATTGATTTGTTTAGTGTTAACTCTTCCAGTTTCTACTACAACGACAGAACGAGCATTTTCAACTTTGAGAATTATTAAGAATCGACTCCGGAGCAAGATATAGGATGAGTTTCTTGGTGATTGCATGATAATCCACATTGAAAGAAAATTTGCTGATAGTATTGACAATGAGTCAATAATTGATGCTTTTGCTACTAAGAACGTAGAGTGCAGTTTAAAATTAGCTAGTTACATTGTATCTTTTAATTGAGTTGAACTTGTTTATTTAGCAATGAAATGTACTCTAATGAGTTTATATACGTCGCAATTTTTTTTCCAAAGGAAAGGTTAGCCCACCCTGATTTTCGATCCTGGCTTCGTCCCTAGGAACACCAAACATGAACAATTCCGATTCTTCCTTTGTTTCGGTCTATTTGCTCCTCGATCATCTCAGTCATTCGTTATACATTAGTCTCCTCCACTTCAGAAGAACTCGACCTCGAGTTATCATCAGGATAAAGAGACTCATCTTCGTGAAACTCATGCATATCAGCAACATTAAAAGGTGTTGGAAATCCCCATTGATTTAGGAAGTTCAACAACATAAGCATTGTCATTTATCTTCTTCAACATCTTATTGTATGGACCATACTTTCTTGGCTTCAACTTGCTATAAGTGCCAACAAGAAATCTATCATTCTTTAAGAACACCATCACAAAATCTCCTTCTTGGAACACTTTAACCCTTTGGTGCTTATTAGCTGCAGCTTTATACTTGGCATTAGTTTTCTCCAACCGACCCTTAGTTTCTTTCTTAACAGCTTGCATATCCTTAGCCATACTCTCAGCAGTGGTACTAAAACGATGAGCCTTAGGCAACTTCACCAGGTCAACCACATAGTTAGAGTCCAGAGAATCCGTTTCCTTTTAGGCCTCGTTTGGTTTGCGGAAAGGAATTCAATTCTTTGGTCTTTTCTGTGAGCATGGAAAATTAAAATTTCCATGAGGTTTCCATTCATGTGTTTGGTAATAGTGGGAAAGTATTCAGAAAATTGGTAAGCCTCAAATCCGCAAACCAAACGAGGTTTGGTTTAGGTTGGGAAAAAAAACTGTTTTAGAAAAAAAAGAAATTATTGATGACTTATTTGGGTCTGTTTGATATTGTTTTTTTGAAACCCAAAAACGCTTTTAAATTAATTGAAAAATTAATTACAACTATAAAAAAATTTGAAAAAAATAAAATGTGTTTTGGGTGAGTTTTTGAAACATTTGAAAGTGGTTTTGAGAGACAAGTGCCTCCTTGTAAAAAAGTGCTTTTATCAAATTTGAGAAACAATTCTAAATAGGCTCATTATTACTCTCCTCTCACTTCCTTTGTTGCTGCCCTTTTCCCAAAGAGAAATTCCCCAAATCGCACATAGAAAAATGGCTTAAAGAAAGAGAGAAACCCCAAGACCCAGCGAAGTGCTCGACGAAAATGGAGTCGAGCATCCTAGAGTCGATCGGCGTTGAAATCATAGGCGTAATGTCCCCAGTCTCAATCTGCATGTTCCTTGTAGTCCTTTTAGTCTACGCTCTCTCTCCCTCCAACCCTTTATCCTCGTCTTCTTCTGCTCCGATCCGGACTGCCGCAAACCTGGTCTACCTCGAGAGCCCCACGGACTCTACCTCCCAAAAGCTCGAAGGCGCTCTCCTAAACGCCCTCGTCTTCGTAATTCTCATCGCCCTCGTCACCTTCCTCCTTGTGGTTCTCTACTACTACAACTTCACAAACTTCTTGAAGAACTACATGCGCTTCTCCGCCTTCTTCGTGCTGGCTACCATGGGAGGTTCGATTTTTCTCTCCATTATTCAGCATTTCTCCATACCCATTGACTCAATCACTTGCTTTTTACTGCTTTTCAATTTCACTGTTGTGGGCGTCTTGTCCATGTTCGCTGCTGGGATGCCCATTTTTTTACGCCAAGCTTATATGGTTTCCTTGGGAATTATTGTGGCGGCTTGGTTTACCAAATTGCCGGAATGGACCACTTGGGTTTTGCTTGTAGCTCTTGCACTCTATGATTTGGTGGCTGTCTTGGCCCCCGGTGGCCCGCTTAAACTCCTGGTTGAGTTGGCCTCTAGCCGGGACGAGGAGCTCCCAGCTTTGGTTTATGAGGCTAGGCCAACCATGCCACGAAATGCTGAGCACCATGGATCCAGCTTGGGCCTTTTGGTTGCTGGGGTTTCGGATTCTGGGTCGGTTGAGCTTCAGGCAGTCTCAAGGGACAATGTGAATCCAAATGAGAGTAACAATCGGGGTAATTCAGACTACAGTGTGGTTGGGATTGACAGTGAAAGTAATAGAGATGAAGGGCAGAGATTACTGTTGGTGGATAAGACACTGGGCAGGCAGGCTACAAGCAGTGATTCTTCGGAAGGTTCATCTGTCATTGTTCACTCTGATATAGCTAGGCAGTTTGGCAGTGGAGCATCTGAAATTGTTGTTGATGAGGAAATGTCTCCTCTTGTTCAAATGACTGGATCGGGGAATGTGAGAGAGCAGTTGAGGAGGGATGCTACCGAAATGTTCAGTAGAGGTATTAAACTTGGTCTTGGGGATTTCATTTTCTACAGTGTTCTAGTGGGCAGAGCTGCAATGTATGACCTTATGACTGTGTATGCCTGTTATCTTGCCATTATTTCGGGACTTGGGTGCACTCTTATCTTGTTGTCAGTGTGCCATCGAGCTTTGCCTGCTCTGCCTATATCTATTGCACTGGGTGTTATTTTTTACTTCTTGACTCGCTTATTAATGGAACCCTTTGTTGTTGGGACAGCCACAAATTTACTGATGTTTTGATCATCCATTTCTTTTTGGAGGTACATTATGTTAAGAGAAAGGCTGATGTTTTTGTAGGCATGAGATCTGTATACAAAGTAAAAGGTTTGTTCCTTTAATTCTGTCTCTTTACTGCTCATGTAATTGCTTGTGGTCCAACCTGACTTGTGTAGTGGAGTCACTTTGAGACCAATTAGTAATTTGGTAATGACATGAAATGTAATTTGACAATGAATGACCTTTCATGTCTCTCTTTTACAGATTTCCGAAATCATTTTTTTATTATTGCATTATGTCTATGCACTATAGACACACAAACAAGAAGGGAAAAAAAATCATTCTGTTATGAGGGGTTCTTCTTACCTTTAGTTATCTTTGGAACTACTTGGCGTTATTTTATTTGTGTATAAGCTCTTAAGAGATATCTACCTCTGTGACTTTGAAATCTACAATAAACGTGTGACCACGTGTCAGTGGAAAAATTATAGGTTAACAGTCATCATTGAAATGGAATTAACTTGGCTGGAAAATCTTGCATACCTGTCGTTCTTACGGAGGACAAACTGACTAACTAATAAGTACGTAGATTTGTAGACATGTTTGTTCACTTAGACGAGATAAAATAGAATTGAAAAATAAGAGAAGGAAAAAGAAAAAAAAAATACTAAGTTGTAATTTGTGTTGTTCTGGGTAAAGATTATTAGAGGAAAAAGTGAGAATAAAGCATACTTTTCTTAAGTTTTATTTCTATGAGCTTACTTTCAAATTTTCTAGATAATGTTTATTTTCTTTCTTCATATAATTGAACACAACTATAGATAAAGGCTCGCTCTGCTTACATTGGTTAGGCTTAATTGTATTGGTAAGGCTTCCAGTCTCTTGAAAGGACCATACAGTTTTCTGAAAAGTATTGGCACATTGAGGATATCAGCGTTCATATTAATTGCAACTTATTTTTTTCTTTAACTGTTCTTTTGACAACTGATTATTAGAAATTTTTTGAACGGGAGTTTCATACATTTTCATGAAGCAACCTCAAGATATTTGCTTCTGGTTAATTGAGTGGACATAAGGGCACTGTAGCCTGTCATATGTCTCAGATGTATACCTGAACTAGGATTTCATAGTGGGGCAATCCGTTGTGTCAAGTGCTAGTCTTTTGGTTAGTATGGATTTCTGGGAAACCGGCATACTCCTCTTTTTTTTTTTTTTTTCTTTTTTGGTCTGCGCTGGAAATGTCTTAGTCCGGAAGATCAACATTATATTATCAATGACAAAGCTGATGCTCAGTGCTGTCAATTATTTGATGGCTTCACATGCTGTAAGTTTAAAAGTAGAAAAGTGAGAATCTTTTTTGTCTTCATTGTTTCTCATTCTGCAGATTAGACTCCCTTATGCTATAGGTGATGTTAAGCTAAGCACACGCCCCAGTCTCAAGGCTTGAGGCAACAGGGAGACAAGCTTCAAAACCATGCTTGTTTATCTGCAGCCTAATGTTAGAACACTAACCATTTATATACTAATCTATTACTCAAATATTCCCTTTACCATAGCCTATTGCAAAATAGTGGTTTTCAGTAGTTTCTGGTAAAGTCTTATTATGCCGTAGCATTCTGGCCTCATGGAGGTAAAACAAGCCTTGGTTGAAGTTAACTGAAAGTCTCTTAGGTTCCCACTTATGTTTTGAAGATAAAATCCCTTAATAGGTCTTTCAGGAAAGTCACAGCAGTTACAAAAAATAAAAAAGTTTATAGTTTTATACAAGTTTCCATAAGGAGATATATACGCATATATCTCCAAATCTTATCTGCGATTGAAAATTTACTCTTCATTTGTCTTACTCTAGGCTGATTGTGTACCCTCGATTCTGTCCATGTTGAATTCCATTTATAAATATTACAGTTAATAAGTCAGTAAAAATACTTCTCTGTGCCATACTTTTTTTTTGTTCTTTGATTGAACTCTTTATCTTTCCTGATTATCTGGTCCCTCTAAAAGCTCATGGTGGTGTTGTTTGTTCTAGGATCAAATTGCAGTCCTGCAAGCAGCGGCATGTAGAAATTTTTCCTCTTTCGTTGTCTGTCAGCACATATAGAAATTCTCTTTTTGGTCATTTTCAATATTATGGGTCTTGTTGTGAATTTGGCTATGTTCTTCACAGAAGCTTGCTACAGTGCTGTAGTTAACAGCTCAGTAGTTTTGGGCTCCGAAATCTGTAAAAGCACTGTTACAAAATTTTCTTCTCATTTTTTGCTTCTTAATGCTAGGAGTTGGTCAGTACCTAAGTGATGTGAAATAATCGCTAGTTGGAAAAAGCTGTAGTTAGGAAACCATCCCATGTAGTACTCTCGGTAAAAAAAATTGGAATCTTTTCGCCTTTACTTGTACAATGTGAACCAGCAGGCTTTGGTGATGAACTAGGATTAAAGGGAGCTACTTGGAGTCCTTTTTGTGTTTGTTGTGTCCCAGTATGGAGCATGAACCTTTTTTTTGTTTTTTTTGTAAATTACATTGTGAACTGTCACTTATCAGTTTTATTATTCTTACATTAATTGTTTGGTTCCATTCAGAGGAAATATTCGATTTCACTATAATAGGAATATATGCTTAAGTTAATTTAAGGGCTATGTTATTGGCGCTCCTAGAAAGTTATTCTGCACTCCTCACTTTTGTGAGTCCATGGAAATAATAAAATATTAACTTTCGAGTGCATAATGACTCTTTGGACCGCTAGTGACGGCTCCCTAATTTAATAATTGGTTACTCTGCTTCAGCATTTTATTTTTGAAAAGCTTGTAGTGTGAATTATTTCGTGGTGGTTGGGGCATCTGATCTCAATGGTAAGATATCTCATTTATCTGTTTTATTACAGCTGTGTTTACAAAGTTCATGCATTCTTGTTACATACAGATGAAGTTTTTTCCTTTTTCAAGAATGACCTGAAAGCTGAAGATATAAGTTAGTGTTTGCTTCTCAATGGAATAAATTCACAATACCTTTGAGGTTTCTTTGCAGTGACTAAGATCATAATTTCCTTGAGCTTTTCTTACTACTCTGGAAGGGGAGATTTCTTTAATGTGGACATTGCTAATGCTACAATTCTTATGACATTGGTAATGCTATAATTTCCTTGTTTACACTGTTGAACAGGTAATCTCAACCTCTAGCTACTGCAGCACACAAATAACTTTCCATATTGAGTCAGCCTGTTATTTCAGTTAGGAGGAATGCTTTTAGTCAATTTATCCCTTTCTTAGGTTCTGATCTACTTTACTGTAGAGTTTCATTTACTCTTTCTTCCCCTTAATAAAAAGTTGATAAAACAAAGGAAGAGAATGTGGTAGGATCCAACATTTTCTTCTGGTTTACTTACATACGGTGAAACGGAATGTGAAAATAAAAGGAAATTTGATGACTCATGGCCTTGGCTCACGTGGTAAAAGGTCTGCAATCAGCCTTAATAGGGGGAGAGTAGGTATGTGGTTAATAGTACTTTCTTTCTCAACTAATTCTCCAGACTGCTCCACACTTTCTACGGCAGCAACTGGAAAATTAATTAGTCTTTTCATTTCCTCAGTGATGGTCTTTTTAGCTTGCATGTTACCTTTGTATATCTTGATGGTTATGTTCGTTTAATTAGTTAGCAATATCTGCGTCAAAAATTGAAGAAGAAATTAATCACTGAAATATGGATTTATGATTGCTCAAAACACGAAGCCCCTATACTGTATCCAGCAATTGACCAAAATTAGATACTGTATACATACATATTCAGACACTAGGCACGCGAAAATCCGAACAACTTCACTAGGCAACTCGTCAAATCACTGCAAATCCAGAAGCAAACGGAAATTCTGTGTTTTTTTTTTCAAAATGCAAAGTGAAAAACCAACCCCAATTTCCCCCTCTTAAAAACAATTCGCAAGTCCGATTAAGAGGCTCTTCGTAGCCGCGGCCCACTTGAATAAGGAACAAAAGTGTGTGCCCGACAAAGTGCACTATTCCGACTTGGTAGCACAGTGGAAACCAAATTTGGTGTGATCAACTCCCCAACCAAGAAGAACCTCTTAACCAAGGACTTGTACATACTACTTACCACCAAGTAGAAATAGCACCTACCTGAGGACTATTCCGGCCACACCGGAGCCTTGTCGGAGTAACTAACGCTACTCCAGAACTTATCTTGCTGGACCCAAGGGAGACTTAGGCTAAGTCTTGCTCCTGAAGCGGTCTCAATGCAAGTCTAAAACCTTTGCCGCAAAGCCTTTAAAGGAACATGCATGGGACCAATCAATCCCACATCAAAGACAAATAATTAAGGGGTGTGATTTTCGCACTCCCCTTTCTCTCTCTAACTACTCCTCACACTCCACTTTGATTTTTTAATGTATTCTCTTATAGTCATGCTATTTGTCTTCCAAAACTACCCCTATTCAACCCTTATGCTTTTATGTTCTTCCTGAGTTCCTGTTGCCAAAATAGAACATAATTTTGCTTCCGGTCATTACCTTTTGGCATCCTTCTGTGTTTGCTTCTGACAGGACCCGCCCCAAATTCCACCCTGGGATCCGAGGTAGCCATGTGGGCCCACCTTAGAAGAGATCATATCGAAAATTCAGCATAACCTCTCCTAAAAATGGACTACCCAAAACCTGTGCAAAACTGTTTAACACTTCTAAAAAACAAAATTATCTACCCAAAACTTCCGAGCCTACTTGCTTGCCACAAAATTCCAGATCCATAATATATCCATAAATTCAAATACATTTTTAAAACATTTGTTTGGTAAATCAGAGCAATTCTAACTGTCACAATAGATACAAACAGCTGAACATATCCTACTACGATAATGAGGAAGAGCGTGGACTATGCCTCGACTCGGTGGGTGGCTCGACTTCAACTAATTTGCAACCTGGGCAACGCAAAACCGAAGGGCCCAGAGGAAGGCATTTTTGAAAAACTGTTAGAGTGAGTGGACGAAAACTAAGGATAGTTATAACAAACTTTAAATAAATAATTTTAATGCTTTCCCAAAACTTATTTCTCTAAAACAATTCATGCAATTCATTTATTTGAAAACTCAATAAAACTATAAATCCATGAACCTTCCTCAAAATTAAGAAACCTATCTGGCTGAGTTATTGGCCGGCAAAGGTGGCTGCTTCAATGAGGTCGGGGAGAGAGAAAGAGAGGGCGCGTGGAGAGGAGAGAGAAATGGGTTTCCTAAAATGGAAACCCTAAATCCGAAAATGCCATAAATAGAAACTTTCCCAAAATAGTGATCCAACTTTCGCTGACCACAACTTCTTCATACGATCTCCGTTTTAAGCGTACTTCGTGTTCACGAGCTCGGTTTAACGTACTCTACAACTTTCATGAAGAAGGTTCAAACAAATTCTTAACCGAAACAAAAGTCGTCTCGAGGGCCCCTAAAAAGCACAATTTGAACTCTAAATTGAAATTTTCGCTAATTAACCGTAGAATTAACTAATAAATTACGTAAATTGGGTCCGGGTCGTTACAGCTTCCCTACTTCTAACCTTTGAGGACTTGTCATAACTTATACTCATTTTCTCTTGGTCATGGCCTTCCTGCCATTGCAATTCACCAACCCCATTAAATTTCTAAATAAACATCAAATGCTTCAGATGAAGCTGTCATAATTAGCATCACAAAGATCACACCTTAGAACCATTGGCCCTTGAAGTAGTCGTCCTAGCACACCACTATGAAAGTTTTATTTTGGTCAAAGCAGCGAGAAGCCAATTCCGACTATATCCCGACTCCAGCATATCAAAGAGAAAAGTCTCACGATGTCAGCTTCAATTGAAGAATAACTCTTAAAAGTCACCTTAATTAACCCACAAATTGTCAGATTGAAGATCCAATCATCTCCTTATCCATAAAATCCTTGGCCTTAATTTCTAATTCCACCAACAAGAATAGCCAACCAAAATAGAGGAACTCCTCCTAGTAGAAGACATCAAGAAGAAATCCAAACTTGAAACACTCAAGATCCAAATCCCAAATGATATTCGATTGGAAGACGAAAGCTACCATCGCAACATAAAAACTCTTTCATTGCCATGAAATTGATCAACCCAATGAACTGATGAAAACGTAGTGCAGCAGCTATTCCAAAATTTGAAAATTACTACCCATCAATTGAAAGCCCAACATCCTTAGATCCGAACCTCTCAATCTGATCTAGAATAGTCTTTCGTCCCACACACCCGCTAACATTCCTTTTTTTTTTCTTTGTTCTTTTGTCTTTCATAAACCGTGTGTTTAAGGGGTTTGCGAGTTGTCGAGTTGTGTTTTTGCGAGAACCCAGCAATGTGAGAGAAGAGAGACTATTTTAGTTGAGAAAATGAAGGAAGAAGAAAAGGGGTAGTTTTGAAAGATAAGTAGGATGATGGAATAGATAAAAATATATTAAAAAATCAAAGTGTAGTGTGAGGAGTTAGGGCTGGCTTCGGTACGGGAATCGGGTTTTTGGGCATTTCTCGGTACCGAATTGAAAAGCCCGGTATGTCAGTTTGGTTTTCCCAATACCTAACCGAATTTTCGGGATACCGAAATCTCAGTATTCTGATAGGACTCGGTAGGTACGGGTCGGTAATGGGCCTACCGAAAATAGAAGCTTGGGCCTGAATTTTTCAGCCCAATACCAATTTTTCAACTCTTTTGGGCATTTTGTTGTTACTCTTTTGTGACAATCATACAATCATTTTGAGTCCAATTTTTTCCTACAAGCAAGGAATGAGTGAATGACCAACAGACCAAGTTCTTCAAAGTTCAAACAATCAATTTAAGCTACTAAAATAACTTTAAAAGTAAAACCTAAGTATCTAAGATTCTAAGTACCTAAGTTAGTAGTTATTACAAGTTTACACTTTACAACACCCAATGTCTAAATCAAAATGGACCAAATAAAATATTCAAAATGTAATAGTGGGCAGCAGCCCTGCAAAATAGTTAGTAATGGGCAGCAACAAACCCTACTGCAAACCTTACTGCAGTAGTCTTGTAGCATATAGGATCTTCAATCAAAAAGTATGGCCAGCAGTGGTTGTTGAATTCAATGGTGTTGACCCCAAGTTCATTTGAGCAGTTTCTTCAAATCAATGAAAAGCAAAGTTGCAAATAATGAAACAAGTTAGTAAGAAAATCACAACTTAAAAATCAATGAACAAAAACAATAAACACTAAAACATAACAAGGATTTACCTCTCTCCAATTCTTCACAAGACTGGTACAGTTCCAACTCCTCCTTTGTTGGTTCTTTATAGAAGTTTGGTTGCTCAGCTCTTAGCCAATCACTAGTGCATACAAGTGCTTCCACCATTTGGGGAGTCAATGAGCTCCTGAATGGATCTACAACTCTCTTGCCCAGGCTAAAATCATTTTCACTTGCCACAGTAGAGCAAGGAATGACAAGATGTCATTTGCAAGCTTGGACATAACAGGGTATGCACTTGCATTCACTTTCCACCATTCTCCAATGTCAAATCCCTTTGTCAAGAGATTGACATATCTGTCTGCCAAGTACTTGTCAACCTCATTACTGACCATATCATGTTGTTCCTCCATTCTTTCTTGCATCACATGTGCAAGAATGTCATTTTCAGGTTCAAATTCAACTCCCTCCATTGCAAACACACCATCTCCAGTAGTTGTTTGGGTGGAACCTCATTCACAGCCCTTATACTCTTCATACATCCTCATCAGAATCCTTTTAACTTTTAGAGTAATCTCAGCAACCTTTTCAGGTAGCGTTCATACTCTTTCAAATGCTACTTTCTGATAATGCAACTTCCATCTAGGGTCTAAGACATTAGCAATGACTATTATCTTGTTGATGCAGTCAAAACTACCCCAAAAATTTTCAAACTTGGTTTTCATCCCAATGGCAACCCTTTGCAACACAGGGTCTGTCCTATCAGCTATTTTTTTGTTAATTTCTGTTTGAAGCTGAACCATTTCAGAAAATAGCAAGTGTGCTGTTACATGTTTCCAAGCACTCATTTTGAGTGTGGATTCATATAACTTCCCCAGAAAATGCATAAATGCTTGTGCATTTCTTCAATCTTCCTCAACTGGAGGGCCTACCCTCTTCCTACCCTTGTGATCTTTCTCTTCAAAGTAAGCTCTATACTGAGGATCATCATAAGACATCCTATCAAACACCTTCTCATATTTTAATGCTGCATCCAACATTAAATAGGTGTTGTTCCACCTGGTTATAACATCTAGGGGAACATTTTGCATTTTTGTTCACGTGTTCAAGGACAAAAAGCTCCCTGAACTTATCCAATCTACTTGAACTAGACCTAATGAACTTGACATAGTGCCAAATTTCTTCAATCCCATTCTCTAACTCCTCAATCCCATCCTTCACTATCAAAGTAATGATGTGACATGCACATTTGAGGTGCAAAAATTCACCTACAAAGGTCAAAGTCCTCATGCTACTAAGTCTCCTTTTCATGTAACTAACACCTACATCATTTGCACTAGCATTATCCACTGTTATAGTGAATAGCCTAGTGATGTCCCACTGCCTTAAACAACTCTCTAATACCCTTCCTATATCTTCCCCTTTGTGACTAACTATTGAACATAAATTAATGATCCTCTTGTGCAAATTCCAGTCACTGTCCATAAAGTGGGCAGTGGCCACCATATATTTATGTTATGTATTGAGGTCCATGTATCAGTTGTGATAGATACCCTAGATACATTACATGCCAATGTACTCATCATTTTGGCCTTTTCCATAAGGTACATTTCCCAAACACCCCTAACAACTACCTTCCTACTATTCTTTCATCTAAATTTTCATTTCCCTTCTTTGTTATAAATTTATGAAATTTATTTACATCAATCGATATATCCCTCAAATTCGACAGATATATCGGAATTTTTGGGGATATATCGGTAAATATCGCCAATATCGGAGACATTTTGAAATGTCGGTGATATTTCGGAAAAATAGGAGAATATATGACTATCCCTCGTTCGAAAAAGTGACATATCAGGATATCAGCAGATATTTAGAACCTTGGTATAGATATAGATGAAACAGAAAAAAGTGTTTATACTAAATATGACTTTTTGCTAAGAATGACAAATTAACCCTTAAAAATGAGAAGGAGAAATAATAATTTTGAGCTTACGTTCATAGAAGAAATGGATGAAACAAACCATAGAAAGGTATAAATTATGTGTGGGGACCGAGTGTCCCAACAAATTGAGTTGTTTAACAGCGGAAGCAGAGAGAGGTTGAATGTCAGTTCTCCCAGACGAGCTGTGGAGGCGAATCCTTGAAATCGGTGTTCAAAGTGGCGGCTTTAGCTACAAAGACCTCTGCTGTCTATCAATCTCCTGCAGGCGCTTCCACCGATTATCCGATGAAGACGTTCTCTGGTCGCACCTCCTCTCCTCCGATTTCCCTTCTTCTTCTTCTTCTTCTTCTTCCTCTTCCTCTGCCCCTTCATCCACCCCTAAATCGCTCTATAAGCTCAGGTACAGATTTTATTTTTATTTAATGATTTTTGAAATATTTGTTCTTGGTTGCTTTAAATCAGGTATTGCTGGTTTTAGGTTTGACAGAGATAGGAATAAGAAAATAGCGGCGCATCGAAGAGCGGTATTGAGGAAGGAGAGCCAGATTTTAGAGCATTCAAGAAAGCTCCGGGATACGAAGATCCGATTGTCCCAAGAGACCCAAAAAATGCAAGCAACTCTTGTTGTCCTCTCAAATTTTCACAAGGCCAGGTAATTTCATTTTGGTTCACATACCGAAAATTTCAATTATGTTCTGTTTGTCATATGACTTCATTTCCTTTCCATTCTATTTTCCTCTTCACCTTAACTTGTTTGGCTAGGCTGTGTTTTTTTTTTGTTATCATCTTTAATAGTACCTTTAATAGCACTTTCAGAAAGAAAAAAAAAAACCAATCCAAAAAATACAAGTTGTTCGTAAAACCACTCTTCGAAACACTGTTTTGCAAATTGAAAGCTAAAAATTGAATTCCACAATTTAAAGATTTGAGAATGCGTCTGGTAGTTAAATCTGTGAACAATTTTCTGAAAATAAATACAGTGAAAAGGTGTCTGGTGTTCATATTTGTATATATTTTTGATAACTATTCAGCAAAATTAATTGTTTTATCTTGAGAGAAAAGAATTGTCTTGAATACTTGCTTCATGTTTGTTCATACTGGATCTGGATGAACCAGTAGCAAGGGTTGAAACATATAATACTACTCACCACTAACCTGGTTAGTGGGTCTGAATAAAATCATATCATCTTGTTGTCTTTGGGTCCGAATAAATCTTCTATTACATGATGGATCCCACTCAAATAAACTTAAAAGAATTAGTCTGAGTTAGCATTGGGTAGAGTCAGATGAGGGAGGTCATCATCTACAGTATATTTTTTGGTCTGAAGTCAGAACCATCTATGGCCAAACAATGGAGATAGAATAAAGTTTTTTTTTTTTCATCTATTCACATAATCACAATCTCACTCAACAGTACCCATTTAGATTTCTTGATTTATGGATCCAAGTGGCCAAAGAAAAATCAGATCAATAGAAAGTCTATAAATCATACAGACTTCCACCATTTCTTCTGGTGAGGAAAAAAATTTGAGGATCAGAGAAGGCATCAAAGCAAGCCCAGAAGAAGTAGAACTGATATTGTGATAACTGGTTCGGTGAAGTCCTCGAATACGAAGAAACTTAACTAAAATAGAGAAAGCAGAGCTCGAGGCAGATGAGGCGAAAGAAGACAGTTGATGTTGCTCTGAAGAATCCTGTGTTTTCCATAATGTTGGGATTCTAGTCTTCTAAAACAACCGAAACTCTGTTAGACCGTCTTGGAAATGCAAGCCTAATTTTGATTCTGAATCCCAAATACATTTCCATTAAATTTTGAAAACAAGCCACCGAACACGTTTACAAGTTTGTAATACAAAAAACTGCTTCTGGTAACGTTACTGAAATTCTCCTTACTTTCCAACAACAACAACAACAACCAGTCTGTTAATACATTTTTTTTAACCTCAAATATAAACTTTGCTTTCATGCGGGTTTTGGTACAAGGAGAGGAGTTTCCTTTTCTGTTTCTGGGTTATCTAGTAGTCTAATCAAATGAAAAGTTTTGTTAACTTCATGTTTCTGAAATAAAGGGCTATTGTTGGTTGAGGTGATGTGAGGATGGCTATACTTTTTATTTTTGTTTCCCTGAAATACAATTCTTCTGTGAAAAACAAATCGAGAGGGGATTCAGACCTTTACCCATTGGCCCTTAAGTTTACTTGTCAAAACGATAGGTAGGAATTCCAAAGGAAAACAAGTACAATGTTTGCATGCAGTTACATAATTGTTTCTCAATTTTATTTTTTCTTTTGTTTTCTGTTTCTCTCTCTCTCTCTCTCTCTCTCCTTTTTTTGTTTTGTTTTTGATATGTTTTTCTGATTTCACTTGTATCACCTAATTGGTTGTTTCAGGCAAGCTTCAGTAGCATTAAATGTCTGGCAGCCAGAGATCATTCGGGGTAGACAAAAACAATTAGTGGAGCAATGTGTTGTACCGGCTGAGTCTCGGCTCCATGCCCTTGAAATGGAGCTTAGGCTTTGCAAGCAGCAGATTTTAGGATTAGAAAAGGCATATGTAAGTTTCATAATCTTGCTTTGCAAGCTCATAGAGCTAAGCTCTAGAAGTCTGATAGGCAGTTAGCATGTTGTGTTTGATCTTTATTTTTTTTATTTTTTTTTTAACTTTTTGTATTTGCATGTGGATTGCTCGTGGACTAGTTATGAAATTTCACCAGGCACCTACTAAGCAAATCTTTAAAATCTTAGAGGAATGAGGTCTTAAAAATTAAAATTATGCTACTCTAGTTGCCTAAATGGTTATGAAAGTATATTTTTCATGTTTATGTGCCTTTCTGTTATCAGAAAGATGAGAAACAAAGGCTTTCTTTGGCTGAAGAAGAGTTGCAATCAATCAGATATCACCCTTTACGAGACTATAAGCCACTGGGTTCGGGGGATGCTGAGTGTAACATCAAGAGCAAAAAGTTGAAAAGATGTAAGGCTCAGAGTTTAGCATTTGTTTATTTCTAATCTCTTTCTTTTCTTTTTTTGGTCTTCACCTGTAAAGCTTTTCTTCTTTTGTTCTGTTAAACATGATATATTTTGTTTTCCCATGTAAATTAGAGATATGCATAATTACAACACTGTGATTATGATCCATCTAGCATAAATAAAATTGTAAACAAATTCTCTTTAATAGTACCATGCTGGTCAGAGTATATGTACCTAGAAATATGTTTTTTTTTTTCATATGTTCGGTTGGCTGTCATGCTTAAATGTTGGATCTTTTTTGTTTTTGTTTTGTTCTTTGTTTGATTTGTTTTTTTTTTAATGATTAATGTTTGTAGCAGTGATCCATGGTGTTATGTTTGCTTTCCTTAGTATCCAATAGGCGAAGTTCATTTGTTAGGTGTTAGTCGCCATAATATAGTAAATTATCAATTCACTTCACCTGTGGACATACATCTTGGGGTGAAATCCTGGAATTATTTTTGTGATGTGGTATTTTTCATTAACGCTGATGTAATATTTATAGTTTCTTGCTTCTATTGCTGACAACTATTATTAAAGCATTAGAATTGAATTTAGAAGTAATTAAATTGTTTTGAGTGCTTTAGAGATCTGCTAATGGTCTTGGTGATTAAAATTATATTTTTTTTCTTTGCATGAAATACCAATATGTTTTAACTTTAGTAAAAGAAGTCCTTTGCTAATTGGGGCTAAATCTCCGATCTCTCCCCCGGATGAACCTATAGTCAAGATTCCTCTTGCATTACGACCTTTACAGAAATGATGCTGTCCGGAGATCAAATTATTTCGTCATTTGGATTTCACTTTATCAATTTCCAGTCTCATAGCTTCACAATAATTCTGTAAAGCTTCCGCATAATTTCGCTTGATTTGGTATTGTGATGAGGAAATTGGTTGTGATTGTTATCGACGCTTTTGTTCTTGCCAAATCTTTATTGATGAATAGATGGAAGGGACTTAATTCCCTTCGATTAGGTGGTCATTTAGGGTTAGTTGTTTTGATATATTATGCAAGACAAAGAGAGTTGCTTGTACTTTCATTTGATGTCCAACAGTCCAGCCATGGCAATTAGAGAAGATGATTATCTTTGAAATGGGGTACTTGTGTTTCCGCCTGTATCCACCCCATTGTATCACTGTTGACAAATAAATCTCGTGTCCATGGTTTTGTTCTTTTTATATGTGGAATTTGTATTATTCCTTTTTAAGTGTTCCTGGTTTGTTCATCTAACCTCCCCAGGAAGATCTGAAGATAAAACAGATACCAACATCGAGATGCCTCACTTTCTGGTTGAAGACAAATACTAACACATGATATTGTTTAGTTCATGGCCAAGGGAGGAAATCATCGATGAGAAGTTTGTTGCATCAAGAATGCCTATGGTTAAGATACCAAAATCAAAGCTTCTTTCATCAATGATGCCCATGGTTAAGAGTTTCTTGGTGAGCGAGTAACTTAACTGGTTCACACGCCGCAGTAGGAAAATAGATTGATAATTATTGTATGATCTTTATCGGAAGATATATAGTATACATCTGGTGTTTGTACAATATCATTATCGAGACACTTCATTTACTTGAAGTGAATATTCTCTTGTTGTTTAATGATCCTACGTGTGTATCATTTGTTTTTGTGAATACGAAAGAAGTCAAACGGAAAAAGAAACGAAGGATGGCTGAATGACATCATTTCATTGTGGGAAAATTCTACTAAGTTTTTGTTGGTAGGTCAAGACTCAGAAATTTCGCCCCGGTGCTTTACCGCCAAGCCAATTGTAGTAAGAGTCGAGATCTCCATCTCTTGCTGTGGTGGGTTTCTTTTCCTATTTAGCATTTGCAGGGTCCCCCCCTTTTTTTTTTTTTTTTCTTTCTTTATTAAGCTAAAGAGATATAGGGAAATTATCATCTAGTATAATTTCCAAGAAGTATTTGCAGGAAGGCTAGTGATATTTAAGCCCTGAACATTTATTACTACTAGCATTAAAGCGAGTGCAAAAAGCAGCGTTCGCGCGTGCGGTTTGTATTTTCTATTGGTAACATATTGAACTTACTCTTAACACCAACTTTCAAAAATAAAATCGTGCAATAGGAAGATTGCAAACTGCATTTTGCATATGTCAAGAGCATTTCTCCAGTCTCCATCAGATTCTTTTTTCTGTTTAGGGTTGCCTGGCAGTATATTCATTTATCACCATATCTTTTACATATGCCAACTCATAATACAACTGAATCATTGATGCTCTCTCTTCCTCCATTCCAATGGCCATACTTAGAGTTTAAATTAATATGGATTTATAGCAACTCATAATTTTAAACAAAATTTACTTTGGTTTCTCCTCAAGTACCACACAATCAAGGCTATCCCTATAAATTTGCCTATTGCAGATCCTCCCTATATTTCCTTCAACAATTAACACATTTCATCTTTGCCTTTAGCCTTGCACCAACTTCTGCAATACCACAGGGAGTAGATCCCCTTTCTGTACTTTGGCCAGCCCTCATAATTAAGTTGTATATAATTGCGTCCCTTTATCTTTAAGATTAAGTACTCATGCCTAGCTGTAGTTTCAAGCATCATTCTCTTGCATCATTCGCTAGGCCCATCATTCTAATGGGAAGGCAAAACAGGCAGTCAGAATCCGTTCGCTATAAGCCCAGCGTGTTCGCCAGGTTAGCAAGCTCCAATGCCGCATAACCTACTCCTAGAAAGCCATCAGTTTTTGACAAGATGGAAGCGTTTTCTGTGCAGAAGTTCACAGAGGCGTCCACATCAGGAGTCAAAAAAGATTCAGGTCACGCTTCTAGCTCTAGAATCAAGAAAAATATTTCTCTTGATCTTTCACCTTTGGAGGTGAAATAGGATAAGAGGTCACAATGGCGGCCTAAACAGGTCAAACGTAAGGATGAGAAAATTCCAACAGAGGTGGTTCCTAGAATTCAGCCAAGGGAACCAAAACTGGTGCTTAAAGAGCCAACAACGGTGGCTCCATTGGTTCACCAAGAAGAGTTACAAGAGTCATTATGTGTGGAGCAGGTAACATAATAGTTAACGGCGAATCATAACCTGGATATCCCCATGAATGAATCAGGCCTTAATTTGGAACCAGAACTTGACTCAGAAGATGAAGAGCTTGAGTCCTCTGAGGAAGAAGCTGAAGCTGTAGAATGTGACATGGTGTACATCTTCCCGGCCAAGTACGCCCTGCCAGATTCAACATCCGCTTGCCCAGTGGTTGAGATTGAAGGATATGATGACACTCAGCTTGCTCTCAATCCAACAACAGAAGAATCTGAAAAAAAAAAATAGTCGAGATTGATTCAGCCCTTAAAAAGGTCTTCATGATGTTCTCTAAAGCTACTCTGACCATGACAATGCATATGAGACCCTTATATGTCACCGCGACTATAGAGGGAAAAGATATCAACCAGATGATGGTGGATTCAGGCGCTACTGTAAACATCATCACAGTGCGAACCATGACCATTTTGGGCATCAAGAAGACAGTCATTCAGCAAACAACATTGACAGTAAAGAACTTTGTGATGGGAGCATATTTGTGTGCTCCATTGTGCTTAATTCTATATTAATTCTCTCACATTCCATCTTTATTCGAGTTAGTTATGTCATTTTATTTTTTATAGGACTCTTGGAGCATTAAGGATGAAAAGAAGCAAAAAGTGGAGATTAAAGGCTAAACTGGTGAATCTGCCTGTGCAGATCAGCCTTCTTCGATTGAGAACTGGGAGCAGCTCAGAATGAATTAGAAGATGTACAATATATGGACGGAAAGCCCAAGATGTCTATTTTCCATATCTTCCGACGGTTGGTGATTCAGAGTTTTCTAGAAGAAGTTATGGCTGATTAAGTGAGCGAAGATCAATCTGTGCGCGAATCTGGAAACCTAATTCATTTATGATTTGTGATTTTCCTCATGGGCTTCGACTCTTATTGGGCCATTGACGTTTTAAACCCTAACTTGGGGTATTAAAAGATCTCTTAATCAGCCGGGAGAGATATCGAGACATCTTGACATTCAAAGAAGGAGAGCCGTGAAGATTGCTGTGATTCTATTCTTCCTTTTGGTTTCTTAGTATTTTTCATATGAATTTGGTGATTGCCACCATGACCATGTGTGGCTAATTTCTTTAGTAACTAAGGGCTGCTTCTAGCCCTAGACATGTGGATTTCGTGATATTGGCGTTAATCAATAACTATTTGGATATTGTGTGTTTGTTGATTCATTGGTTTTTCATTGATAAACTTCTTGTCTGTTTACTTTGAGTGCACGCTTAGTAAGCATGCTAGGGTTTTATTGCTATGAATGTGTGCATGACCATCCTTATCATAACATATTCTAGAGTAGCACATGAATAATTGGCCTATTCATATGAATTAATATCTAGGTAATTAGAACAACATCAGTATCGAAGTTGCCTAGCATTACTCAGAATCTCTTTGTGCTTAATGACTTTTGATTTGTTGAACCGTTCGGAAACATCATCCTAGGTTGCTTATTGGAGGCTAAGTTAGGTTGTAAACATCATGCATCTAACATACCAAGTATGAGAGATTAATAGGTTAAGTGCGACACATCATCGGCTTAGCTTGAGTAATGACATTCAATTGAAGAAAATTTATTGGTTAACATATCATGAATGAAGCATTGTCTTGTGGTGAATAGCATGTCCCTAGTTACATTGTTCTCATTGATTCTCTTCAATACAAACTTTCACATCTTTGATTAATTTCCACCAATTAATTTACTTGTTTGTTAGTTTAGTTAAAACCAAAAACCCCCCAATCTTTACTTTATTGTTTTAGTCGTTATAGTTTAGTAATTAGACTGAATCCTCTGCGGGAGACCCTTGCATATCCATACTACTACGTGACATTAATCTTATTTGCAAGGATTTAATTGAGTGCTAGTTTTAGCCCTCCCACTTTGCTGGTACTACCACAAAGACTTTGGGACTACTCTTCTTGAAAGTAAAACTGGGTCTAGCAGAAGTAGTATACGCTTTCTTTGTCGTGGATTGCACTGCACCATATAGTGGGATGCTAGGAAGGGATTAGATTCACAGAAGCTAATGTGTCCCTTCATCATTACATCAAGAATTAATAATGTGGAATTCAGTAACTGAGGAGGTTGAACTTGTGAAAGCAGATCCACGACCTTTCTCTATGTCAGCTAAGTCAATAGATGTCAGTTACTACAATGGGGATATGCGTCCTCTTGCAGTTTGTGGGGTCGATAACAAGGGCCGCCTTTTTGGGGTGACGACTTCAGATTTAACACAATGGGGAATTGTTCAGGCCAAGGAAGATAGTTCCAGACATTCCCTCATTGTGCCACCTTCCAAGAATGTTTAATGATAGCACACCCCACAAAAGAGGAGATGCAGGCCTTGTATCAAAGATTGTATACTTATCCAGATATCAGAACAGGAGAAGGAAACCATTCAACTAGCACCAGCTGCTTTGGATGATACACCTCCTTAGGTTAGGGACCCCATTGAGAAGGTTAATCTTGGAACTAATATTGAGCCAATTGAAGTGACCATTAGTACTTATCTCGAGCCTGATCAAAGACAGAAGCTTATTGACTTGTTGCAGGAATTCAAAGATTGTTTTGCTGAAAAAATACGAGGACATGCCAAGTCTCGAGCCTGATTTAGTGTGCCACAAACTTCCAACTATGCCAGACAAAAAGCCGGTCCAACAAGCACCACGGCAAATGAACTCTGACACGATGGAATATGTCAAAGAGGAAGTCCAGAAAATTCACAAGTCAGGCATTATCAGAGTAGCCAAGTACAACGAGTGGCTCTCCAACATATCACCCGTTCGCAAGAAGAATGGGAAGATGCGTGTTTGTGTTGACTACAGAGATCTTAATCACGCCACTCTTAAAGATGTGTATCCCATGCCAGTGGCGGATATGTTAGTAGACGCAGTGGCACGATATGAGATGCTATCTTTCATGGATGGAACAACAGGCTAACATAAGATTCCAGTGGCAGAGGACGATAGGCATAAAACAGCCTTTAGATGCCCAGGTTTTACCAGAGCATTTGAATATGTTGTCATGCCTTTTGGCCTAAAGAATGCAGGGCCACATATCAAAGAGCTATGAACCTAATGTTCCATGACATATTAGGAAGATTATGGAGGTTTATATTGATGATGTATGGTGAAGTCCAAGTTAAAAGGGGGTCACCTCATTGACCTCAAGAAGGTTTTTGAGCGCATGCGAATTCACAAGTTAAAGATGAATCCGGCTAAATGTGTTTTTGGCGTACAAGCTGGGGATTTTCTAGGCTTTTTGCTCCATCAAAGAGGTATAGAGGTTCCCGGCGACAAGGCCAAGGCAGTTATCGATGCGCCAGCACCACAGAATAAAAAGGAGTTGCAGCGCTTGTTGGGCAAGATCAACTTCTTACGGCGGTTTATCTCAAATTCAGCTGGAAAAATCACACCTTTCTCACCGCTATTGAAGCTCCAAGGGGAAAAAGAATTCGTCTGGGAGCATGTACATCAAGAGGCTTTTGATAGAATTAAGCAATACATCAAGAGGCTTTTGATAGAATTAAGCAATACCTTGCCACTCCGCTAGTTTTGGTTCCCCCAAAACCATAGAAGAGATTCTACCGAAATCTTGGCATAACCTCTCCTAAAAATAGACTACCCAAAAACCTGTGAAAACCAATTCAACACTTCTAATCATCATATTTCAATCAAACTCCATAATATAAATATAATCGAGGGTCTTTAGCCCAAATACTTAGCTTCCAAATACATTTTAGAACAAAGAGAGTTTGGTAATTCGGAGCATCTAAATATACAACCGAAATAACGATAAGCATAAAAGTAGGATAGATGAGAATCCTACTATCAAATCGAGGAAGCGGTGGGAACACTATGCCTCAACTGTGTGGTGTAGCCCGACCTCAACTAATCTGCAAACTAGGCAACGTAAAACCGAAAGGTCCAGGGAAAAGCATTTCGAAAAACGTTAGAGTGAGTGGACAAAGAAATAATAATAACAATAAATTAAAAAAATATCTTTGATGCTTTTCCATTTCTTTTATTTTTATAAAACCTTGCATGCAACTCGACTGAGAAAACTATCTTGAAAAACAAATAAGCCATAAAAATTATCCGAAAACAAAAGTGTGAGGTAAGGGTACTTGTTCCTCACAGTCACCTGATTCAATTCCTGTATCCGAAGCAAAATCTCATGGTACCAACTTTCCCCTAAACAACCAATACATGAGCACCCCAAAGCGAAATGTCACTACTAAAATGTCAACAATATTCAACTTCCCCAACAAGCAGAAGACAGTCTGTCCCTTGTCCCTTAGTGACCCAGCTGGCACTACCGATACCATCTAACTCCCTCAGTCACTGTCCAAATTCACACTTTGAGTCTGCCATCCACTAATAGCAAGCATCACAATCAAGTAATGCTTGAGCCCAAAGAATACCACAATTACTGGAACACACAATCCCATCACAGGACCTCTTTAGTCAATCCATAATCTCACTAAGGTAATATCAACTCGTGCTGAACGAAATCCGATACTAAGAATCACAATCCGAGACTGGGGAGAAGATTACTTAAAAGCAAGAATCAGGAAGATACTCAAACTGGAAACCTGAAGTGAGTCCGTACGTGGGAAGACACCAACCCCCACATCGTATGGTGGCTGGAAGGCACCAACCCCCAGACACCACACATGTTAGTGTTACCGACCGGTCCCTCGAAGGTCCGCACACCTGATCAGGGCGTACGTGATCTAGAAGGCACCAACCTCTAGATACCGCAAGTCGATAAACCAACATGGGTCCTATACAAGACACGTGCACGTTAACTCTGAAAACGAAAGATCAAGTCTAAGCCGCACGCCTGCCACAACAGGTCGTACTGTGCCTAGAGGCACCAACCCCCAAGATAACTGAATACTGACAACCGGATACTGATATCTGAATATTGATGACTAGATACTGACAATTGAAAATTGACAACGGTGTATTGACAAGTGGATATGAACCCCCGAATACGACAAATCTGAAAATCTCCCCAACGATACCTTAACCCTCAAATCTCTAGAAAAATAATACAAGGATCATCAAACACAAATCTTTCCTCAATGAATCGAAAGCCGCCACTAATAAACTGTAACGACCCAGACCAAAAATTATCACTTTTCTACAGTGTTTCATGACGAATCGTCGGAAGCTTCAGTTTCGAGCTTTCAATAGTACTTTTAGGGGGTCGTCGAGTTGACTTTTTGTTCGGTAATGAATTTGATTTAAGTTTCTTCACGGAAGTTCTAGAGCGTGTTAAACCGAGTTCGTGGACACGAAGTATGCTTAAATCGGAGTCCGTTTAGAAGAATTATGGTTCACGAAAGTCGGGTTACTATTTTCGGGAAGTTTCTATTTATGGAAACTTCCATTTCGGAAGTTTCCATTCCGGGAAAATGGTTTCTCTCTCCTCTCCCCCGTGCTCTCTCTCTCTCTCCCCGCTGCCTAAACTTTGACCGGCGATTTCTCGCCGATCCGGCCACCCCAAGCCATGAAATCAGTCCCATTTTCTTCATCTCTTCATCCTCTTCTAGTCTATACCTGTTTCTAGCCGTGAATCGTTGTGTGGTCGGAGGAATCAAGGAGAGAAGTAGCCCGGTTTCCGCGTCGAGCTGCCGTGCTTGCCGGCGACGTTTCCGGCCATTCCGGCCGTGACCACTTACTGGGCTTTGTAGCCCTCGGCTCCACGAGTCCAGCGCCACCGGTCTTGTGGCCTAGCTCCGTCGGACGGCGGCGGATCGAAGAAAAGAAGAATCCGGCCACCGTCGGATTTCGGGGGAAATTCGTGGCGTTCTAGTCTGATCCAGACTTCGACCCAGGTATGAAAGTTAATCCTTAAGCTGTGGTGATTGTGCTGGTAAAATTTGGTGACTATCGGAGATGGTTGGACCGGCGGCGCGTGGCGGCACGTCCGGCCTCCATTGAAAGTGAAATTTTGCCCATTAGCTAGTACTCTTGTTTATGAACATGTTAGTATATGATTTGTAGGAATTTATCGAAGTTTGAGATTTAACCCGATTATTATCGGTTCGTTATCGAACGATTCGTGGTTCAGGTTATTGCGTGACCGTTAGATTGTCACCGAAATTGATTAGCGTGTTAAGATAATTATTGTGAGCATATTGTACGGTTGGATTGGGTGAATTAGATCGATTGGTTAATCGTAGGTTGGTTACGGTTTGTGAGACCGAACAATTAGTTATTGAACCGCGACAATCCGATCGTTGGATTAGTCGCCGTGTATTTTGGTTAATAAGGTTCATCGACGAGTAATTTATGTGAGTGGACTTTTGTTTTAAAATTATTTATGCATGCAATTCTATTCGCAAGAAAGATTTATTTCTCGCATTACTTTTTAGTAAAGATATATTGAGTTTGGTGATCTGTGCATCTTTAGTATTTGTTCTGGTTTATACACATGATAAATGAATTATGGATTTCTTTTCGGATTTGAATATTATATGCGAGATTTGAGGGTTAAGGGATCTTTGGTGAGTTACTCAGAGTTGTCAATATTCTGTATTCAGTTGTCAGCATTCCTTTAATCTGTATCCAGTATCTAGTTGTTAGCGTCCAGATATGTCAGTTGACCGTGCACGTGTCTTGAGGTTGATGCCTCCAGTATATAGGGGACCTGGTTAGTTTGCCGATATGTGGATGTCTGGAGGTTGGTGCCTTCAGATGACGTACACCCTGATCAAGTGTGCGGCCTTTCGGGGACCTGATCGGTAATACTAGCATGTGGATGTCTAAGGGTTGGTGCCTTCAGGCACCGTACGACCTGTTGGGGCAGGCGTACGGCCTCGTATTGATTATCTGTTTCCAGTTGGTGTTCGAGTATTGTCTTGTCTGGAAGTTGGTGCTCACCAAACACCGTACGATGTAGGGGTTGGTGCCTTCCCACGTACGGACTCATCTTGATTTCCCGTCAGTTGTCTTGTTTAAGGGTTGGTGCCTTCTAGATGATGTTCGTTGTGGGGGTAGATGCCTTCCAACGTACGGAGTCGTCGCGATTCTTCGTCAGTCAGTTAGTCTTTCCCTGGGAGAGTGGGAGCACGCCCAGAGTGTCGTTTGGTCTGTTTTATCAGGTATCGTTCGGCCAGGGTAGTCGGCGTATGGATTCATCACGAGTTTCCAGTTTAACTTTGGGTCCTCAAGCTAGTTTCAGTTTTTAAGAATATTTGTTGAACTTATAGTTTGAGATTACAGAATTTTTATTGATGTCGTGAGCAATAGTTTTTGGAACCGAGGACCTTGGTTTGTTTTTTTTTCGATTTATAGAACGTATTATACTTTTGAATTGAATTGTTCTTTCAGGCGAGCGCGTAGGCTCGGGTGGTTGGTGGGAATATTATAGATAGGTTTATTAGTAGTGTTGAGTTGGAACTGCAGGTTTTTGGGTAGTCCACTTTTAAGAGAGGTTATGCTGAATTTTCGGTATGATCTCTTCTAAGGTGGGCCCTACAGGGCCACCTCGGATTCCAGGGTGGAATTTTGGGGCGGGTCCTGTCAATATTTGAAGCACCCATGTGTTGGCACGCCACCTTGTGGTGTTGAGCTAGAGCCGTTGTGCTGGCAAGCCACCTTGCCACAATTTGCTGGCAAGCTAACTTGCCCCAATGTGTTGTCTTCATGTGCTGGCATCGCCACCTTACGTGTGAACAGTACCGCCAACTCATGTCGTAATGGTCATTCAGCCTTGATGCTCAACACCACATTTGAACTAACAATCTAGCCTGTCCCGCCTATCAAGATATTTACGGGGGTAACAAACCTCCCCCACCAGAGCTAGACAACGTGCTCGTCGTCGATAACTTCTCAAGGTACTTGTTAACTTGTCTTTCGAATTGCTAAAGGGTTACATCCCTTTCCCAACTTGAATCGGTTCGCCGACTCTTCTTACTTTGCCCTATGGTTCTGTGATTAAGTATCTTTTCCATGCTCACATCAAACTGCTTCCATATGACGGTAGAAGCTCTTTTCCCTTGTTAACGCCCATCGTCAATCAAGTCCTTGTGAAAAGGTTTGAGATAGCTCACATGGAATGTCGGATGAACTTTCAATCGATCTGGTAGCTTCAAACGATAAGCCACATTTCCAACTCGTTTCACCACTTCAAAGGGACCATCGTACTTTGGAACTAGACATTGGTGCACGGTCTTGGATTTAATTTTCTTCGATATCTGCCATGTTAACTTCAATAACACCATATCACCCACATTGAACTCAAGTGGTCTCCTGCTTGCATATGCGCTTTTCTTTATGCGCCTTTGAGCTTTGGCCAAGCTATCTTTTGCTTGCTCAATCAGCTCAGCTCTTGCTTCTCTATAGAAAACTTGTATGCAACAGGGCATTGACCACCTGTTTTCCTCTTAGCCACTTCGATGGGAGTGAGTGGCTACTGCCCAATTTCTAACTCGGTAGGGCTCAAACCAGTTGATGAAGAACAATTTAGGGTGCCGGTATCAAAACAACATACTTGAAAAATCAATCTACCACGACCATGATGGAACTCATTCCATCTACCTTTGGTAACCCGCCAATGAAATCCATAGATGCAGATTGTCATGGTCTCTTGGGTATAAGCAAGGGCTACAACAAATTCGTTGCCTTCTTCTTCTCTGACTTATCTTGTTGGCAAACAGGACACATCTTGATCCATCTTTGGCCAATAATATGACTTTGCCAACAACGCGAACATTCTTTCCTTTCCTAGATGTCCTGCCCACAATGGATCATGAGTATCTCTCATCAACTTATTTCGTAGTCCCCCTACTCCAGGAACATACAATTTGCCGCCCTTTGCATAAAGCAAACCCTCTTCTTGCCACTTCGCACTAAACCCTCATTCACATCTTGTTGAAGCTTAGTGTAGACAACATCTGTTTTGGCATTCTCTTTTACACGATCCAGAAAGTTTAAGTGAACCATTGTGAGTGCTTGCACTTCCTTACGGCTTAGTGCATCCGCAACATCATTCTGCCTTCCTGGCTTGCGTTCCCAATCGGAGTCGAATTTAGCCAGAAATTCTTGCCATCGTGCCTGCTTTGGAGTCAGATTCTTTTGAGTCTTGAAGTACGTGTTTGCCACATTGTCGGTGAACACCGTGAACTTCGTACCCAACAAATAATGCCTCCACAGACCTAGGCAATGAATCACTACAATCATCTCCTTCTCATGAGTTAAATAATGTTGTTCAGCACAAGTACACCACCGATAGCACGGTCTGATGCATCTGTATGGACTTCAAAAGGCTTCTGAAAATTCGATAAACCCAGCACCAGTGCTGAAGTAATTGCCTTCTTCAACTTGTTAAAAGCTTCTTGGCATTCAGTAGTCCACTCCCACTTCTGCTCCTTATTTAGAAGATCAGTCAAAGGGCTCACTTTCTTTGAATACCTTGGAAAGGACATGCCAATCGACAATTGCCTTCACTTTCCTTTCATCGATTCGTATTCGGCCCTTGCTTATCCAATGCCCCAAGAACATCACTTCCTGGCGACAAAACTCACACTTCTCCTTCTTGACAAAAAGTTGGTGTTCTCTAAGCCGCGAGAACACTTATCTAAGGTGATCGTCCAAAGACTCACTGTAAATCATAATATCGTCGAGGCACACCACCACAAAACGATCCAGGAACTCATATATCACATCATTCATTAAATTGCAGAATGTAGCAGGGGCATTGGTGAGACCGAATGACATCACAAGAAATACATATGATCCATACCTGGTTACACATGCCGTTTTTGCCTCATCCCCTTCCGTAATCCGAACTTGCCAATATCCTGCTCGCAAATCCAGCTTTGTAAAATGGGAAGGTTGGCTCAACCGGTTGAACAAATCTAATGCATTTGGAATTGGATACTTTTTCTTCAACGTAACTTTGTTGAGCGCACTATAATCCACGCACATCCTCATCGATCCATCTTGCTTCTTCTGAAACAGCATTGGGGCACCATAGGGAGCTTTGGAAGGCTATAGGAAACCCGCCTCCAGCAGTTTATCCAGCTGTTTCCTTAGCTCCACCAATATTGCAGGCGCCATTCGATAAGGAGCATGTGCAGGGGCTCTTGCACCAGGTTCCAACTCAATCTTGTGATCTACATTTCAACGATGAGGAAGGGTTTTGGGCAGTTTGTTGGGCATAACGTCCGTAAACTCATCCAAAACAGACATAACTTCCTTAGGGACTTTAAAAAAGTGCTCTAGCTTGTTCCCCTCTTTTCATTCCCGCCTTCAATTGTTGGGCTAAAATTACCTTATGTTTTTGTTTATTGTCCAACATGCGACAACAAACGATGTTTTCACAAAGCATGGGGACTTCTGGTTATGAATGAAAACCCCCCTCATGTAAGGCAATAGCCCTACCTTCGCCAAAGGGATCATATCATAATCATCCAAAGGGATTACCATTAAACCGCACTCGCCCTTCCAATCTCCAACCTTCAAGCTCACAGTAATGTTGCCTTGAATTGGTTTGGCCTCCGAGTTCACGACTTTCAACTTTCTAAAACTCCGCTCCTCCTTCAAGCCCAATCTCTTTGCTTCGCTCGCAGCGACAAAGTTATTTGTTGCTCCAGTATCCAATATTGCAACCACCTCCTTGCCATTCACATGCACCACAGTGTATATCGGCTCCTTTTGAGGACCCTCCTTCTCAATCGTTATTGCGTTGAGGAGCTGCAATGGCGTACGAAGTACAGGAGAGTCATCACCATCGCTACTCCTCTCAGCAACTAAAGTGTTGAGCTTCTCCCTCTTAGGACACTCTTTGGCACGATGAGAACCATCGCATATAAAGCAACCCCCATGCTTCTTATCCTTGTTAGAGGATTGGTTGGAACTCTGCTTGTTGAAGTAGTCTTTCTTCTTCCCTTCAAACCACTTCCCGCTCTTGGAAGTGTTATCATTGCCCTTCTTGACATCAAGAACCTTCTTGGTGTTTGTTGAAGAAGAATGACCGTATTTGAAGTCGACCAAGCTATCAGTTGCTGCCATGCCCCTTACACATCTTTCACACCTTGCCTCCGCAGCTTTGTTTGTGCCCAGTTTTGTAATCCGGACATGAAATTGAACAACTTTTCTTCCTCCGACATATTCTATATATCCAGCATCAAGGAACTGAATTGCTTCACATATTCCCGAGCTGTGATTGTGTGTCTCAGCTTTTTTAGGGATTCCCTTGCAAGCCATGTCGCGTTGCAAGGAAGGAACTGAACCTTCAATTCCTTCTTCAAAACCTTCCACTCCTCGATCTTTGGTCTGCCCGCAATCGCGTCATCATGTGTGTGAGTACGCCACCAGAGTTTCGTATCTTCCGCGAGATACATGCTAGCCATAGAGACTTGCTCATGGACCGGTATGCGAGTAGCCTGGAAGTATTGCTCCATATCCCATAGAAAGTTTTTGAGCTTCTTTGCATTCTGAACGCCTTGGAAAGCCTTTGGCTCTGGTACCTTCCCTTTCGAGGATGATTCTGTATCAGTGTTCAAGGCTCGCTTGAGTACAGCAACATCGTCTTCCAAGTGCCTCAACCTAGATTTCAAGCCATCACTATCCGTATGGACCGCATCCGTCAAGATAGTAAGATTTTCCACCGAGGAAGTCAGCTTGCCATTTACCTCTGTAACGAAATTTTTGAATGAAGTATCCATCGCGATCATGGACTTATTTAACTGCAATATCTACACTGCCAACGGCAACGCACCATTGATTAGTGGGAAACCAATGAAATCTTCAATCCTAGCCAAACGTTCAGCAACTGTACGTTCTTCCATTGTGGAAGTATTTGAGCTCTCAAAGCTCTGATACCAATTGTCACAGGGGTCAAGTGTTTGCCCTAACTTTTTCCCTTGTGATGGCGCTAAGCAGCCCTTTCTACGTAGCCAACCACTCCCCTCTCTCGTATATAGCTATGCACAATGGACTATCAAGTAAATAGAAACGAGTAGTGAAAGTAATCACACACCAACACAACACAATGTTTACAGGAAGCTCTGCTTCCCAACCTTTAGCTCAACTAAAGGATACTCAACAAGAGTACAAATTCACTATGAATATACTTTCAGCCTTAACAATCTCTTGTGTTCTATCTGCCTGGTATATCTCACTGCCAAGTATTAACTCAACTAACACTTGCTTCTAACTATTATCTTAGGCCTGCTATACATAACAGCCCTTGCAAATGCCTCACCATCTGCTCAGAATATTTTTGAAGCACGTATGTTCTGGCACGCCATCTTGCGATATTATGCTAGAGCCGTTGTGCTGTCAAGCCACCTTGCCACAATATGCTGGCAAGCCAACTTGCCACAAATATGTTGTCTTCATGTGCTGGCACTGCCACCTTACGTGTGAACAGTACCGCCAGCTCAAACCGTAATGATCATTCAGCCTTGATGCTCAACACCTCATTTGAACTGACCATCTAGCCTGCCCCGCCTATCAAGACAGGGGTACGTAACATGCCATACGCCAACAATAGTAATAATAGGCCGGTCGGGGGAGATGGCCACTTGAACCGCCTCCAACAACTTATCAATAAAAATGGATGGTCAACTTCCCATGTCTGAGAGAGAATTGGCCATCAATGTATATTCGCTCCAATTATTATTATTAGGGTTATTATCATGAATGGTACCTGAACTATACCTCAATCTTATCGATGGTACTTGAACTTCATTTTTTGTCACAAACGGTACCTGAACTTTTCGATTTCGTCTAAAGTGGTACCTGAACTTTTCGATTTCTTCTAAAGTGGTACCTGAACTTTTTGTCACAAATGGTACCTAAACTTTTCGATTTCGTCTAAAGTGGTACCTTTGGTAATTTTTATTTACCGAATGTGGCCTTAGGTACCACTTTAGACGAAATTGAAAAGTTCAGGTACTGTTTGTGATAAAAATTAAAGTTCAGGTACCATTGATAAGATGTGGGTATAGTTCAGATACCATTTTAGCTTTTTTCCCTTATTATTATTATTGGCCTGCTTCTACCTACTTGGATATAACTTTCAATCCTAATTTCTTCATTAGACATCCCAGGCTTCAATATCACCATAAGCTCGTCCACGACTCTTACCGGGTACGGCTCGCCGTTGTTATTTCTATTGACGGTTTGCACCGCCGCATGGTGAGTATAATAGCGTCTCTCGTTCGAGTAAGGAGGCATTAAATCAAGATCGATCGAAATAGTATTGATCTCTGTAGCTCTCGGGGTCGAGGCTTTTATCCACCAACCCTACCAAGCCTTTCATTCATCGTTAAGGATTCGGAAATTCCTTCCCACAATTGGAGACCAAACTAGAGAACGATTTCGGAAACAATAATTCACCTTTAATGAATTTTTATTTGAAAAATGATAGAGATTTCAAAAATATTTACCAAATTTCAATACTAAATAACGTGGAATATGCAATGTCAGCAATGAGTATGAATTTATTTACCATTTTTCTCTTATAAGTTTTGTTTGAATTTTGTTTTGTTCTTGTTCACTATACGTGGTTTTTTAATATGAGTAAATTCCTTCTATGGTACCTGATGTATTTCTACTTTGGACAATTTGATACCTAGTTAGTCAATAAAAGAAGACAACTTAGTACTTGAAGTTATCATCCGTTTAGTACTTTCATCCGTTTTTCAGTTAAATGCAAGGGTAAACCGCATACCCAAATACGCGTAAGTGCTAAACTTCATGTACCAAATTTTACCCTTGCATTTAACTGAAAAACGGATGGAAGTACCAAATGGTCTAACGGATGATAACTTCAAGTACCAAGTTGTCCTTTTTTATTGACTAGGTATCAAATTGTCCAAGTAGCAATATGTCAGGTACCATAGAATGAATTTACCTTGGATTGAAATCTCAATGAAAGGTCCACTAGGTAATCAAGATTAGAAACGGTACAGAGAATTGAAATCTACAATGGATAAAAATTGATAAATCTAGATTTTATAGGATAAATTCCAAATCACATAATCCAAAGGAAATAGATTATATGAATTTGGTATTACAATAGAGAGAACATGTAATCAAATATCCTTAGAGAGTGGTCTATGGTGGTGGTCTTTGGGTACGGGAGAGTGTGAACTGTTTTTTTTTTCTTGGTGAAAATGAGAATGAAGAGTTTGGTGCTGGTTTAACTAACTTAATCAACAATATATAAATTCCTTAATTAAAGAAAATTTATAAATTCCACAACACTCATTTTTTAAACAAAATCTAATGATTGGCATACGCCAAGTCATTTGGTATTAAAATTATGTAAAACATTTTGGGATATATAGCATTACTCATAAAAATTAAGAAAATAGGAAGAACCTCCGTTACTGACAACAATTTGGTTGACAAAAGTGTTCCACAATATTTAATTTTTTTTCTAAATTTGAGGTGTAAAAAATAGAAGACTTTAATTACCGATCAGTATGGTACCTTCTTGAGCTCCTAGCCAAGCTCTGCAACTTTCTTTCATAGTCAAAGATCAATGGAAGTAGGTTTTGAAGAATTGCAATTATATATGAAAAATTGTCTATTATAGTACACACAATTTTTTAAAAAACTTTAAGACTCTTCGAAGGTTTTATAGTCTCAAGAAATTAAAACTCATGAGGATCCGAGGGAAGTAATTGTTATATTCCATTAAACAAAAATTAACAAAAAAATGAAAGAAATGGGAAGAACAACCTTAACGGACGAATGGTTCGCCGCTACAAGTGTTTCACAATATTTAATTTTTTTTTATTTGAGGTGTAAAAAAATAGAAGACTCTAATTACCGACCACTAGGGTACCTTCTTTAGCTCCTAGACAAGCTCAGCAACTTCGTTTCATATCCAAGGATCGATGAAAGTAGGTTTTGAAGAATTTCAATTATGGATAAAAAATTATTTATTATAGCACACACAATTCGTGAAATTTTTTTAAGGCTCTTCGAAGGGTTTTATAATTTCAAGAATTTAAACCTCACGAGGATTCGAGGTAAGTAATTTTTGTAAAATAAGGCAGGTGAGGAAATTTGGAGGTCTTAATAAAAAAACAAACTTACTTAAGTTATTTCAATTGTATTAATTTTAATTTATTTTTAGTCCTGAAAACTCCTTCGTATGAAAAAGTTTATAAACTAGTAGTATTAAAAACGAAAGAAAAGAATCATGAAGTATGAGTTGTTGTTTTTTTTTACATCTTCCATTAATTTAACCTCGTATATATCTCCTAATTGAGCCTAGCACAATTCTCCTCGGTCGATGGCTCGACTCGTCCTCCTGAACAAAATGAACTACGCTAAAAGATTAATTCGACGAACGAGCGATTAATTAGAAAATTAACGAATTAACTCGACGATGACGCCGGAAAAGCTCCGGGAAGCCAAAACATCACGGCGTCAATTCACTGTCGTCTGGCAACGCCTTGGGGTGAGACTAGTGGCAATGGGTTCGTGGTGATGAGGGCTTCAAAACCCAGTAAGGCTTTCCCCCTAACTAGGTTGGAAATGCCGTCAGTAAGGTAAAGAGTTTTCGCGATTTTTGGGTGATTTTCTCTCCTTGATTTCTCCTCCTACACTAAGATTCGATCCAAGAAACTAGTATAGGATTGAAGAGCGTGGAGTAGTGATAATTTGGGACCTGTTTTAGGCCGTGATATGGCCGAACCGGTGAGAAATCGCCGACCAAAGTCGGCTAGAAAGATAGCTCGAGGAAGGGGTGTTGCGCGAAGAGAGAGAGAGAGAGGAAAAATGGGTTTTGCTAAAATGAAAACTTCCAAATTTGGAAGTTTCCTAAATAGTTCCTTGCCAAAAATAAAAATTCGACTTCCGACAACAATAACTTTTCCATATGAACTCTGATTTAAGTGTACTTTATGTCTACGAATTCAGTTTAACGCGCTCTACAAATTCTGTGAAGGAAGTTTACCCAAAATCTTAACGAAACAAAAAGTCAACCGAAAACCTTCCAACTTACTTTCCGAAGTTAAATTTTCCCGAAAAAAATGACAGTTCCAAGTAAAAATTAATTTATAAAAGTATTTTTAGGTACGGGTTGTTACATTGTGATAATGAAGCTGCCATCCAGATTGCTCATAACTCGGTTCAGTATAATCGAACTAAAACACATGGAGGTTGAACGTCAATTCATTAAGGAGAATCTTGATCGTAAGATTATTTAGTTAAATTTTTTTCATCTGAAGATTAACCTGCAGATGTTCTCACGGAGGCTGTTTCAGGGCTAGTATTTCACAGATTAATCGACAAGTTGGACATGATTGACATCTATACTCCAACTTGAGGGGGAGTGTCAAACGAGCTGTTTATATTATTTCTTTTTATGCTTTATTGTAATTAATTGTAGGGAGTTATGAGGAAATATTTTTTCCTTACAAACTTTGATACCCTTCCCTTCCCTTCCCCTCCCCGGGTAATTATTTTGAGATTTCTAAGGAGAGGCAAACTTTTTCCCAAGGAAACTATTTTTGAGATTTCTATACTGCTGCTTCGCGATCTAAGGATGTAATATGGCTTTGCTATTCAAATCAAAAGCTATTTAAAGTAGTAAAAGCATTTGAAATCTGACATCTAGACATCTAGTATAGTCGTCCACACTTGCCAAGTTTGGTAATATAGAAGAAAATTTTCTCCAAATTGAGACGTACGTACAACCATATTTCCTTTAAAGTTGAACACGTAACGTCCACACTTCTACTGGGCTGTTCTTGGGAGAAAGTTAATCTTAGACACACTTATAGGCAACGCAACATGTGGCTGTTGTAGAGTTACAATACTGACTCTAGAGATTGTTTCCTTGTTTGATTGGGCCTTGCAAAGAAGCCATGCATGCAATCTGGTTGAAATTTAACAAGCAATGGATCATAACTAAATCGAACCAGTTAGTGGTACGAGATGAAACAACAAGGAATTTAAGTCCGAAGAATTAACGACGCCCAATTGTATGTATAGCATACCACATAATGAAGTTTATTATAATTTCAGCAAACAAAACAGGACTCCACTCGATAGTACACATAAAGAAGAAAACCATGTCACATACATAGCTCCCATCACAAGACTATTAAAAGATGATAGAATGCAAATAGAAAGCATTCCATCTATCTAGTTGAAATTTAAAAGCAAAGGATCGATCATAATTAAAACCAACCAATATGCGTTACGAAATCAAAACAAAAAGCAAGTAAGTATGATTGCAAACCCTGAAGAACCGAGGCCAAACTGTATAGGAGAATCAAGTACAAATGTATTATATATAATTTAAACAGATGAAGCAAAAAGAGGGGAGAAACCCATGTTACATACATAGTTAAGGAGAAAAACAAATTATACATTGCAAAAACAACATGTGTGATTTTAGACTTTTAGTACGTAGTAGCTAGCTTGTTAAAACTGGAACGTCCAGATTATTTTTAAATGCTCTTTTAGCTCAGCTTGCAAAGATGCAGCAGAGTTGAACTCTGACCCTTGCTTTTGTTTTCTCATTATCCTACGCAATAAGTTACACCGTGGACGAATATGTCTTGGTTTTTCACAAAAGTGACATGTAGGAGTAAAGGTTTTTTATTTAGGCATATACCTGGACTGATGAGCACCTGGTTGTAGCTTATTACTTACTTGAGAGGATTGATGACATGATTGTGATCCTCGTTCAAGGACAAGTTTGGAAGTGGGTTTTGACACAGGTACTTCATCGATAAGTACCTTAGGAACAGGCTTATTCTCCTTCACAAACTGTAAGGTTCCTTTTGATGCACCTTCATAACCGAGTCCTTCTCTGTTACTATGAGTTCTTCCTAATCCAATCATTCTTGAAACCTTTTCAGAGTTAATCTCGAACTTGCTGAACTTGTTTCTAGCCTCAGTCAATTCAACTTGCAATTTCTCATTCTCTTGGGTTAGTAAAACATTTAAATTTGTTTGAGCTTTGAGCTCAACTTGCAAGGTTCTTATTCTATCTCCAAGTTCTGCTTTATCATCACTTACGTCTTGTGATGTGTTCTCATCCTGCAAGAGTTGAATTTTCTCAAGAAGATTAGCAGGCTCATTTTTCCAATTTTTTAAACTGGATTCAAAGCTTACCTCAACCTTCCATTTTTCTTTGCTGATGAGTTTGAAATTTTCTTCCAGCTCAAGATTTCTCTTTTGCACAGTCTTGGTAGCATTGTACAATTGCAAATACTTGTTATTTGCTTCCTCATCTGATATATCTTCATCACCCTCTGAATCATCTGAGCTATCTGGATGAATGGACGAAGTTAGTGCAAGATTGTGCACCTCATTGTCACCAAGGGGATCCTCGTCAGTATCACTCCATGTGGACTTCAATGCCCTGCTATTTTTGGAATTTTGTTTCCTGTTTGCACACTCAACATCCATATGACCAAAACCACCACATTCATAGCATTTAGGTTTTTCTTGAAAAATTTTTCTTTGAGCAACCTTTGACTGTTTGTCAACTTATTTTTCAGAAGAAAACTCTTTTATTTGATTTGAAAAAGTTTTTGAAGAATTAGACGAAGCATTTTTATTCTTCATAAATTTTTTGAATTCTTTTGTAAGTAATGCTGAGTCAATTAACTCACCTTCATCATCTTCACTGTCCTTTTTCTTAATAGAAACAAAGGCAACATTTTTTACCTTTGTCTCGGGTTTGATCCTCATCTCAAATGTCTTTAGATTACCAACCAATTCATCAAGAGGGTAGATGTCCATATCCTAAGCTTCTTTAATTGCAGTTTGCTTGGCTTGAAACTTCGAAGGAAGTGATCTGAGAAATTTCTTGACGATTCTATCTTCTTCAATTGGATCACCAAGGCTTTGACATTGACTAGATATGCTCAAAAGTCGTGCATGGAAATCATCAACTGATTCATCTTCACCCGTGGGCATGTTTTCAAATTCTTGGGTTAATCTTTGCAGCTTTTGTGAACGTACCTTCTTGTTTCCTTCATAGGTGGCCTCAAGAAGATTCCATGCCTTCTTGGCGGTGTCACAGTGACTGATGCGAGTTTTCTCTCTCTTGGTCAAATCCGTGAACAGACTATTCCTTGCTTGAAATCACAATTACGATCACGCACTTCCTCTTCAGTCCATTCTTTTCTGGGCTTCAGTATTGTTGCCGAAGAAGTTCCTTCCTCCTTCTTCTCCACAGCCTTGGTTTGATGTTCCCAACCTGCCTCAACTATGTTCCACATATTTTCATCCTGAGAGTACATAAAAGCTCTCATCATGATATTCCATTCCAAGTAATCTTCACCATTGAAGAAAGGAGGACAATTGATCGATCAAGCAGCTCTATCATGCTCCATCCTGTTCTTTGATCTACTAAAATCTTCTAGAACCTGCTCCGGTACCACTTGTAAAACTGGAACGTGCGTGTGTATTGGGGATTGAAGATACCTTTGCAATTCCAAGCTTACTGGAAACAGAAATTTAAAGAAAACACCGATATGTTTACGCAGTGTAAAAACCTCAAACTTGAGAAAACATCACTGCGAGACACAAGCCCAAAAGGAAGATCAATCACTAAAAGAAGTTGAGAAAATCTCTTATAAACAATTGTAATCCTAACCACAATTACAATTACTAGCAACACTAGTTTATGTGTTTGTCTTGATTCTTCTTTTCTTGAATATCTTCACTTGATCACAAGGAACTGAACGCGTCCTTCAATCTTCAAATTGCAACCCTTCCCTACTGGCCTCGAGAGAATGATGCAATACTGAAACGGGAATTCACTCAACACGGACAAGTGAATCGATAATTAATCGATGCTTTTAGGTTTTCATGAGAACGTAGTAGCATGAGATAAGCAATAATCTCTTGCGTCAAAAGCATAGCCTCCATGCCTTTGCCATGCAGCTTATGTAAGAGTCAAAGAATCCCCTCATTTTAAAGTCTTAACCCTAATTGACTTCCTATAAGAAAATCTTTTATGAAAAGATTGTTAATTAGGAAAAGAACAATATGTGATTTCAATCAAAAGATCCTAAGTCAATTAGGACTGAAAGTAGATGAATAAAATTAGCTATATTGGATGTTGATTAAAGCACCATTAAATCAAATATTTAATTAAGAAATCCTATCCATTCAAAAAGACCATAATTACATACTTACCATATGCATATTCAATTACCTTCTTAAGGTCACGTAGAGAAGCATAGGGTGTTGTTCACACTCCTATTCAATCAACACTTGTGTAGGAATGCCAACATTCAAATATACTAACATAGCTAATTGGTAATTAATTCCAAATCTCATTATTATATATATATATATATATATATATATATATATATATATATATATATATCATTAGCAGTTGTAACCAAAACCCCCTCTCTCAGTTGTTGAGGGGATGTTGGCCTCAGTTTTGGGCCTAGTTGTCTTGATTACTTAGAGGTTTTTGTTATAAGAGTTTATTTTGGTGATTATGTCTCGTACGTATTTTCATCCTCCGTTGTTAATGTCGAGGCTAGTTCTGTTAACTTGAGCCAAACATACTTAAGTATCACATACAAACATAACCAAATATAAAACATATGCGGAATTGAGGATTAACATAACAATGAAACACTTTAGACTAAGCAGTAGTGTTCACATGCTCAACCAAGTCCATGTGAACACTACTGTTAGACTAAGTGTGTTACTTGAGGTGTTTGAGGAGGCCAGTGAGTAACACTAAATCTTCTATGAGTCTCTCTAGATTGCTATCTATATATGGGGCTAGATGAACTGTATAGCAAGGATGATTAGAGAGGTCACAACGACCAAATATATATTTATAGGGATCAGACTTAGTGTAATCTCTCCCATAAAAGGATTATTCACCTCATTATGTGATCACTTACCCTAAACAATATATTTTGACATCTTATTCCTTGATTGTCAAGGTATTTGGATTCCCTAAATATAATTGTAAGATTCACTAATCAAATATATATTCACAAGATATGAACTTCCTTAAAAACTCAATCGCTTAAAACACAAGTCACAATAAATATTGTATCTTAATATAATCTTGTAATGTGTTCATTTTAATCTTACAAGTTCTACATCTGCAAGCTAGCTTGGAGGTTTCTATTCCAAGCTTATTTTGTTTTCATTGGCAATGATGGCATTGGCGGATCAATTTTTTTTATTCATTTTTGGTATGTACCGCAATTGCGCAATGTCTTTGATAATTTTCCGCTGCTTTGGTGGTGATTGGTTTTCATTGTTAGCCTGGAGGAAGATCTTCTGGCATCACATATGTGAACTCCTCGATTTGTGGCTTTATCTCTTCTGAAAAAAAATGAAGTCGAGGAGTTGTCCTCGGAAATTAAAGCATAGCACATTTCGATTTCCTCAGCTTCGTACATGAAATTGGTGATTGAAAGGAAATAGGCCGAGGGCACTCCTGCCTGGGCATCAAACATTGCGGCCCCTTCCCCCAACCCCCTCGGGCCGGTGTTGGACGGGACAAATTATGCCTTCTTGTGTTCTTCGTCACACAATTGGCCTAAAAACCAAGTCTTCGACAACTAACGCAACGATAATCGGTGGCTGTCAAACTTCAGTGGCCATACACACTTCTCTCAATTCACCATGCAGAAAAACATTTTCATATCAAATTGCAATAGAGGCCAACCTATGTTAGCAACCAATGACAGTAATACACGTATAGTATTAATTTTAGCTATCAGGACAAATGTCTCTTAGATGCTAGATCCCTCTTATTAAGGGAATTCATTGGATCGTTGGTGATGGTCATAGTATAAATTTTTGAACTTTTAATTGAATTTTTTCTTGTCCTCTTTACTTGTTGATTCCTAAAGATAATAGACATCACTTAGACCTTAAAGTTTAACATTTTAAAACTTCTTTTATCTCATTTTGGTGGGAAACCACCATTAGCTTATTTGTATCCTTAAATTGGTCAAGTTGATTAGGCCTTAATGGGATCTTAACATGCTTTATTCTATGACGTAATTAATGATTCAATCACTCCTGAGATGTTTATAAACAACCTTATTGTGCCTTTCAAAAAAAGGAAAAAGAAAACTTGACCACAAGTAGGAGCAGGGATCACAAGAAGAAATCATAAAGTGTAATTAAGATTGTGAAGTTTCCCATTTCTTTCGTCTGTTGACGTCTCCGCAGTGGCACGTGACGATCGACGCAGATGGAAGAGAAATATCGATGCAAAGATATTATTAATGGACAATGACTTTGATTTTTTTTTTTTTCTTGGGTAGATTATTAATTGAATAAAATGGGCTTCGCTGGCTAGCTATGATGAATAAGTGTGAGTTAAAAATGGGAAATTTAGACTTGTTAATTTCCTCTATCTCAAGCAAGTCTCAAGTGAGCCTGTGGTCACTCACACACTGACACACCCACATATATATATATGGTCTATATATGACATGCAAACAGTATTTGAAAGGTAGTAGTAGTAGCTAGCTAGAAAGAGGAGAAAGAAGATCCATCGAGAGACATGGGAAGGCCTCCTTGCTGTGAGAAGGTTGGCATCAAGAAAGGTCCATGGACACCTGAGGAGGATATCATTCTTGTTTCTTACATCCAAGAACACGGTCCAGGCAATTGGAGAGCAGTGCCCACCAACACTGGTAAATAAATTAATTAATTAAATTTATCAGTACTGATATATTGTAACCAAAACAAAAACTTATCAGTACGTACTGATAGATCGATGAACTTTGGAATTAATTAACATTGTTCTTGTATGTTTTGCGCGCTCACTGCTGGCCGGCATGGATCAAATCCAAAAGGGTTGTTGAGGTGCAGCAAAAGTTGCAGGCTTAGATGGACTAACTACCTCAGACCTGGAATCAAGAGAGGCAACTTCACACCTCATGAAGAAGGGATGATAATTCATTTGCAAGCTTTATTGGGTAACAAGTAATCATCAACCTTCAAAATACTACGTACTCTTATATATCTTAAGATCGATTATTTGCTTTTCTTAACTTGTTAATCTTCATATACATATGTATAGATGGGCAGCTATAGCTTCCTACCTCCCACAAAGAACAGACAATGATATAAAGAATTACTGGAACACCCACTTGAAGAAGAAGCTCAAGAAGATTCAGTCTGCTGTTGATCATCGTCATCAGTATCCTCAGGCTCACAATAATATATTGGGATCATCAATATCAGACTCCACTACAACTAATTCTACTCATCATCAATATCCTCACAGCAATAATGTCAATGACATCACAAGCCATGCCTCGACAAGAACTACTACTTCTTCTCTCAGTCTCAGGTCCATAAACCAGTCCTCCTCCTCCTCCGGTGGTATATATGCCTCGAGCACCGAGAACATTTCGCGACTCCTCGAAGGATGGATGAGATCCTCCCCAAAGAGTACTAACGCTAACCTCGTCGCCAAACCATCTCATTATCATGATCATGAAGAAAACCCAAAAGGCGACGAGGAGCAAGAAGCTGCAGGCTGTGATCATGATCTTCTATCTCATGAAGCGTTCGAATCGATTTTGTCCTTTGACAACTTGAACAATGTTAATGCTGCTTCTTGGGACAGGTCCAGTACTACTAATTGTGATTCTAGTTCTAACAAGCAGGTGTCTCATACTCAAAGTGGTACCACTGCTGTCGTTGCAAATGAAAAGAATAAGCACATTATTAGAGCCTGTGAAAGCACAAACACTACTCCTCCATTAACATTTCTTGAGAAGTGGCTTCTGGATGAAAGTGCTGCTGGACAAGTACTAGAGGATCGAATGATGGAGTTGTCTCCAATGTCATTAGTTTGACGTGAGCTAAGCTACCTACATGCCTTGAACAGTTGAAATTCAAAAAAACCAAGGGTGGCCGCTTTAGGGTTTTTAGTCTTTAATTATGTCTGCTGAGGTTTCGAGAAGTTGAAATCTCTTAATTTGCTAATCTGTAACCTAGCTTGTTCGATCTGAATGGATTATTTCAAGTAAACTCACCATTTCTTTCTCTATTTAATACTACCATTTCTTTCTCTATTTAATACTACCATGCATTCTAGCTTACAAGAATTTGCTCCATGGTACGTAATTAATTGACCGCTAATATACTTAATTAACGTTAACAACGTAATTGAGATCGCCAAACTCCACAGAGAATATTGATTTTTAGTTTGATCATAAGTTCATATTATTTTCTAATATGAAGCTTATAGATGTACTTATTAAGGACACTAAAAAATAAAAAATTCTCACCGGGTCGTGTCATCTACTTGGGAAAAAATGGGGAGAAATCAAGTAGCAAAGATAGATCAAAGGTGGTTGGTGCAGTCGTTTAGCACCAAAGTTGTCCCGGTCGAGATCCTGAATTCGACTCCCCTAAAATAAATGTGTGTGTGTGTAAACTGAGGCTCGAAATAAAAAAAAATAAAAAAAAAGTAGCAAAGATGAGGATCACCGATCTTTGCTTTATAAAATCGAGTACCAGGCAGAAATTATATTTTGATCATGCCTGGTGGGGATTCCTCTACCAATCTGGGTTGGAGGTTTGGAAGATACGGGAGTGGCATATTCATCTAGTAAGCAACCTAGACACGGTGCTTCGATAATAGATTTAATGATGGCAGTTTTTCGTGTTTCGACCCCAATACCACCAGTTTTTTACGGTGATGAAGGTTGGAGCCAGGTGTCATTGCTGGTATGAGGCACAAGTTTCCGGTATCAATCCTTGCCCTAGTAAGAAACACTGACTTTGGACTCAAGTACTAGCATCAGTCCTTACTTTTGGAGGACACATTGACTTTGAGACCAAGCAACGTACAGATGGACCAACTAATTTTTTCACTGGTTGGAAAGTATTACTGTAGGCCCCCGTAAGAGAAGAAAGTTGAACCAGCTACGGAAGAAAGAACGAAGGAGTCTCCTGGGCCTAAAAACCGGAGACTATTTTGAAACAAGCGACAACAATTGGATCGAGCCCTAAGATTAGATTTTCTTAGAGTAAGGTTGTAGGTTGCTCGCACCATCATTGGACTCATTAGAGAATATGTGAAGTTACTTAGGCTGATGTCTCCTCTCTTTTTTTTTTAAATTATGGGCATCAATTTACATACACACACATATCCTAGGGGAGTTGAACTCAGGATCTCTCGTGAGACAATCTTGGTGCCAAATCACTGCACTAACCACCTTGGATAGAGTGATGTTTCTTATTATGGTGCTCTGAAAAAGATATGACATCATGTGTAATCTTCGCTCTTAATATAATGTTGTCTTCCCATAACAAAAAAAAATGTTGTTATCCCTGAAATATTATAACAAGAATTAGAGGGTGGGGATAATGGCGGGAAAGGGATTAGAAAACAAAAATAGTATTGTAATCCTCATTCCCAACATACCTTACACGTATCCTTTTGTATGTATTTATTATATTTTGATAAGATATCCCTTTGTGTATAGGAGTGTGTATTCATTTTTGTTATTAATTGAAGCAAGAATCAAATTTTATAAATGGTAAAAGGAAATGAAATATAAAAGTAAATGAGATCGCTGGGATGTCACGAAAGTCTTGCATCCAAATGAGGTAAATGGTTAACCTATTTTGAGGGCAAAATTAGACCAAACAACATGTGAGCATCTTTCACCTTTCGGTGTGAAGAAGCTGTGATCCATCTCATGCATGCCTACCAAACTAACCATGCCTCAATATTCAATACCATGCAAATCAAAAAGCTATACGCCTGTGCCTGTCCCTTCACACGACATATAAATAAAAGGTTTCGACTTTGTTTCTCATTTCATGCCTATGTATGCCTTTTACAAAACGCCACCTTCATCCTATGGTCCCTTCATGTTCACAATAATACATAAAATTAAAACATGAACAATAAATCCAGGCCAAAAATATAGTTTTGTAAACATATCTTTCCAGCATATCTTGAGAGAGGCCAATATGGTAGCAATCAATTTGCAGTTTTAGGTCAAAATGTGGATCATAATAGTGTTTGGTTTAATAATTTTCCTGCTAGAGTTATTTCCAAACAATTTTACTTCCACTTGTGTTTGGTCAAAATGTGTATCACATTATCGTCACAATATCATCATTGTATCACAAAATCTAAAATGTCTCGGTCCTTTGTAGCGCATAACCCAATCTTATTACATCACCACTGTATCAGTGTTGTATCACTGTATTCTATATTACCATTGTATCGCCATTATATCCAAACAAATTTTACTTACACTTATGTTTGAGCAGTGCATACAATATCTACTTCTCCATGGTAGAATCAACAAAATTGTTTATGAAAACTAAAATATCATATTAAACAAATTGATATCCTTTATTTTTTTTGGCAAGCATTCATAATGACAGGACTCATCCCGATATTTCACTCTAAAACTCGAGGCGTCCTTGTGGGGCCCAATTTAGAGAAAATCCTATCAAAAATTTGGCATAATTAACTTCCCCTAAATGTGGACTACCCAAACAAAAACAAAAACAAAACCTGGGCATAAAAAAATCCACACTTCTAGAAAATTCAAGCAATAACGAACACCCGAGCCTACGTGCTCGCCGGTGATAAAAATATTTCAACTTCCACAAATAAAATAAGTTTAATGATCTACAACCCAAAGTACAAAATTCTTAAATTAGGTTATACATACTTAAAACTAGGGCTGTCATTGGGTCGTGTCGTGTCAAGGTATTAAACGTGTTGGAATATGTAAACCCAAACCTGACCCAATTAATAAACGTGTCGGAAAATCTAAACCCAAACCCAACCCATTTATTAAACGGGTTATCCGACCCAACCCGCATAACCCATTTAGTAAAATAGTAGTGTCAATATAAATAACAGTTGATCAATTTCACACATAGAAAAGAGTTTGGTTGACCCATTTAACCAATTTTAGACTATAAAATGCATGACATATGACTTCTCAATATTATCACTAGAGATTTTGTATATATTACTTACACTAGAGGTAGAAAAAAATACCATACAAACATATAAATACTTGAAATTTCTTTGAATTTTGACCTACTATAATAAAATAAACAGGTTAAGCGGGTGATTTACGAGTTGGCGGGTTGACCATAAACCCACCCGTTTATTAAACGTGTCTTGGTGGGTTGACCTGCAAATGACGCATATTTTAATCGTGCTGGTTCAACCCGTTTTATTTCGTGCGGGTTTCAAGTCGTGTTATTAGATCATGTCAAAATTGACAGCCCTACTCAAAACTTAATGTATCAGAGCAATTAAAATCTATGAAGATACAATAATAAAACATAGGTAGGTTGTACTATAACCTACAAGGATACAAAGGTGGTGGTGACTATGCCTCGACCTGAAGACGTGATCTCAACTAGCAAATCTGCAATCTGGGCGGTGGAAAAACAAAAAAGCCCAGGGGAAAATATTTAAGAAAAATTAGTGTGAGTGGACAAAAATACAAGTTTTCAAAGTAATACTATTATGTTTCTCCATTTAAAACTCATTTCTTTTCATTGAAAATAATATCTCAATAAAATGTAATAAATCAACATATAAATAAAAATAACTGAAAACAAAACGTGATGACTAAGGGACCTACCAATTTAGTCACCATTTCACTGAGAGACCTACAAACTCAGTGAACTGTCATCCAAGGGACCTACCAACTCGGAAGATATATGTTATGAGGGACCTACCAACTCAATGGCACAACCTGAGAGACTTACCAACTCAGGTAGTACGTGCATACAACAAAAATCACAATAAAACTTCAAAGTATAATAACAATAAAAATGGGGAAGAACTCAATATAATGCAAATCTACTAAGACTTTAAATAAGTAAATTCTCACACAAAAATAAGTTGTATAAAAGAAACAAAAGTCCACTCACAAAAGAAACGGCTAAGACTGGCGTCTATTGAGATCCTCCTTAGTAGGGTAATCATGTCGTCCTCCTGAATAAAACCAATTCTGATAATAATTAAATATTTGACGAACGGAACAATAATTCGATATTTATTTCATTGAACTGATTAGGGTATTTCCTCAATAATTCAAACACTTCAAATTCACCGATAATTCCTTAATTTCAACTCCCCAAATAATTTATTTATCGATAAATCTAATTAATCAAAAACAGTCGGCAACGATTCCAACAACCGGACTGTCGTGGTTAGTTAAATTGAACGAATCGAAATTATATTAATTGAACTAAAACCTCAAACATGTAAAACCCGCTACGTATAATATACTGTTATGCTTGTAAAAATTAGTACTAATTAACTAAATGAAATGCACCACCAAAAGAGGCCAGACGCGCCTCCACACGCCGCCCCTAGCGGCTGCGTGTGGGTCCCACGCGCACCCGCTAGCGGCGGCGCGGGAGGCGCGTCTGGCCTCTTTTGCTGGTGGGTCCCAAGCGCTGCCACTCGGAACCTACAATCTTGAATCGAAACTTATACCAAATTGAAGAGCTTGATGAGTATACCAGGATCGGCCTAGTTTGGCCGGAATCGAGGTCAAAAGTGCCAAAACGCTAGATCTTCAAATCAAAAATTCTCCCTCTTCAGGTAAATTCAGTGAGTAAGGTTGGTATGGTTGTGTTTGTCGTGGAGAGGGCTTCAAAACCCACCAAACTTCACCGGCCAATTTAGCCGGAAAACAACAAACCAACGCCAAGAGAAACCCCACTATCGTCACGACTTAAAGAGCAAATTCTGGTGGCTACCGGCTGTTGTTGGTCATGAAACAAGTTGGGCTTTAAAGAGGGGAAGGAGAGGAAGAAAATGGACCAGTCTCAAGACCGGAGGTGGCCGAACGGCCGAGAAAACCGCCGATGAAGGTCACGGTTACTGTAGTGAGAAGAGAGGGGTCGGGGAGACGAAGGAACGAACGTAAGCTGAATGGGTTCGACTATTTTTGGAAATTTCCGGATATAGAACTTCTATTTATAAAAAGTTTGCTGAAATAGTAACCTCGATCCCTTCCGTGAACCATAAGTCCATAACTCTCTCATACGAAGTCCGATTTTTACGTATTTTATGTCCTCCGACTCGGTTTAACAAACCCTACAATTCTCGGGAAGGAAATTTATTCAAATTTCTAACCAAAAGAAAAGTCATCTCGAGGACCCCTAAAAAAGTATTTAGAACATTGGTTTTTGGTGGCGGAAGCAGTGGCAGCCTTGGTGGACAGAAGATTTGTTTGGCCAGCGGCTATGGTGGTAGCGGTTCTACTACTTTGGTGGTGGTTTCTCTACTATGATTGGTACATATCCATGGTGGAGTTTCGTAGGGCTTAGAGGTTTGGAAGCTATAGGGGAGGTGAATTCATCTAAGAAGCAATTAATCTAGACATGGTGCTTCAATAATGGATTTGATAACGATGGTTTCTAGGGTTCCGACCCCAACTCCACCATTTTTAGGTTTGGTGGCAGGCGCTTTCGCTGATGTGGGGTGGGGCACACGTTTTTAGCATCAAATAACCGGGTTATTTAACGGTGTAAAGGCTTGAGGTACCAAATTGCTAACAGAGGTAAACTTCAAGTATGAAAATGAGAAAAATGTTTGGGTATGAAATTGAAAATTGTCCTATAATTTGATGGATTTGTTTATATTTAAACTTATTTTGATTTTAGTTTTTTTGGGAGGGGCGTGGGTTGTGGATGGCAAATGAAATATTTTATTGATTAAGTACAATCATTGTGAAGAGCATCCTCCACACTGCCAAAATGTGCAGCTTCCTTGGCTAAAACATGAGCTACCGTGTTCGCTGGTCTAGTAACATGCACCAGACGAGCAGCCGCAAGTCTTCAATCATAGGACAGTACTGCTTGGACTATGCGGTACAAAACCCCGAGAAAGAGCTACTTTAACACCACAGAGCAGCGCAAGAAATCTCTGCATGCATGTAGGGCAGAGGATACCGGACTCTGAGCTTGCACAAAACCTCCCAAAAACAGCCCCTCAGAATCGCTAAGAACTCCTCCCAGCATTAGTAGTTTGAAAGTAAGAGGCATCCACATTTAGTTTTACAAAACCAATAGCGGTTTCTTCCACTAATAAAGCTGAATCATTCCACCGATCAAGAGAGGTTGGTAAAATTTCTCTCATATTCTTCTCTACAGTAAGCTTCAAATTCAAGAAGCTATGCACAACAGTGGTGCTCACGTATTAGAACGGCGGTGCTCGTGTTAGAACAGTGGAGCTCGTGGACTAAAGAACAGAAGTGACATGGAGTACTGGATTCGAAGGCACCAGTATCATCACAACCACAAAATCACCGCACACAATCGTTGTACCTCATGGCTCCGGATTAAACTACCACAAATTTCAGACATGAATAGAGATTAGATGATACTTAAACAAACGGTACTAAACACATTATTAGATGTACTCCACTAGATTATTTTGATTATTAAAAAACAAAAACAAAAACAAAAACAAACAAACAAAACTCCACTAGATGATCAAGGACTGTTTGTATAAATATACATCCTACTGATGTTCGTCGCATAGAAGAAACAATGCAGGATACCTAAACAAATTTTGTATCCCACATCTGGATCAAAGCACATAACTCAGGAATTTGTAAATTTACAGAAAGAGGCGAAACAACATTGGCCAGTTTAATATTTGTTCCTACTCTGCATGCCTTTAACACCTAACTTGAACTACGCCGCCTGCTGCCTGCAGTGAATCAAAAATCGAACATATAAATATATAAAATGTTTGGGAATGAGAACAGACTATTTATTCAGTATGACAATTTACATCGATTACCTTTGAAAAACATTGGTGGTTACTGTTCACTTGATAATATATAAGGAGCCAATCTTTTGCATGATTCATTTGTCTCGAATGCTTTGTTTATCTTCCTCGCATCTTCTGAACATCTTCATATATGGATTGGAAAAGTACAGTCGGAATATACCTCTCACCAAAGCTTGGAAATACAACCTTTAACAAAATAAAATTTTAATAAAAAGAATGCAGTGTCAGGATAGAATATAACTGTATAAGTACTAAGCAGAGCATATTGAGGCAAAATAAATAAACAAATCAACATAAACTGTTTAGAATGGTATAAATGCATTCTATTTTAACTCATTTGGAAAACTAATGTGTAAGAGTGCAGCAAATCTAGTGTATAACTGGATATGTTAAAGATGCCATACTAATGAAAAATTCACGGTAAATATGAAATGAAAAAGATATTCAAGACCATAACATCTACTACACAAATTGGATTGAGATAGGAGATAGGAAATATAAACTATATGTCCATTCTCCAACCCAGCAACCTTCCGTTAAAGAATATAGAATTAGAGATGGTAGATATTCTCTTGTCCAGTGCGATAAGATCATGTCAACAATAGGGTACTCGTACTATGGATTTAGTGTGAATATAGGGCACCCATCTTTGCAATGAGTTTGATAAGGATCTCGGTCCTTCTACAATATTTTTTGAAGCTGGAATTTCTATATCCAAGAAAAGTATGGTCTGGAATTTTTTCACAAATGCTAAAATACTTGAACCCGAACCATTTAAGACTCTGTCCTTCCGATGTGTATTCCTATCTTCTAGGACTACTCTTTATGATCCAACTGCACATCGAAGCATTTTGGTGCTTGTCAATATTTGGCTTTCAATTTGTTTTCTGTTAAACTGTGACACATTGCAGATGCTTCTGTTAAGTTTACTGACGTCTCAAATGCATTCCAAATCACCTTATCTTGATTAGAACACATCATATTTTCTTCATGACCGTTGATATTGTCCAACTAAACCACTATGTGTTACTTATCTCATTTTGCATATTACTTTATGATTTTAACCTACATTGAGCACTCTCCCAAGCCAGGTAAAATGCCGTAGCAATAAAGCTATGCACAACTTTTTCTTTCACTTGCTAATGCAGTATAAACAATCATTTTAAAGGAGAATAGTATCATAAATATATATATATATATATATATATTTATAGTATATATAATTAAAACAAAAACTAACAGACAGAAACCTCACCGCAATAAGTTTTCCAGCATTCTCAGGTCTTCTTGCTAAACTTATTGCAGCAGCTGCAGCAGCTCCTGATGAAATACCAACCTTACATATTGAACTATCAGGATCAGCAGATAAAGAAGGATGGCTTTTGGAATTATGATGTGGCAACAAAACAAACAAACAAACAAACAAAAACAAAATGAAGATGGATCAATTGTAAAATGCTCCAGGTAGAAGAATAGTCAACATTACCAGCAAACCTTCCTTCAACGCTAATCTCCTTGCCATTTCGACAGCTTCATCATTGGTAACCTACATTTTCACACAAAAGAAAAAAGCTAGAATGACAAAAGTAATGACAAATAGTTCATTCAACTAAACTTACAGGTGAATAGTGTAAACTGCACATATCCATCAGCCTACTTAATTAAACTTTATTTGATTATTGTACTTTCTTCACCTAACTGCATTTGCTCCCTTTCTCCCTTACTCGTGAAGTCGTGATTGAACCTCTCTGATGGTAATGGTAGTTTAAAATAACTAAGCTACTAATGAATACTAGGCTGGTCTAAGGCTTCCTAGGCCTGCTTGGGCTAATGAGGCTTTCCAGATGCCCCTGCATCCCCGACCCTTAATTTAGCATATGCATAGGAAATCCAGTTGGAACAAACTCCTCCCCCCATTAGTCAACTTCATGCCATATATTAGGCTTTATCTAAACATTACGTTGTCAGCCACAATTTTTATGAGCTAAGTTGTTGAGTCAAACATATTTGCATTATTTTTAGGTTTGTTGGAACATGCTCTGGTATTATTTATTTTTAATCTAGTTCAGGTCTTTTGATTAATATTGGATCAGTGTCGGAAGCAGGATCGGAGGACAGTTATTTAGCCATTTTGTCGTTGACTAGTTGGGATTGCAGATTTTGTGATGCTTTGGGTATCTTTACAATCTTTCTTCTTGCTAGTTTATCGTGCAATACTCTTCAAACCAGATCAAAGTCCACCCAATCAAATCATAATGGCCTATTCTACAATCCAGACTCCAATGCACCATCCTATAACGTTAGAATCCATCAAACTCGCCATCCTTATGCCTGACTAATAAGACATGTCTCTTATAAGCAAATCTCTAAGCATACCATTTATCATATTGTAAAATACTATGAACCCTAATTTCTCAACCTTTCAACCATTTCAAAAGAAAAAACGGAAAAAAAAAAAAAAAAGGGAAGCAAGAGAAATATATAAGACATGAAGTCTAAAACTCATGTCCCCATTGTCCTATGCCAACAAACAATAGAGGAAAACCAAAATGAATTTACCTTGATGACCTCATCAAGCAAATTAACATCCAATATGCTTGGCACATAACCTGCATGAAGGACTCACATGAATTATGCAGTACAGACTTACTGCAACAGCAAATGAATCTAAATTAAAAATAAAGACAAGCAGGGTTCTTCACCTGGATTTTCTCCAGAGATCACACTCCTCTCTGCAGGTTCCACACCTACTACCTGGATAACCCAAATTACAAAATACGCAGTTATCCAGAATTACAAACACTGTGTCCATTAAAGCTGCAATGACACTCATTTTCACTACTTTATACCAGAAGAAGACACAGTTACAAGCTTGAAAACTTTAATGATAGTAAATTGTAAAATTGCAACGACACTATAAATAATATAACTTCAAAAGAAATAAAGATCAGCAATCATGAAATAATCAATTTATATTGGGCACATACTGAATTGCTCAGCGTGAGAAAATAAAGTAGAAATTTTTCACAAATCACAAATGATCCTCAGATACTATAGATAAGTGAGCACTAATTTTTTGGGATAGCCATGACTTAGTATCATAGCATGGAACCAGGTACATACCACATATATTACATACCACCAAGCATAAGTGACACCCGCCTAGAGGGCCCACACGATATGGACCCCGGCCTCAACATGCATCACCTAGCCTGACATCCAAGCTACCTCACCATGGTGGAAGCCAGCCAAGAGTTACTAGTAGATTCTTTGATTGCTTCTTAGTTATCTGGCTTACATTCTGATTTTTGTGATTTCAATCCAAACATTAAGTGAAAGGCTCTTCAAGTCTTCATACAGCTGCTACAGTATTGTTTACTCTCAGCTATTGAGATGTTTGGAAATGATTATGCTGAGATTGTTTCCAAATCTACTCCCCTGCTCTATAACAGACTAACAGATCAATGCCGTTAGGTATCGGCCAACAATTCTTTTCTACTCCAACGCTCTCCCTTACATGTGGGTCTCTCTTCACCATGTCAAAGTCAGCTTATAAGTGGAAATTGCAATTGAAGGAAACTCAAATCTGCTGCTCTGTTACCAAGATAAAGTTGTTGTTCTCTCGTTCCGACCTTCCTATGCCAATCCTCCCCCTGCCAACAATTTACAATTCTTTTCTACTCCAACGCTAACCCTTACATGTGGTTCTCTCTTCACCATGTCAAATTCAGCTTATAAGTGGATATTGCAATTGAAGGAAACTCAGAATCTGCTGCTCTGTTACCAAGATAAAGTTGTTGTTCTCTCGTTCCGACCTTCCTTTGCCAATCCTCCCCCTTCATTCAACAAGTCTAATCTCTTTTGGTCCTTCTCATACAATCCTGAAGACTAAAGTACCACATAAGGTAAGGGTCCTAATGTCCTAGCTTGGGTATTGCTCATGGAATGTAAATACATGCAATGTGCAAACGGATGAATCTATCAATCAATCTAGCAAGATAATGCTGAAAGCTTGTTCCATTTAATGTTCCACTGTCCAATTGTGGTTCCTTGGTGGATAAGGCTGTTTATGGAGGCTGGCTTTATTGTGATCGATTAGAATGAGAAATCAAAACAAACTCAACATAACCAAGAGAATAAACACAAAGAAGAACACCAGGAAATAACGTGGTTCGGTGATGTGCCTACGTCCACAATGCAGCAACAATAAACTCTTCCACTATATCAATAATGGGTACAAAATATGCTTCTGCACTTAGGAATACATCATAGCCAGAGATCATAGAAGTATGGGATAACACAAGATGATGAACAACTAGATTGAATAAGAAAACAAGGAACCTCTCTTTTCTGTCTCTTCTTACTCTCTCTAGAGTGGTCTCCAATTCCTCACTCTCTTCTTGGACTGTATTCTCTCACTCTCACCTTGGAGTGGCATCCTCTTACCCTCTCATTGGAGTGGAACTTTCTCTTGCATTATGGTTGCCTGCCACTGATTCAAAGAGCCTAACACCTCTTTACATAGGCAAAGCAGTAGCCTTGCATCAAATTAGGAATCCTAATTGGAAATGTATTCCTTATTGGACTTGAAGTATAAACTTAATCTCCAAGACAACATCATTAAAGGATCCATGTCTTCTCCTAAGTCTCATTGACTTAGGAATCCATCATGGGCTGCACCATTAGCATGCTCAACATGCTTGAGTTGAGTGATATCAGCTTCTTGTGAAGCTTTACTAAGTGAAAAATAAAAGTTTCTTAGAGGAAGGAATTAGGGTCACAAACTTGGTAGATGTGCTTTGTTGGCCATATTTTGGGCTGTTTGGCTGGAGAGAAACCAGAAGATTATTTATGGTGTTAGGGGGAGACGAAGGAACCACAATTGGACAGAGTTCAATTCTTTACATCTTTATGAGCGTCACTATCTCCAGAGTTTCAGGACTGGACATGTCATGCTATTTTTTCTGATTCGAGTTCTGTTGTAATGTAGTTTCCTTTTTTGCTTCTTGGTTTTCTTTCTGTATTGGTATTTTGTTGGCTTCCTTTTGGTAACTCCTAGTCCCATATATTGTATTTATTTTTTTGTAAAAAAAGAAAAATTAATATATGTGTGTGTGTGTGTGTGTGTGTTATAGTTTCTAGAATTCAACAGCAAAAGGCTGCTCGACCAAAAAGAAAAAGGAACAAAGGGGTTGTAAGAACCAATACCAACATACCAAATGGCAGCATCATAGCTGTTCTCAACAATATCAACAACTCTAGCTCACCGGTACAGACACCTTATATAACAGGACTCTCTTGCCTCTGTATTCTATTTTCTAAAACTAACTTTCGTGTAACTGTGTTTTCTCTTGCACTCATTTGTGTTTATAAGCTCCTGACATGATCAAAACTACAAAAGAGATTCCAAAGGTTGGGATTGGAAATCATAATGCTATTTCTGTTAGGAAGAAATGAAGAATTTTGTCAATTAGGTGCTACAACTCACCTTCACTGGGTAGAAGCAATAAAAAGTGTACCGCACTGGAAAGGGCAAAGTGAAACACTTGACAAAAGCACAGACGGGTTTGATACTTGGATTTATCTCTTTCCTCCCAAAATCAGGGGAGAAGATAGTTTGGAATAACATTATGTATTAGGTGCAATATGTGCATTTAACATACTCTTTTCAGGAACTCCAATGAGTATGTTGCAGAATGAAGTTCAACATTATTGTGATACACATGATTCATTATGTACATGCATTATGAAATACATCTATAAGAAAACTCTTTCTTTGAACTATACTGACCTTTATCTCTTTGTTCATCGCTTTCAGGTAACGCCCAGTGCCTGTAACAGTACCTCCAGTTCCAATAGCAGCAACAAATATGTCAACACTGCCCATGGTATCCTCCCATATCTCTGGCCCGGTAGTATCAAAATGGATCTGTAATTTACAGATGTGAATCCTGATTAAGCATCTACAGTATTCAATAAGATTTAAAGATTAGGATACCCGATATCTCTCCGCCAGAAATTACCTTTGCATTTGCAGTATTATCAAACTGCTGAAGCATAAACGAATTTGGTGTGCTGAGAACAATTTGTTCAGCTTTATCTAAAGCCCCTTTCAAACCCTTCTCTGGATCTGTCAAAACAACTTCCGCCCCAAATGCCCGTAATAGAACCCTCCTTTCAAGATTTATGGATGCAGGCATGGTGACTATGAGTTTATACCCTTTAGTTGCAGCAACAAATGCAATTCCAAGTCCTGTATTTCCACTAGTTGGTTCAACCAATACATTCTGCATAGTTACAGAAACAACATACAAATTCTTACATATAACTGAATTATTCACCAAAGAAAGTACCACTACCAAAATGAATAAATATATAAATAAAGAAGATGGCTTTCACCAAAAGCTATAACATTTTATTCCATTGCGAATTGCAAAAAGAATCTCAAAAGACAAGGGGTCAATTAATTTATGTAGTAAATTATTAACATAATATAATAAGACAGCTTACCTTCCCAGGAGATATTAATCCACTTTTCTCTGCATTAGATATCATGCTACAGCCAATTCTGAAAGGTTAACAAGCATAAAAGACATGAGTTCATCTGCAATGCATCGCCATTCAGCAGGCAGAAAGGTTAATGGTGTAAAAATTGTAGTATGATAGAGCATTTATTACCGATAAGATAAGAGATGGTATTCCATCAAAAATTTATTTACTACCACATGGACCAATTAATATATGTCCAAAATCTTTATCAAAAGGATTATTTAAATGAGGTGATGGATCTTCTACCATCAGGATGGCAAACAACGATAAAATTGATTCCAGCACAAAGAGTAACAATATCTAGTAAGATTTAGTACATGGGGTAGATAATTAATCAGGTTACCTATCCTTGACACTTCGGCAGGGTTCCATAGACTCGAGCTTTGCAGCAATATTCGCCACACAACCTCCGCTAACTTTGTTGAGGTATACCATGGGCGTTCTCCCAATCAACTACATCGATTTATCAGCAGTGAACAAAAATTTTAAGAATTTTTTATTTTAGAAGAAACAAAGAATTTCACCAAAAAAAAAGAACAAAATAATTTATTAGAATGGAAGCAATATAGAAAGGGAATCTCTAAAGAAAACAAAAATCCAGCCTCACTCATTCATCCTAATAGAAGGAATAAATCCCCAAAAGCAACAGCAACTGATGCACATAATACAGACCAATATGACACTCAATCCCAAAGCTCCTCCACTCCCACCCCCTCATAGACCTCATTTAAATCAAAATGTAAGTCATTGCGTACACTAACAAAATTGTATGTTCTTATCAAATGTGAAAAGCAAAGTGCTCAGCAGTTAAATTGGCAACATACTTTAGAAAAACCTTCCCAACCAAATTCTGATAAGAATTTATGTTCTTATTAATGAAATTGCACTTGTTTGACAAAAACCAATGATCAAGCCCCTCTAATAATCCAATAAATGCCCTAATATCATCAAATTCCATAGCTAAGGAAATTACATGTACAGAATTTGATCATTCTTGTAGATGTATATGCTGTGTATCCTATTAAATTTAGGTGTAATTACTTATCATATTCTGTACATGTAAACCTGTACAAATACTAGTGTGCTTGATATTCGACATCCAATGCTATTTGTTAAAATTGGGGTATTATTGGTTACAATCAGTTAGCGTATTGACAGTAAGTGATAGTCTTGATGATTATGCTCAGGGTATGGAAGGTAAGGTAGAGTAAGAGATTCTCTGATCTAGAGCTGCTAAGTTGCTCCACATTCACCATATGTGAACTCTTGGGTGTATTTATCTCCTCCCAAACTTGGGAGAAGGGAAAAGATAGTATTAAAAGTCACTAATTCTTTATCATGTGCATTGAACATAATTTTTCAGGATCTCAAATGAGCATTTATCCCAAATTTCCATTTTCTAAGTTGCAGTAGTCCAGAGCGAAAAGAGTGTGATACATGAACTTATTTTCTAGTCCTCTCTGTAGCGAGTAGCAACAAGAACCACCTATTTGACATTAATTTCTCAAACCATACACACAGAAGACAAATATGTAAAAACGCCAGAAACGATTAGTTGTTTGAAAGATTATTCAGATAAAAACTCAACAAATGTGGGTTAGACAAAAGAGCAAACAAGTGGCATGGCACAATGAGGTAAACAGAACCTGGGTTACGTCCTCGGCAATATTGACGGTGTCGAGCTCATCTATGGTGGCGTAAACAGAGGAGGCTTTGGCAAACACGAAACGGGACCGCTTAGTGAGAAGAGATCCATTAGTTGATGAAATAGTAATGGGAACCCTGAAGGACCGTGAAGGACGAAAACAGAAAGGATGGGGAGGAAGAGGAAGAGGAATAAGTGGAGGAGCTGATAATGTAGCCATTTGGTTAGAGAAGAGGTTTTTGAGGGGTTTTAGATGGGCATATCAGGTACACTATAGTTACGGTGGACTGGAGGAGAGAGACTCTTTTTAAGTAGAGGGTACGATAACTAGGGCTGTCAATGGGTCGTGTTGGGTTCGGGTCGTGTCAAGGTTTTTATCGTGTCAAAAAGACAAACTCAAACCCAACCCATTTATTAATCGTGTCAAAAATATAAACCCAAACATAACCCATTTATTAAACGGGTAACCCGTTAACAACCCGCCTAACTCGTTTAATAAATAGGTCGTGTCGTGTTGAGTTCAATGACCAATTTACACCATTTAACGGGTTAACATTGTAACCCATTTAACCAAAAAAAAATGCATAAAATCTTGAAAGTAATATTACATAACTTCACCATCTTGTTGTCTTCACATCACAAGAAGAAAATATAAATACATGGATATGATTCATAAATAAAACATATATAAGTAGATAAATCCAATAGTAAAAAAAATTTATTCCAAGTCACACAAAAAATTTATGAGATATTCAAGTACTCCCAATTTCCCAAATTTTAAGAATCAATAAATAAAGCATAATCCATGATTAAATTTTAAATTGAATGTAAAGGATCAAAGCCAACTTCCAAAGTCTTAATAAACGGGTTATACGGGTTTATTTCGTGTTGACAGGTTGACCCACAAATGACCCGTTTATTAAACTGGTTTTGGCGGGTTGACCTGCAAATGACCCGCTTTTTAATCGTGCGGGTTCAACCCGCTTTATTTCGTGCGGGTTTCGAGTCGTGTTATCGGGTCGTGTCGGAATTGACAGCCCTAACGATAACCGACAATTTTGGGCATATACTAGTACTGAACTGCATCTTTTGGTTAGCCCATAATCAATAACCGGTACCTCTTTTGGTTAGCCCATATTCTCGGTTACTAAATTATCGGTTTACCGAATTTGAACAATTGATTCGGTTCGATAATGGCCAAACTGGATTTTTGTTTGGGCCTATGAAATTTTACAATTTTTCAGCCCAATTATTAGTATCTTTGGAGTTTTCAGCCCAATTACAATTTTTTTACAACTGATTCGGTTGTTTTCATCACATTCACAATTAGCACAATCAATATTTCTAAGTAATACCACAGCATCTAGGGATGGCAAAAAAACCCACGGGTTCAAGTATCCAACTCGATCCGAACGGAACGGGTCGGTTTTTATAAGGCAAAAAACAGGTTGCAGAAGCGGGTTCGGGTCGGGTTCGGGTCAGGTTCGGTTGAGTTGTTACTGAACCCGTACCCGTACCCGACCCGATTGTTTAATTAATAATAAATATTAAATTTTAATGTATTTTAATACCTAATACATATACATAATATATACATTTTCAACCCTAATCCCCTATCACCGTATGCCATATCTCTCTCTCCATTGCCACCATCTCTGATTATCATCTTTAATCAACCTATATCATTTTTTTGTCCTTTCTTTTCCTCCCACCACCTACTACCAAACCCACCAGCCACCTCCACAATTCCACCGTAAGTCTCTCTCTCTCTCTCTCTCTCTCTCTCTCTCTCTCTCCCTTTCTCTCTCTCTCCCTCTCTCTCCCTCTCCCTCTCCCTCTCCCTCTCCCTCTCCCTCTCGTGCCAGCTAGGGCTTTACCCTATGTTTCAGATAAGAATTCTCTAGTTTGGTTGTTCTTGTTGATGGCATGGTCACCTGGGTCGTTTTTTGGACCTAGACCCTGCTTTGGGTCTAGCCCAGAATTTGAGTCTATCTTTGGTTTTGGGCCTGGGTTGTGGGGCCCAATTATTTGTTTATTTTCCTACTCATTTAGTTAATTGTGCCCCTCTTATTCCTAAGGAGAGAGGTTACCCAATTGGTTTAATATTGGAGTAGCGACGTATGCACATAGTTGTACTTGAGTATGAGCCGGGGGTTGATTTTGAGTGTATCTTTTCTTTGTACTCTATATAGTTTGAACGTGTTTCGGGTGCAAGCGTATAAAAAGTAGTATTATATATGCCAAGGGGGACTTATATTTACAGGCTATTACGTGACAAATTTCCTTGTAATGTTGTTATTAAAGATCAATAAAGCTTTACATTTCTACTAAAAAAAATGTTAAACTAGAAAATTTAAGGGTCCATTTAGAATTTTCATCTTTTGTAGGGGTCAACTGAGTCGATATCCATCTTTCTTTCTTATGGGGAACGCAATAAGCGAGAGTGGTTAATCTTCAATCTCTTAACTGAGAGCCCAAACTGGTTCGGACTAAGAATCGAGCCTAGTCAGTCAGCTAGTGCTATGAACAAGACCTGAGATCAAATGCAGCGGTAGGGCAATTGGATTGCCAAAAGGCCAAAATAGCAAAAATAATCAATGCACCGTATAGAAATTGGTTGGGCAATTGTTGGGCCCTACGTGGTCTGGCAATTCGATTGCTAATACTTGGCATTCCTTTTGGTCGACCAACTTGCGGCCCCCACCATGGGAGGCTGCCAGCAACAATTGTCACAACCTTTTTTTTTTAAGAAAAACTAGCAACGGTCATTAAATCATTGGTAAGATTTAATTGATTTGAAATCAATGGTTTATATTCAATTGCAACGTTATGTGTATATTTAATTTTTTTTCTTTTCAAATAAATCGGAAAAAATTCAAAAGAATTCTCAATTTTTACTCTTCCTTCAATTGTTCTCCAACAATAGGAGACTGATCAGGTTCTAATTGACAAATCGATGAGGAAGTTCAATTATGTCAGTCGTAGGCACGTATCACCATTTGTCCGATCATCGGCAAATGTCAATCCATGACAAAGTTATGGGAAAAAGTTCATGTCGACTATAAGAAAAATTGGGGGGGGGGGGTAAATTAGCTCGTGCTCGTAGAGCAAGTGGCACAAATCCAATAGACGAGGTTCATATCTTTAACCCTAATCCCATTATTATTATTATTATTATTATTATTATTCCATGTATAGTATAATCAAGCTTAATCGATCTTCTGTAGAAGAAATAAAGGGAAGCCTTTTGATAAAGGTGAGTGTTGGGATGCAATCAAGCACCACCCAACATTTAAAGATCCACCAAGTAGTCCTCAACTTCCAGCGTCATTTCCGACCTTTAGTGCTTCCGAAACGGAGTCTCCAATCGACTTGGATGATGATGAAGTATTGGGGACACCCTCAAACTCCTCTTCAAGGCCCATGGGGAAAAAGGCCGCCAAGGAAGTAAAGAAGAAAGGACAGAAGGTGCAAGACACAGCAGAAAGTATAGCTCTTGCAATTCGATCAGCGGAATCAAACCAAGCTTCAGTTGAGCTGATAGAAAAAAGAGATGAGGAAACCTGAAATCACAAAAGAAAGGGGTTCAAATTTGAGGAGGCAAAAGAGAATGCAAGAATTATGGCAATGAATACTAGTAATATAATAATGTTATAAACTAATACTTACTCGTTAAAAGGTAAAGAGAACGAAGAGGGATTGAAGGGAGAATTCAAGAGGTGTCTTATTCAGTCTCATTGGCCTCCATTATATAGAGGTAAGGGTTTACATGATGAGTATACAGACTATTGATATATTATATGTAAGTCTCTAAATAATGACATGGACAACCACTTAAGCAGATACTGACTGAGACAATTATACCACATCCGTCCAGATTGCTTCTACCCATATTATTGAAGGAGTTATGTTCTAAAACAATCATTTTGATGTAATTATTATTAATCAAAAGGGCAAGTTTATTGTTCATTGCATATATTTAATATTTAATTGAACAAGGTCCAAGGAATATAAGTTAAAGAGAAAGTAATCTAAAGAGTTAGATGTATGAGACCTTTACTCTTTTACACTCACATTCTAAAAGGTTCCTAGTCATAGGATTATCATTTGGATATTGATAATCCGGAAAAACTAGCACATACTATGTATGCTCAATAGGGAGGATGACAAGTCTCCAGTCATTCGTGTGGAGACACTAATACAAGTATGTGCGTGGGTGCTCTTGTCTTTAAGAGTACACTAAACGCGATCACTAGAGTTCTTGTATGAAGTTTTACTTACATGTCAAACTTGAACTCTAAATTGCAATAATACACATTAGTCCTTTGACCTGATATACCATGGTTGTCTTATGAGTGAGTGGATTAACACTTGATGATGCAATAATATTATGTCCCTTAATGGATATGATCCATGCATTCATTGGAGTAATCAATTTGCTCATAAAGACATGTGAGTGTACGTACAATAAGGAATCTCTATCCTTTAGTAAATGAGGAGTATGTTCAAAGATGTGATTCAGTAAATCTTTGGCCAAAACAATGAATGAGATTAGAAAATAGTTTCTAATCACATTCTTAGAATCACATAAGAATGTAAATCATATTAGGGGATTGACATATCAATTCCATGCCTCGATGATATGATTCAGAACATCGTATTAGAGAAGGACCGTATTGTATTGTAATTCCAATTGAATAGGTTTTTTACTATTCTATATTAACTTGGGTAGTCATGATATGTTGCAAGACGTGACTCATGATTTGTGAAGTCCCCGAAGATTGATAGATATTTATAATCCTAATTCAAAGGGAGAATCAAAAGGGAGTTTTGATTCGTAAACAAAATAGAATAGTTCTACAAACTTCACTGCCTCGTTAATTAGAACCTCAGAGATGGCACACCATATAAGTGGATCATTGAGATTGTATATGAAGAAGATTAAACAAGAGTTGGTTATGACTAAATAATTAATTAGATTAATTATTTGGACGTAATTAGAGTTCTTGGGTAAAACCGAAACTACTGGACCTAAATGATTGTCAGGCCTTTTAGGTGTGGGCTTGGGCTTCACTAAGTAAGACTTAGCAAACGCCCAACGCCTAAATTATTAGCCCAAGAGCATTACATTGGCAGCCATGTGTGATGAGAAAATTAATATGTCATCATTAATTAATTGTTAGAAAAAGGTTTCTAACTATTTAATAAAATGGATGACTATATAATTGATTAATGCATTGGATGCATTTAGTCTTGACATACATTAAAAGAGAATAGCTTTTTCTCTCTCTCTCTCTCTTTCTTATATGATATTGAGCTGCCATACATAGAAAGGAAGAACACTTGTATACTTCTTTCTTTCTTCATCTCAAATTCCACTTAGGTGAAGATCCTTAGAGGTCATATGTTTTTGTGGTTTTCTTAGTACATCAAGGAGTGGTCTACAAGCACAAGAAGGAGTACAAGAAGAAGTTCTCTATCCAAGGTACTTCAAGGTGGATGAAACATCTTCAAGGAGAAATCAAGGAGAGGAACTTTGGTGGTTCACTTGGATCAAATTGAATTCATGCTTCAAGGGTGAGTAGAACAAGAACTCCCTCTTTGATTATTCTTAATAATTATGCTATGTTTATATGTATCATAAATAAGCCAAGATCACAAGGGTCATGGAATGGATTTTATGGTTAATTAATAGTTTAATTGTTAAACTAATTCCGCACTAAATAAAAAGTTTTGAAAATCATCCATTCCTTCAATTATGAACATCACAATTTGATTGAGTACATATTGCTTGATTTTGTGGTTGCTTGAGGCAACTTAAGTCCTTCTGGAACTTTCATGTAAATATCAGTATCTAACTCACCGTATAAGTATGCAGTAACAACGTCCATAAGTCGCATATTAAGTTTTTATGAAATCACCAAACTTATCAGATAGTGGAACGTAATAGCATCCATCACTGAAGAATATGTTTCATCAAAATCAATCTCAGGTCTTTGTGAAAAAACTTGCTCAACAAGTCGCGCTTTATATCTTGTAATCTCATTTTTCTCATTGAGCTTTCTTACAAATACCCATTTGTAACCAACTGGTTTTACATTGGGTGGTGTTTGGACTACTGGTGTTTGGACTACATGGTTCTCGCTCAAGACTCTCCCACTTCGAAGTTTCTCGATTACCCGTGAAGGGACATGGTTGAATGGTTGATGAGATATGCTGCTAATTTCATAGCTTCTCCCCAATATGACCGAGGTACATTCATGCCAAACATGGAAGCATAAACAACTTCCATCAACTGCCTGTTCTTTCATTCTGCTAAACTATTCTGTTAGGGAGTATAAGATTTCGAGGTTTGATGACAAATTTCATGTGACCGGAAAAACTCAATCATAGGACCATTCACAAACTCTCCACCATTGTCAGATTGGAAAAGTCTTATGGATTGTTGATACTGAGTCGCTACCATTTTGTGAAATTCGGTAAACATTCCAAATACATCACTCTTATTCTTCAGTAATAATACTCAAGTCATGCCAGTGCAATCATCAATAAAAGTTACATAATACAGAGCGCCAGAAAAAGAAGAAATTTTCGCAGGACCCCAAACATCGGAGTGAATCTTCATAAAAGGAACAAGACTTTTATTAAGACTTGGTGAATATGAAATACGGTGACTCTTGGCCAGTTCACAAATGTCACAATGCAAATCTGAATCGCTGATAACCGAAAACAAATGAGGTTGCAGCTTCTTAAGATAAATAAAAGATAAATGACCTAAACGCCGATGCCATAACCATACAGCTTCCTTTGCATTGTCTACCCCATTGATCTGATTAGCTTGCCCCAAAAGGTGCTTCTGTTTCTCTCCATTCTCTTTCAGATCCAGGTAGTATAATTCCCCCCTTCTAACACCATAACCAAGAATCCGCCGAGTCAGATCCTGAAACACAGAGAAAGACGGATAGAAGGTCACAATACATGCAAGAGCTAGAATAATTTGACCAACAGACATGAGATTAATTATAAACTAGGGATGGAACAACTAAGACAAATTCCAGGGTTAAGTTATTAGACAAGACAACATAACCTTCTCTGGTAACCGGAGTTGGAGTACCATCATCAGTAGAGACAACATTTTGAGAGGAATGTTTAAGCTTTGTCACAAGGTTAGGGTCACCGGTCATATGGCCAGATGCACCTGTATCAATTATCCATGTATTATTCAAAGTAACCTTACCCTTCATACCTAACTGCGCTACATTAGCGGAGGCATTGTCTAGATGCTCTTCCTCTGTTGTAGCAACGACAGCCTTGCCCAGATTCTTTCGTGGTTTCTTGGTGAAGTCCCACCAATCGGGGTAACCAATCATTTCATAGCATTGCTCCTTGCTATGACCTATTTCTCCATAGTGAATGCACTTTCTGTTTGTAAATAGACTTAGTTTACTTAAGGGGAGGCGTGGGGGAGGACCCGAGAAGCCCGGAGGAGGACCCTGCTTGCGTTGAACAGCCATAACAAAGGATTCGGTAGGTACAGATCACTAAAAATAGCTCGGGAACCCGAAAAATTATCCGAAAAATGCTACGAACTCGTGAAGATGTCTACTTTCTAATTGTGACCTCAAAACTAAAATTTAAACAACTGCAAAAATCAGGATTTACACTAAAACTTCCTCAAATATGATAAACTTCCGCTGACCATAACTCTTTCATATGATTTCAGAATTTAGCGTGTCACGTGTCTACGAACTCGTATTGACAAAATCTACGAAATTATTGAAGTTAAGATGAAAAAGGAATTAAAATGGTGATGTGGCGCAACACCATTGGCCGGAAGTAAGACTTTGTGAGCAAGGCTTGCAGTAGATGTCATGATGAGGATGTCATCATGAAGTATTAGTCAAAAGACACTTGCCAAATTTTTATTGGTGACAAGTGGCTTAACAAATGTACCAATCTTTTGATGACAAGTGGCTAATTGCCATTAGTTCTCTACCTCTATAATTAAGCATGATCATACCTTTCACCCTTGCCTCTTCATTCCTCCGAGAGGTCCTCTGATTTCTCTCTCTTACTCCTCATTCTCTCTAGCTCCTCTCTATCTCTCTTGCTTAATCTCTCCACTTTCTCTCAGAAAATGTTTGTTTACGATCCGTAGCTCCGATTTAGAATCCGCAAAATCCTATGGATTCGTATCGAGGCCATCTTCCTACCCTTGAAAATTCAAGTAAGTACATAATACATTCTTATAGTATTTTATCTTTAAGATTTATCAAAGTGCATGATCAAGAAGGAAATAGAAAAGAATAAGTTTTATAGAAAACTTAAATCCTCTTTTCTGGAATTATTCTGACAGCCAACTTGGGGAGCTTTAAAATCATATTTATGATCATTTTACCATCTGGACTTCTTCATCAAAGTTGTTCCATATTGTGTCTATTATTCCATGTTCAAATTTCATGCTCATCTAACGAGTATAACTTTCTGAATCTAAATATTTAACCAGTATACTCGCTGGAAAACCTCCAAGTTATTCATAACTTCAAGTGATCATATCTCACTCACTTCTTAATCAAATTTGATGATCTTTATATCAAAATAAAGCTTAGAACCTGAACTTCTAATCTGGGGAATATCACAACTAATTTCCAGGTTTACAGTAACGAAATAATTTAAGTACAAAGGGTTAAAATAGAGTATAACTATTTCTGGACTGTTTGGTAAATCCTGATTTCTGGACTTAAACATTCTGGACATGTTTACTTGGACTATACCATTGGATTCCTTGTGAAAAATTCCTTCGAGCTGGTGACTCACTTGCTTCAATCGAACTTGCGATGGACAATTTAACGAAGTTTGAAGTTCGATGATTCTAATTGGACAATCATTGATAAACTTCTATGGTTTTGGACTTAAGAACTGAAAATATTAATAATAACCTGATTTTCTTTATAATATAAATAATTTCTCTTTAATCTTTGTTCTTTATTTCTGCCTATATATTTTACTTTAGTTTTGTTGTTGGTAATTTTGTTGTTACATAAGTTTAAGTACTTATGTTTTACATTTATGTACATATGTATATATTGTTCTACATATGTTTATGATTATTTGCTATAGATTATGTTTTTGTATACTACATGAGTTCAAATACTTATGTTTTACGTTTATGTACATATGTATATATTGTTCTACATATGTTTATGCTTATTTGCTATAAATTATGATCTTATTTACTACATGAGTTTAATTACTTATGTTTTACATTCATGTACATATGTATATCTTATTTTACATATGTTTATTTGCTGCAAGGATTATGATATATGCATGTCTTAATTAAAGACTATATTTGTGAACCTAATTTTCATTATGTTCAAGAAGTTGTGAAGCCGGGTGGATCGTACAACCCCCGTGCTTAATTAAGTGAATTACTGGTAGATTTTGTGGTGAGAGAGTTAAGCTGTGGGCTCACGTCCCTTCAGATAGTGCACTATTATACTCATAGGAAGAAATTGTCGACCTTGAGTGTACATGCCTTGGTATGTTGCGGCTTACCCGTACTTAATTTGGGCCAGGGGGACCCTGGTACGCGGATTTTTACCCATGCTTGTATTGTAAACCTTGGTTTGGGATTTATATTGAATTGTTACTACCTGTCATCCTAAAATATTCACTAAAAAGGGGAAACACATATTATTTTGATTGCATTTCTGTTTGCCATATATTGTTGGTGTGTGAATTTGTGATTATTACTCATGCTTGGTATTATGAACCTCGGCATGTAGATTTATGAATTATCAGTAAATCTGAAATATTCACAGAGAAGAGATGTACATTAATTTTCGAATATTATTGCATATCTATTTGGGATATATTGATATTGTGATATGTTGATCGACATATATATTATTTTGGGTTATACCTATGATAGATTATCAGTCAATTACATTTGAGATTGAATTATTTGGGTCAAAGATGTTTTTGATACATATTCGATAAAATTGGTACTAAGTAATATAAAATATTCTTAGTATATTTTTGATTGGTTGTTCAATTTTGATGTCTTATAAGATACATTAATATAAGAATGTAAGCTGTACTTATTGGGCCTGTGTTGCTCATGATGCTACACTTTCTTGTTTTCAAGTTACGAACCTTGGGGGAAAAAACGGGAAGAACATATAAACGAATGTTTTTCCACTATGATTTTAATAAATGTAATGTCTTTTATTCCGCTAAACTCTGGTATTGTAAAATATAACGATTTTGTTTTCAAATAGAAGTATCATTCAGACATTTGTTTCATTTGATTTATTTTTGTTTTAAAATTTTAGTCACACCGCAAATTCGGGTACCATATTCCAATATAATATCGGTCTCAGGTTATCAGTCACGCCCCAAACCCGAGACCGAAATTATATTGAAATATGGTACCCGAATTTGCGGTGTGACTAAAATTTTAAAACAAAAGTAAATCAAATGAAACAAATGTCTGAATAATACTTCTATTTGAAAACAAAATCGTTATATTTTACAATACCAGAGTTTAGCGGAAATAAAGACATTACATTTACTTAATTAAAATCATAGTAGAAAAACATTCGTTTATATGTTCTTCCCGTTTTCCCTTAAGGTTCGTAACCTGAAAACAAGAAAGTGTAGCATCATGAGCACCACAGGCCCAATAAGTACAGTTTACATTCTTATATTAATGTATCTTATAAGACATCAAAATTGAACAACCAATCAAAAATATACTAAAAATATTTTATATTACTTCGTACCAATTTTATCGAATATAATCCACATATATCAAAAACGTCTTTGACCCAAATAATTCAGTCTCAAATGTAATCGACTGATAATACATCATTGATATAATCCAAAATAATATATGTTCGATCAACATATCACAATATCAATATATCACAAGTAGATATTGATTATCTCTAAACAAAGTATGCATCATAGCATATTATCAACATTTCAGAAAATAGATATTGGTTATCTCTAAATAATGTATGCTCAATATCATAACAAAATCACAAATACATATTCCAATATTAAATATGTATTTTCTCTTCTCTGTGAATATTTCAGATTGACTGATAATTCATAAATCTACATGCCGAGGTTCATAATACCAAACATGAGTAATAATCACAAATTCACACACCAACAATATATTGGCAAACATAAATTCAATCAAAATAATATGTATTTCCCCTTTTTAGTGAATATTTTAGGATGACAGGTAGTAACAATTCAATATAAATCTCAAACCAAGCTTTACAATACCAAGCATGGGTAAAAATCCGCGTACCAGGGTCCCCCTGACCCAAATTAAGTACGGGTAAGCCGCAGTATACCAAGGCCAACACCAAGGCATGTACATTCAAGGTCGACAATTTCTTCCTATGAGTATAATAGTGCACTATCTGAAGGGACGTGAGCCCACAGCTTAACTTTCTTACCACAAAATCTACCAGTAATTCACTTAATTAAGCACGGGGGTCATACGATCCACCCGGCTTCACAACTTCTTGAACATAATGAAGATTAGGTTCACAAATATAGTCTTTAATTAAGACATGCAGATATCATAATCTTTGCAGCAAATAAACATAAGTAAAACAATATATACATATGTACATGAATGTAAAACATAAGTAATTAAACTCATGTAGTAAATAAGATCATAATTTATAGCAAATAAGCATAAACATATGTAGAACAATATATACATATGTACATAAACGTAAAACATAAGTATTTGAACTCATGTAGTATTCAAGAACATAATCTATAGCAAATAATCATAATCATATGTAGAACAATATATATACATATGTACATAAATGTAAAACATAAGTACATAAACTTATGTAACAACAAAATTACCAAGAACAAAACCCAAGTAAAATATATAGGCAGAAATAAAGAATAAGCATTAAAGAGAAATTATTTATATTATAAGAAAAATCAGGTTATTATTATCTAAAGAACAACCATAGAAGTGTATCAATGATTCTCCAATTAGAATCATCGAACTTCAAACTTCGTTAAATTGTCCATCGCAAGTTCGATTGAAGCAAATGAGTACACCATCTCGAAGGGATTTTCGCAAGGAATCCAATGGTATGGTCCAAGTAAACATGTCCAGAATGTCTAAGTCCAAAAATCAGGATTTACCAAACAGTCCAGAAATAGTTATACTCTATTTTAACCCTTTGTACTTAAATTATTCCGTTACTGAAAACATGGAAATTAGTTGTGATATTCTCCAGATTAGAAGTTCAGGTTCTAAGCTTTGTTTTGATATAAAGATCATCAAATTTGATTAAGAAGTGAGTGAGATATGATCACTTGAAGTTATGAACAACTTGGACGTTTTCCAGCGAGTATACTGGTTAAATACTTAGATTCAGAAAGTTGTACCCGTTAGATGAGTATGAAATTTGAACACGGAATAATAGACACAATATGGAACAACTTTGATGAAGAAGTCCAGATGGTAAAATGATCATAAATATGATTTTAAAGCTCCCCAAGTTGGCTGTCGGAATAATTCCAGAAAAGAGGATTTAAGTTTTCTATAAAACTTATTCTTTTCTATTTCCTTCTTGATCATGCACTTTGATAAATCTTAAAGATAAAAGACTATAAGGATGTATTCTGTACCTACTTGAATTATTGGTTGGAAGATTGAATTAGCTTCACAATTGAAAGAACATAAGTTCTTGAGCAATGGATTTTTAACTAAAGATTGCTCTATTTTCATAGCCTTTCTGGATGAAATCTCTATGCTATTGGGAAGGCTGAAGTAGGAGGGATTTAGTTGAGTTTATACTTCAACTAAGGAAGCTTTCAATCTGATTGAAGCTTGAAGAAATGTGGTAGAGAACACATGTTTATAAAGGCTAGAGATTTAGCTAACCTTACCAAGGTTAAACTCTAATCTTGGTTGGTTAGCCTACTTGATAAATAAGTTGTTGATTAAAGAATAAGGATTTTGAGGCTCAATATATTATGCTGGAGATTCTAAGATCAGTTCTAGAAGAGTGGGGTCAATTGTGGGATCATGCTATCATCACAATTGCTTAATTCCTTTTCTTCTTGTGCTCTATGTATCTTGTAAAAATCATAACTAACTCTAAAAATATGATTTTCAGGTGATTCCAACTCTGAGAGTTTCCTTAAGATATCTACTACAAATCATTAGAAGACCATATCCTCAAATAATAAACACATTGGTGCAGTTTTTACGAAATAGGCAACTGCGTCAGATAAGCTTCAAAAATACATTAAACTTCCACTGACCATAACTTCTTCGTATGATATCAGAAATTAGTGTGTCACATGTACGAACTCGTATCGACAAGCTCTACAACTTTCATGAAGAAAGTTATCAGAGAAAATCAATGGATAAGAAAGTCAACTTTTGACCCCTCAAAAATATAACATTTCGAATAAATATTTGTTCCGAAATACTTTCACTTCACAAAATTAGACAAGAAAGCTAACATCCAACCCTTACTTAATTTCAAGAATTTTCTAGAAATTAAATACGAAAATTCGGGGTATTACATTCTACCCACCTTAAAAGAAAATACGTCCTCGAATTTTACGTACCTTAACTTCCCCTTGATAACACAACATATCGGATTTTCCTTCCTCATCCATATTGTCTGGATCTATCTTAGATAAGAGTTTCAGCAAGCACTTCTCATCAAAAATAATAATCCTCAAGAGATCAAATCTTATATCTAAGTACTCTTTCACAAGGTCTTGAAAGTCTATTAGCACGATTCTTTAAGGTGTAAAGAATAATCGTCAATCCTCAAACAATAAGTGAATACTTAACTAAACCCTCAAATTTTCAAAATTGTAATTGTCCAAATCCTCAAATCTGGACTTTATTCATCTTGATACCATGCCCACCAAACTATTTACTTGCATTAATTTCGATACACAAAATTTATGTTTAATCTAACTCTCAAAATCCTCTAAGTAAGCCACAAATAAATGCATCCATATATCCTCAAAAAGTTCGAATTAATTCTAACTTGCTCTCCAAGTATAGATTTTCCTTCTTCAATTCACACCTATGAATTACTTACCCAAAATAATCTCATTTCTCAAAACAATCACCAAAACTTCCGTACTTATATTCATTACCTATCAAAGAACTTCAAATCTCTAATAGAAATGTCCCCTTAGTATAATCACTATTATAAACCATTCTCCAAAATCTATTTTCTCTTCTCAAATCATATCGGTTGGTAATTCTCTATAATCTATAACCTCGAACTTTCATTAATACGATCAAGCTTAATTGTCATCTAATCAACAATTATTGTATCTCCAAAGATCCGTTAAGAATTAAAGACTAATCACTTCAAAGTTAAGATAATTATTATCTTAAGTCTTAATATATCATCAAGAATAAGATCTAGTGCAATCACCAAGTCTCTTTAAAATTTCATGTTTCAAGCCTATCTTAATTGTAAAATTCCTCGAAAATGAATCATAAATATCTCCTCATAACAACAACTTTTCATACCTAACGCTAAATTTCAGGTAATCCATCAAAAGTAATCTTCAAAGTCAGTATGTTCCGATCTCTCTTAATGACTTAAAACCACCAAATATAATTTCTGGATCAAAATTGTATATACCTAACCACAATCCTCGATAATATAAATCTATCCCTTCAATGTTGAGTAATTTATCGACTCTATATATAGAAAATTAAATCAAACCTCAAAGTCTAGATCATAATCTCACACATTTTATCACTTGCATCTTCCAAATCATTCCTAGCTTGAAATATCTCTCATTATCAATCCATACTAAAGCTTATGGAAACTTATACCTCAACTAAGTTTATGGATAATAACTCATATACTAAGACTAAGATTTACTAAATTCCCAAAGAGATCAAATATTGTCAAAACTTACTCTTAATAATCCAAAATAAAATCATGATTCTAAACTTTCAACAAAAATTCTAGTTTCATGAGGCATACCTTTCACCTTACGACATCCTTCAATAATTGAGTGCTACTTTATCATTTTACTTTTGGCTTTATCACTTTCACCTTCCGCAAATCACGCTGGCCGCTAGTAACAGTAAACGTGAATCCCCTATATACACAAACTCTCGTCACCGGTAAAGGATCAAACAAAATTTCCCAAAATACTTTGCAAACATGTTTGATGAATTAGCAACTATTTTTGTTCAGGGTAAAAAGTCCGGCGATTTGGCAAAAATGTCTCAGCCAAGCGTATCCGAAATTCCACAGCCACCAAGCACCGTAACAACGTCAGATGTACTTCTTGGTACTCTTTATGGAGAAAGGCTAGATACTTCCCAATTGCGCCTCACAACTATATTCCATGAAGCAAGCCAAATACATGAGTTGAGGGTTTTCTTTGAAAAATGTCAGTTCCCAAATAGTAGGCAAATAAGGGAACTGAGTTCCTCCACAAGGTTAACGCCTGACAAATCAGACGCTGGTTTAAGAATATATAAGCGCACCCGAGAGAGAGCCAAAATTGAAGAATCTGAGATCTTGGCTTTAAGGGAGGAGAATAATAAGCTTCGTGCTGAGCTTAGTCGCTACAAGGGAGCCCTTGACAATACCACCTGCCCCCATTGTGGTAAGTCAACTACTCTTGGTGAGATGCCCTTATCTCTTTCATCGTATTTTCCTATGCCTTCCCACTCTCTTGATTTCACGGTCGGGAGTTTCGATGTCCCTCAGTCGAGTCATGTTTTGGATGAAGATGTGACATGGCTTTTCTGATGAATAATGTCATCGTCTTTTCAAGCCATGCTTTTGTTGAAGAAACATTGAGCTTATTGGTCACACCAAATCTTGCATCAATATCTAGAGATTTACAACTCTCCTAACTTGAAGATATTGATCAACTGCTACTTATTATTATAGGATTGTAACTACTCGTAATACCTTTATTTATGGATACTTCTACTATGTAAATTTCCACCCCTAAATAAAGGAGGCAAACTTAATGAGAAAATACACTCCACAATTTAAAATTGGTACACTTCCAACTATTTTCTCATTAACCTAGTTTAACTACGACTTCAACTTCAAAAGTACTAATACTTTTTGGGATTTCTCAAAATTCACTGAATTTAGGTTTCCTCTTATTTGCAGAGAGAATCTAAATGACAACTAAAAGAACACGAAGAACAGAGACGTTAAATTACTCAAAAAGTGGAGAGATAGAGAGATGTATTGTAAATTTTGAATCTAATTAGATTCTCTTTCTCCTCTTATCAAATCCGTAAGTCACTAAGTCTCTTGCAATACTCTTTTATTTTTTTTTTAATTGCAAACTCTATGTATACACGGCCTACCACCAAACCGAAATAGCACACATCTGGTGACTGTTCCAACCAAGCACTACAAGAAAAGTGATTATTCACGACGCATGATTTACGGCGTGCATTAATTGCACGCCGTAAATGATACTCATTTACGGCGTACATCAAAAACACGCCATAAATTACACCTTTTTGCATCTTTTTTTACGGCGTGTTTGTAAAGCACGCCATTAAACTTGATTTTTTCCTTCTTTTACGGCGTGTTCTCTTTTCACGCCTTGCCTGTGTAGAAGCGCCAAAATTTTTGGCTAAAAATTAAACCTCCCTCTCCCCTCCCTCTCGAATGAAAAAAGAAAGAAACATAAAGAAACATAAAGACTTTCTTCAATTTCTTGTCAAACCCTCTCTCTCTCTCTCTCTCTCTCTCTCTCTCACATCAAAATTGGATTTCAGGAATCGCTGAGTCGGTTTTACAAGACGATCCGCCGAAGGCCCAGGCGATATCCAGAAGTTCGGCGATCTGGTGCTTCTGGCCTTCTGGGTGATGAACTCCTCGATGTGAGCTTGTCGGTGTACGGTGTCGTCATCCCTCTTTCGATTCATCTCAAAACCCAACATATGAGGTCAGTTCCCTAATGCCTAAATTTTGATTCTGGAAACTAATAGTTAATTTGGGTTTGGTTTGTTCATTGTTTGAATTTGGTTCCATAATTTTCGTTTGGGTTTGATTTTGAGTACATATTCTGATTCATTTATAGATTTGGTTTGTTTTCTTTGATTTCTGGATAATAATTTGGTTTGTTTTGAATTCAATTTTTCTGGAATTTGTTTCATTGGATATGAGTTTCAAGATTGGGGTTTTTCTATAAGGCATTTTGTCCTCTCTTTCTCGGCATCAAGTCTTTTCAATGTTATATATCAAGTCTTTTCACATCTCCTCCTTTCGTAATGAATTCTTGGTCTTGACTCATGATGGAGATAGTAGTTGAACCCCAAAAGGGTGAGGAAAGCTACACCTATTAGGTAGTCTGGCCATTGGATCTAAAGAAAAATGGTTATACACAATAATATGAAGTTGGTGAATCTTTTGACAGTGAATAGATAGATGATGAATCAGTTTTCAGGATCCTGTCATCCTAAGTTTTTATTGTCCTTCGGCTGTGAAGAGTTATTTTGTCTAGTTTGTAGCTAAAGTCAGTTCTGAACCTTATGCTGATATAGTTAACTCAACCTTTGCAGCTTGCATCATTTCTTGGTCCACGTTTCTATGCTAATATTTTCAAGTGCAAGCAAATATCAGAAACTGGAGCTCAACAAGTACGACTGAATTCTTTTAGTTCTCTTTTTCTCCTTCTAGATCTAAATCTGTTTATATCAAGAAATGTAGGCAAGTATAAATTGCTTTTAAGATATGTAATGCTTACACCTGTAGGCTTCTCAAGTGATGCTTATTGGACAATTGGTCATGAATATTGTATGGAGGTATATTAATAATTTAGATTCCCATTTTTAATTGAAGCTTTACTTTCTGTTGAAGCTATTGTTATTTAGGTGAAGAAGCTAGCTAGCTGGTAGAGTACTTCCCGTATATATAAATATATGATTGTAAATAGCTAGTTAATTTGGGTTTTGGTGCTAAGCATATATAGCTAGCAGCTAGCCTTAAATTGCATACACAAGCTCATGCATAGAAAGGTTTCGATGATCTCACTTCATATACTTGTATATAAAGCAAGCAAAAGGATTTAGTTCACTGTTTTGATTGCATGTTTCTTACTAACCGTTTTCATTGATCATATATATTTATAAATCTGTTGTCCCATTTGCATATATATATATATATATATATATATATATATATATAGATATATATATATATTTGTATAGATAAGTTTGCATATCTTTGTATAGATTAGTGTGAAAATGTTTAAATTGAATTGCATTTGGTACTTGAACAGAATCAAGTTTTTAGTTTATGTGTATGTTTGAGATGCTTGCTATGATCTTTATGCATCTTGAATGTGTATTGGAATTAATAGATAAGTCTGGGTTGTTGACTTGTGGCCGACATAAAAAGAAAAAAAAAAGGGAAGGACAGGAGAGGGGAGGAGGGAAAGAAACAGAGAAAAAAAGAAAAGAGAGGGACGGCACAGAGAAGAAAGAGAGGGAAAAGAAAGGGAAGAAAAGAAAAAAGGGAAACAGAGCAGAGAGAGAGAGTGAGGAATGGAGAGTTTGAGAAGAAGAACAGAGCAGAGACCAGAGACGAGAGGAAAAAAAAATAGAGAACAAGGAAACAGAAACAAAGAGGAGGTGAGACAAGAGAAGAGAGAATTTGAGAGGGTTTGGACAGATTGGATTTGGTCTTGAGAGCTCCATCTGTGAGTGGCTTCTTTATCAATCTAAAATTGTCTTGATTTATGTTCTTTGTTGTTTATGCTTTGATTAGTAATCAGACAAGATATGAAACAAGATGGAGACTTGTTTTTCCTTCACTTTAATTGATTTTCACTTTCTTTGTTCGCTATACTTTCAGGTTTATGGTTTGTGCTTACTCAGATGCAGATCTTAGTCCATCTCAGAAATATGTTGGCAAGATCTTAGGTTCGGATTGCCATACTAGTTGCAGTTCTTGTATACATGATTTTTCTATTGTAATCATTTGTGATTGCTTTCAAAGCAATTGTATGTACATTGAACAATTTTTATACAAATTAAATTTCACAGCAATTGGATATATAATTTCTTATGGCAATGTTTGGACGACACTGAAACACAGGAAATTAATTGATTTTTTTTTTATTTTTTAAAATAATATTTACGGCGTGCATTGCGTGCCGTAAATAAGCATTTACGACGTGCATTGCGTCATTTATGGCGTGCATTTAGATTATTTACGGCGTGCATATAGATTATTTACGGCGCGCAAATGCACGCCGTAAATGATCATTTACGGCGTGCAAATTGCACGCCGTTAATAACCACTGTTATTTACGGCGCGGTCAATAAGGGCGTGCAAAAGCACGCCGTAAAAAGTCATTTACGGCGCACTTTGCACGCCGTAAATGACCATTTTTCTTGTAGTGAAGAGACAGTTTCACCAGTGTGACTTATAGTTACTCTGAGAACAACACTTCCAGACTTGAACAAGCCCTAAGCCTAGTTATCTATCACGCGCTCGCCAAAAACCGTTCCCGAGAAGGTCAAAACCGATGCAAGGACAAAAAGTCCCATATTGAAATACAAGTCCCTACACCTAAGGGATTCCTTTATAACAGGCCACAACTTGCATCAATGGAAAGAAATTACTTACCATCATTAAATGCTAACTTAGGTATCGAAGGAACAAAGGAAATACTCACTTAGATTCTTTACCTAAGAGATCAATTATTTACTAAAAATATGGTGAACATCATTGGTTACAAACAATTTAGGAGAATGAACTCCATGCCACTTCTCGTAAGTGGAGTCTCCCTTTTCATTTGTATAAAAGTTTAGAAGTTATAAACTTAGTATCCACTCCAGTCCTTGCTTTGTTATATCACAGACTGTAATCTCCTTTTTATATACTCATACAGAACATCAACACTTTAATCCATATATAGTCTACGTGATGATTCATATAATCAAGTTATAGAAAAATAATTTTCTACAAAATCGTAGCATACCAGCAAGCTCATTTAGCGAAATAAGCAAATTCCAAACAAATCATCACAGCAGCTTCTAACTTTATCAAGTTAGCATAACAAAACTGCATCTCAAAGAATAGGGACACATAATATCCATCGAAAGCTCTCGTTAGGTTAAACAATATGTATATGTATACACATGCATATATAGAACCCTCCCCGTTCTTTTTAAGTTTTATTTTATAAAACCAAACTTCAAAGGAGCTTTTTAGCTCTGATACCAATCTGTCACGCCCCAAACCCGAGATCGAAATTATATTGAAATATGGTACCCGAATTTGCGGTGTGACTAAAATTTTAAAACAAAAATAAATCAAATGAAACAAATGTCTGAATAATGCTTCTATTTGAAAACAAAATCATTATATTTTACAATACCAGAGTTTAGCGGAAATAAAGACATTACATTTATTTAATTAAAATCATAGTAGAAAAACATTCGTTTATATGTTCTTCCCGTTTTTCCCCAAGGTTCGTAACCTGAAAACAAGAAAGTGTAGCATCATGAGCAACACAGGCCCAATAAGTACAGCTTACATTCTTATATTAATGTATCTTATAAGACATCAAAATTGAACAACCAATCAAAAATATACTAAGAATATTCTATATTAATTCGTACCAATTTTATCGAATATAATCCACATATATCAAAAACGTCTTTGACCCAAATAATTCAGTCTCAAATGTAATCGACTGATAATACATCATTGATATAATCCAAAATAATATATGTTCGATCAACATATCACAATATCAATATATCACAAGTAGATATTGATTATCTCTAAACAAAGTATGCATCATAGCATATTATCAACATTTCAGAAAATAGATATTGGTTATCTCTAAATAATGTATGCTCAATATCATAACAAAATCACAAATACATATTCCAATATTAAATATGTATTTTCTCTTCTCTGTGAATATTTCAGATTGACTGATAATTCATAAATCTACATGCCGAGGTTGATAATACCAAGCATGAGTAATAATCACAAATTCACACACCAACAATATATGGCAAACATAAATTCAATCAAAATAATATGTATTTCCCCTTTTTAGTGAATATTTTAGGATGACAGGTAGTAACAATTCAATATAAATCTCAAACCAAGCTTTACAATACCAGGCATGGGTAAAAATCCGCGTACCAGGGTCCCCCTGACCCAAATTAAGTACGGGTAAGCCGCAGCATACCAAGGCCAACACCAAGGCATGTACACTCAAGGTCAACAATTTCTTCCTATGAGTATAATAGTGCACTATCTGAAGGCACGTGAGCCCACAGTTTAACTTTCTCACCACAAAATCTACCAGTAATTCACTTAATTAAGCACGGGGGTCATACGATCCACCCGGCTTCACAACGTCTTGAACATAATGAAGATTAGGTTCACAAATATAGTCTTTAATTAAGACATGCAGATATCATAATCCTTGCAGCAAATAAACATATGTAAAACAAGATATACATATGTACATGAATGTAAAACATAAGTAATTAAACTCGATCATGTAGTAAATAAGATCATAATTTATAGCAAATAAACATAAACATATGTAGAACAATATATACATATGTACATAAACGTAAAACATAAGTATTTGAACTCATGTAGTATTCAAGAACATAATCTATAGCAAATAATCATAATCATATGTAGAACAATATATACATATGTACATAAATGTAAAACATAAGTACTTAAACTTATGTAACAACAAAATTACCAACAACAAAACTCAAGTAAAATATATAGGCATAAATAAAGAACAAGCATTAAAGAGAAATTATTTATTTTATAAGAAAAATCAGGTTATTATTAATATTTTCAGTTCTTAGGTCCAAAACCATAGAAGTGTATCAATGATTCTCCAATTAGAATCATCGAACTTCAAACTTCGTTAAATTGTCCATCGCAAGTTCGATTGAAGCAAGTGAGTACACCATCTCGAAGGGATTTTCACAAGGAATCCAATGGTATGGTCCAAGTAAACATGTCCAGAATGTCTAAGTCCAGAAATCAAGATTTACCAAACAGTCCAGAAATAGTTATACTCTATTTTAACCCTTTGTACTTAAATTATTCCGTTACTGAAAACCTGGAAATTAGTTTTGATATTCTCCAGATTAGAATTTCAGGTTCTAAGCTTTGTTTTGATATAAAGATCATCAAATTTGATTAAGAAGTGAGTGAGATATGATCACTTGAAGTTATGAACAACTTGGAAGTTTTCCAGCGAGTATACTGGTTAAATACTTAGATTCAGAAAGTTATACCCGTTAGATGAGCATGAAATTTGAACACGGAATAATAGACACAATATGGAACAACTTTGATGAAGAAGTCCATATGGTAAAATGATCATAAATATGAGTTTAAAGCTCCCCAATTTGGCTGTCGGAATAATTCCAGAAAAGAGGATTTAAGTTTTCTATAAAACTTATTCTTTTCTATTTCCTTCTTGATCATGCACTTTGATAAATCTTAAAGATAAAAGACTATAAGGATGTATTCTGTACTTACTTGAATTGTTGGTTGGAAGATTGAATTAGCTTCACAATTGAAAGAACATAAGTTCTTGAGCAATGGATTTTTAACTAAAGATTGCTCTATTTTCATAGCCTTTCTAGATGAAATCTCTATGCTATTGGGAAGGCTGAAGTAGGAGAGATTTAGTTGAGTTTATACTTCAACTAAGGAAGCTTTCAATCTGATTGAAGCTTGAAGAAATGTGGTAGAGAACACATGTTTATAAAGGCTAGAGATTTAGCTAACCTTACCAAGGTTAAACTCTAATCTTGGTTGGTTAGCCTACTTGATAAACAAGTTGTTGATTAAAGAATATGGATTTTGAGGCTGAATATCTTATGGTGGAGATTCTAAGATCAGTTCTAGAAGAGTGGGGTCAATTGTGGCCGGGATCATGCTGTCATCACAATTGCTTAGTTCCCTTTCTTCTTGTGCTCTATGTATCTTGTAAAAATCATAACTAACTCTAAAAATATGATTTTCAGGTGATTCCAACTCTGAGAGTTTCCTTAAGATATCTACTACAAATCATTAGAAGACCATATCCTCAAATAATAAACACATTGGTACAATTTTTATGAAATAGGCAACTGCGTCAGATAAGCTTCAAAAATATATTAAACTTCCACTGACCATAACTTCTTCTTATGATATCAGAAATTAGCGTGTCACATGTCTACAAACTCGTATCGACAAGCTCTACAACTTTTATGAAGGAAGTTATCAGAGAAAATCAATGGATAAGAAAGTCAACTTTTGACCCCTCAAAAATATAACATTTCGAATAAATATTTGTTCCGAAATACTTTCACTTCACAAAATTAGACAAGAAAACTAACATCCAACCCTTACTTAATTTCAAGAATTTTCTAGAAATTAAATACGAAAATTCTGGGTATTACATACAGAATGCCCCATAGCCTATCTCTCTGATTGCACCTTGTGAATGTAAGCATAACTCTGCTCCAAGGAGAATTTAGGTTCTTTTCTGCTTTTCGCAAGATCTCTCCACGCACCTGATCATACTCCGAGTCAAGTCCACTCAAAAGTATGTGAACACGCAACCAGGACATTGCTGAAGTCTCTTGAACTACAGCTGCAACATTATCATTCTGAGAGGCCACCCTTTGATCAATCTCCTGGAACATGGCCACCAATTCATTGTAGTAGGTAGGAATAGGCCGTCTGATAGGAGCGTTATTTGCGACATTTATTATTATTATTATTTATATTTCTGTATTTAGTTTATTATTGTTTTGGGCTTTTTGATGTGTTTTTGAGTTTTATAGTGTGTCCAATGCAAAGAGAAGAAAAAGGAGATAAAGAGGGTGTTTTAGTCAAGACGGAGGTTTCCGGTGCAATTAAGGAAGTCTAGTTCCTTAGGGATTCATAGAAGATTATTCTTCAATGAGTTTCCTTGTGGGATTAGAAGTCGTGAAGGGCAAGCAGATCGAGGGATTATTGGAACATATAAAAGGACCTCGTGGACTTCAGAGAAAACCCTATTTGCGCGTGAGAGATCGAAGAAGCAAGAAACTAAAATCGGAACTGTCCAGTCGAACGGTCGATCCATTCTGTCGACCGGTCGACGTCGTTGAATTCTCCCTTTGAACTCTTCAACTTTCATGTATTTAACTATGCTTTCATTTATAGCCATGTCCGGCTAAACTTCTTAGTAGTTAGGGGCTATTTGAAGCCCTGAACATGATTGTTAAGATGCTTTGATTATTTTATATAGACTCCCTTTGGATTGGATGACAATTTATTCACTGGTTTTACATCGAGAAATTTCTATATGTGTTTCTTTGAGTGCACGCTTAGATGCATGTGTAGGATTTCAGTGCTAGGTTAATATGTGGACTGCCATATCACCATATGATGTTTGAGTAGCAGAGGGTTAATGATAGTAATCTTGTGAATAAGTTGCTTGGTAAATAGGATACATGCCATATCTTGTTGTTGATCTGATGCTCGTTCTCTTTATGCTTAATGATTCTTGAATGTTGAATCTATGAACATGCCATTCTAGGTTACATGTTAAGAACTAAGTTAGGGAGTACATGTCATGCACTTAACATACCAACTATGAGAGAGCAATAAGATTTGATCAACATGCCATTGACTTGTTTTGAGTATCGTCGTCCATGAATTGGAGAATTTGTATGAAACCTTGCATATTTAACATGAATGTTTAGGGTGGATAATTGTTCCCTAGCTATTCCATCATCATTGTTCACAACAATCTCTTTATTAGTTTTCCTTTAATTTTCGTACCTCAACCCTGCCATTGCAGGTTTATTTTCGTTACCTTAGAGCATCAGCAGTGGGGACTCATTTTTTGGACCCAAATATGGGTCCAAATTGGCCGTAATCCAAATTTGAGTCCATCGGAATAGTGGATAAAAAGACTTACTTTTTTGGGTGCCACAGTGGTACATGACTCATTTTTGGATTCATAATTTTGGACTTATATTTTTGGACTCAAATTTGGGTCCCAAATTTGAGTCATCTCCACTGTGGCATATAGATATTGGATCCAAAAACCCCACTTGTTCTCTCTCATTGATGAATCATCAATTTCTCTCTCCAAAATCCTCTCAAATTAGTTGCACATGGGGGGACCCACAATTATAGGTCCAAAATTTTTTAGTCCAAACTTGACCTATATTTGGGTCCAACATTTGAGTCTCCGGCAACTATAGGTCATACTCTCTCCGATCCACTGTAGGTGTTTTTGGACCTAAATATAAGTTTTGGACCCAAATTTGGGTCCCCATTGTGGATGCTCTTAGACATCTTAGATTTCGTTGAAACTTTGTCAGAGTCAGTTTTATTGTGTCTAGTTTATTGTGTTAAAATCTCATAGCAATCGGAGTCTGTTTAGTCTGTCTGCTGTTCGTATTTTCCTTTTAGGTTAGTTAGAGTCTTTATAATATAGTTTAGTGTTTAATTTGCATTCAAGTCTCATTCTCTTGCGGGAACGATCCCTACTTTCCATACTACATTCGACACTCAAATCCATAGTAGGGTAATTAATAGGTTGTCTTTGTGCATCTATCTGGTGTGTGAAAATATCCTATATCACCGTCCATTCTGCTTTGCTTCAAATCACTTCTTGTTCAATTCGAAGATCCGGGTTTCATCGATCAGAGTCATCATAAAAGGTTTTCTCTACAGCTTCCCAAATATCTTTTGCAGTAGGAAGACGAATATACCGGTTCATAAGAGAAGACTCCATGGAGTCAATGAGCCAACCTTTCACTTTTTCATTGTCTGTGCCCAAGCTTCATATTCTGCAGAATTCATGGCGGGTTCAGTCTTTGCTCCAGTCAGATAACTGATTTGTATGTGATTTGCATACAAATTAGGTCTCTAATCACTTTAGTAATACTAATCCAAAGGCCGTTTAGTGTCTCTATTCCTTGAATTGCACCATTGTAGGGTTTACGAGCATCGGATTGATATCGGGAGCGAAAGGGTGCGTTTTGGAGATTTTTGTGGATTTCCGGCAAAAGGACGAAAAGTCAACCCAAGGGCCGTCGGTCAACTCATGGTCAACCCCGACTTTAGAGCGTCAACGAGTCAACATGAAGTCCCCAGAAAGGAGTCGCAAGAGAATTCCGGAAGATTGGTCAAAAGTCACATTTGGTCAACTCCGAGGGTCATGGTCAAAGTCAAGACGAAGTCAACCTTGTGACTCATCACCAAAGGATTCCAAAAATCAGCAAAGGACCACATTAGATGTGAGACCTCGGGAAAATTAATAGAATTGATTTGGAATTAATCGGGATTAAATTTGTAATCTTGGTTAATATCAAAGAGTTTCGGGAATTCTTCAGAAATTTTATTGTAGTCGTAAGTTCAACTTGATGACTTGGAAATGAAGTGCAGCTTATTTGGGCATTGGAGTAATTTTGCGTAAGGGCAAAGTGGTCCTTTCACTTAAAGGGTTAGGAAAACCCAGAACTCTCTTCTATCTTCCCCATTTCTCCCGTACTCTCTCTTTCCCTCTCTCCTCACCGCGACACCACTGAATCCAAATCCTTCCTTCGGCCAATTCACGGCATAAAACCTATACCAATGGCTTCGTCTCGATTATCTGAGTTTGTTTGCGCTTGTATCTTGTCAAGTAGAGACATGTAGAGAGAGAATCGAAAGGAGAAAGAGCAAGGCAGTCCGGCAAGTTTTCTGCAATTTCCGACGACTCCGGCGATGGTTTGGTTCGAACAAGGTATGTAAATTGATCAGCTCTTCGAGCTCTACACATACCTAGTCTTGGTTTTCGCTTTTGATTAATGTTTGGATGGTTGGTTTTTCGAGTACTGTTCTGCTACTATGAACAGTAACGATTCCGGCCACCTCTAAGCTTTTCCGGCTTTATTAACGCTCGTTTTCTTTGAATTCGAAGCTTAGGAGATTGGAAGGAACCTTGATTATGGTTTTGGTCTGTGAATCAAAAGAGGTGTTACTCGAGCTCTGTTTTGGTTTCGTCGAGACTTTTGTTGATTCGTGTTCTTTATTTTGACAGTGAAATCAGAGAACTAATGCAGGTAAAGGGTTTTGAACTTATGTTGGTATCATGGTCTATTGGTCTATCTGTTAAGAAGCTTGTTGAAACAATGATGATGTCTTGATCATGTGGAGTTCGATTGGGTTATAGTTGAGCAAATGATTAATTTCTGGTATTTGCTGCGAATTGGATTGTATATTGATAATTGATCATTTGATCTTAAGTCTGGAATATGACAATGGTCACTAAAGAACTGTGGAAATATTGTTGCTGTGATTTGAACTGGGTTGTTAGATATTTGATGTTTTGAAGTTGATCTGGGAATTAGTCAGATAACATTTGATTTTATTTTAGCATGAGGTTATGACAAGGTGATTTAATAGAACTCTTATGCTAAAGTTTTAGCGAATTGAGAATTTGGTATAAGCTTCTTTATATCAAATTTTGAATCAGATTGTATTAAGGTTGATATCAAGTTGTATTGAATTAATGTAGAAGATTTGGAAAGCTGTCAAAAATGAGCTTGAATGGTTCATCGTAGGGATTGGAATTGTGATTAAATAAGAATTGGGTGCCCAAAGTAATTTGGGAATGCACCTTATATGAAAAAGAAATTCCGTATTTGGAATTAGTCATCTAGAAGGACTTGATTGAATTGATTGAGTGTTATTAAATTAAGAATGTTATAATGACACTCGGATTGGTCGGACTAGGGACTCCAGTTAGCCCGGGACTTAAAGAGTGGTGGTGGTGTTGGCCTGACGTGACGAGCAAAGTGAAAGCTCCGATATTCCAGGTAGGGAGACTTCACCCTAGTTAGTGCTTTAATGCATTGTTTTATGGTTTGAATTTAGCATTTGAGCTAATGATGACCTGAGAGTGAGTGGAGCATAGCGACTACCTTGGGTTTCGATCCCCTAAACCTCCGGAGGGGCTGTACGGACGGAATAGTGCCTAACATCCTTTGAGGTGTGGCACTAGTTCTAGGCGGTATGGCGTTAATGGACACTCTCGCTACTCCTTACGGTTTGTTGAAGATTTTAATCTTCGGTAAGGATGTAGTTGGCTAGATTGATCGGTCATCAGGTTTGACAGTCACCCGGGTACTCATTTGTTTTCATATGGTTTATTATCGAGAAATGATTTATTGTTTTCCTTACTGTATTTTCACATACTGGTACCAAACAAAAATGTGTTTAATGGTTTTTAAACCTAGTTAGGGTTGTTGTACTGAGCAGCGAGGACGAAAGCTCATCCCTACAGTAGTTTGAATGCAGGTACTGTGCACTGGAAACGGGACAATGACGGACGAAGGTGGGTGTGCATAAATGTTTATTATTAATTGTTCATAGGGTGAAAATCAGGTTTCCATATTATTTATTTCTCCACTTGTATAAATTCATCTCTTTCAAATATTTTGAATTGAAATTGAAAGAACCTCTATTATTTTACGTGCTTTAAATATTTCACCTCTAATTAAATTAATTACGTTTCCGCTTGCATTGTAAAATCTTTTCACAATTTTGCCTTGCGGCTTTTTAAGATATAAGTTAGTTAATCTGGCTTATGTTTTAAAGACTCGCGGCACTGTAACGTGCTTAAATTGAAGAGGTGTAATTTGAGGCGTTACATTAGATACCATGAGGTCACCCTTAGATTACTCCTTCATTTTATTCCCTAGAGAATTTACCCCCTTACCCTTTATTTAATCTATCTAACCATTAGATCTTTCCCTAGTTGATCCTAGCATTTCATCCCTCTCTACCCTAACCTATTTAAACCTAGTTTTGCCATTTAGATTCATTCCCCATCTCTTCATAGCAGCCCTCACCTAGATCTCACCCAATTTTCTCCCTTCTTCATCCTCCAAACACTTGTTTTCCTTGGTGACCCGTCCAGGGTCGACCGGTCGACGTCCCTTGTCGACCGGTCGACGAAAGAACCGTGGGCAGGTTGTCTCCTTGTTTTCTCCTCCTTCCACCACTCAAATCCCTTTCCTTCCTTCACCAACTTTCTTCCTCACTTCCTCCTCTATATCTTTGACTTTTTTCTCCATCATTCTAGTACTTCTACATCACATATGCTTGGATCCATCAAGAACACCAAGATTGGGAGGCCAAGAGCAAAGAGAAGCTTGGAGAAGAAGATGGAGGCTTAGAAGAGGAGCTTCCTACTACTTGAGTGACACAACGAGCTGCTGCCATCTTCATGAGAATCCCTCAACTTCTCTTTATCTTTTCCTAGTTTATACTTGATGGGTAATCTAAGCATGTGTGACTAGTTGTTTAGGATTGGGGACTAGGGTTGTGTGCCCTAGTCCATTTGTGATGTGATGATGATTTGAATTATGTGTGGATGCTTGAAGATGAATAAATATGTGTATTGTCTATTCTAATATGTGTTGGATATATATTTGAGGAATTAGTCACTCTTTGGTATGCATTTGATCCATCTTGTATGAGTGTGTAGGGTTTGACCACTTTATTCTACTCTAGACAATTGACAATATGTGTGATGAGCATGTTTCACTTGTGTGATCCTTTACTCATGTGCTTTTACGCCTCCTTTCTTTCTACCATCCCGCGGAGAGTCCCTAAGACCCTAATAAGGTTTAGGAATACCTTAGGAAGAGTCCTTTCCACATCGATAATATCGGTGGAATGGTGGATTACACATGTGTTGCTTGTTTGAGTCTCTAGTTTCGACACTTTTACGCCTCTTAAGCACCTTAGGGGATTCGGTATTAGGTAACATAGAGGAATCCCCTATGACACCTAGAGAGTTCGAATGGCCTTAATAAGGCATTTGGATACCTTAGGAAAACACGGTCCTAGAACCATAACATGGCTAGGATACGGGACTTGATTTATTCATCACTTAAGCATAAATGCATAACCGGAACATCATTCATCATTGTGGGCTTTGATAGACCCCGAATACTCAATCGTTCTATCATTTCTATTCTCTTCATGTTCCTCCTCTTTACGTTTTGTGCATTAGTTAGTTTACTTTATGGTTCGTGTTTGCATTTCACTCTTTCATTTTTCCAATAACGTTACACTACACTCACTTGTATATCTATTTCACCATTTCATCTTCCCATTTCTTGCCTCATCATATTTGTGCATCTTCTTTGGTTACTTGTTTGCCAAGGGGTTGAAGGGCCATCGATCCCCGTTGGAATGACAACCCCGGATCTTAAATATACACACACTTTTGGAAATCGTCAATAACCAACCTTTCCTCGTGTTCCAATGCGCATCTTCATGAAGGGAGCCCATATGGTGTAGTTGGACTCATTCAAGACAACACTAGTTGGGAACGTCGAGTTGTCTTGTTGGGTGGTGTAGTGGTGATGGATGATTTGTGAGGATGGTTAATTCTCTATCATAATTGCCTTCTGGGGATTTGAATATTCGCCTTCAAGTACAGATCCTGCCATTGAGGAATTCAGATTTTTTTAAAGCTTGGGTTTTTAGGGTTTCAGGATGGGAATTTCGATTTAGGGTGGTGGTGGAGATCTGAATTTTTTTTTTAAAAAATAGTTTTTTTTTGTTTTTTTTTTTCTTTTCGAAATAGTGGGGTGATGATTAAGGTTCAAAATTTAGGGATTCAAGGATAGTTCGATTGCAATGGTGGTAGTGGTGGTACGCAACGGTTTGTGGTGGTAGTTTGGGTGTTCTTCAGGATTCAGGATTCAAAAGATGCAAAGCAAGTTCAAAGGATTGAACCTGCTCTGATACCAAGTAGAAAAGAATACTTCAATTCAGGGTTAATTTGATGATACTATTCATCCCACAATGAGTGTATATATACAAGTACAAAGAAGTAGTCTAACTCTAATAGGAAACAATCTACCCATAATTACAGACCTTAATTACATAAGAATCCTAATTAAATATGGATTTATAGCGATTCTACATTGTTATGGAAAAAACTTAGGTTCGAACCAGGTCGGACCTAAGTGTCCGACCCTTATCTTATTTGCATACATTCGGTAAACTAGTCTTATGATCTGAACTGTTCATCTTTTAAATTAACCTTTAAAGATCATGTCTGCAAAAAATCATCTCAATTGAAGATTATTAAATCATCCAACTATATCAAACAAATGAACGGTTTTGGTGAAAGTTAATATTCTCATGACCAATCGTCCATTTGTTTGATGCAATTGCATGAATAAACGATTTCTGTTTACGTTAAAATTTTGCAAAGATGATCTTCAAATGTTGATTTAAAAGATGAACGATTCATATCATGAAAATAAACCAACGAATGCATACAAATAAGATAGGGGTCAGACACTTAGGTCCGACCTGGTTCAGACCTAAGTTTTTTTCCATTGTTATTGCTTTCCTCTCTACTGATGTTATTAATCATATTCGTTCCATGCCTATTCCTATGGAGCACAGATCTGATGAATTTATCTGGGGTCTCATTGGGAATAGAAAGTTTTTTATTAAATCAGCTACTGAATTACAGACTGCCAATGTGGCTACTCATACTCATGCAAAACTTTTGGATTGTATGTGGAAATTAAATTATATCTATACTAAAAGAGTAGGAGAAGTACTGTAGCTTATGAATAGTGTACTGCCCATTCTGCCCCTGCATATTTTTCATATTTACAGTTCTGTCATTAGCCCTGGAAATTACAATTTTTTCCTCATGTATTCATGAATTATGGTTCTGCCATTAGCCCTGAAAATTACAGTTTCATCCTCATTTATTTATGAATTATGATTCTGCCATTAATTATTATTATTCTAAATTAATATAATAGAAAAATTAATGTTTAGAAGGAAAAAAATGAATTTTTTTTTATCAAAAATAAAATAGAAAAAAATATTTTCAAAAAAATAAAAATAGAGAACTAGAAATTACATACTAATATTCTAAATCACTCAATTTTTTGCTATAAAACAAGTAGTACTCGAATCGATCATGTGATCAACTCCGTTTAATTCTTATTATTATTCATATCCTGGTATAAATTATAATAGAAACAATAATTATTATTTATGAAGCTAGTTTTTCTTTATAAGTTTATTGTTTTGTTTTTTATTCTCTATAAAAAAAAGTCCCAGATTCCTAAAAATAGTAGGAGCGTAGGATGGGACTGCATCCATCGGACGGTTTGAAGTCATTCTCACCCGTTTGGTGGTTTGATTAAGAGAGAGCCTTGCGAGTCTTCTACACTCTTCACTCTTCACCCACATCCGTAATTCCGCCACTCCCTCTTCTTATCTGAACCTCTTCTCTTCTCTCTAATGGCTGCTAATGTCCTCCGAACTTCACCCGTGACCGTGAGGGCACCATTTGCACCAACTCCAACTCTCTCGCCGAAACCCTTTTACGTTTCGTTTAGAGCACAACCAAGGCAGAGTCAGAGGCACAACACTCTCCGCTTCTCTCACTTGCCATCCCTCCGCTTCCTCAATTTCGTGCCTTTGGCTTCCCAGGGTGAAACTGATACTACAGACACTGTAGTAGATGAGCCCCAACAGGTTGATGAGGTATTCTGTTTTCTTTCTACTGTTACTTCTTTTTTCTTCAACAAATTGGTATGATTTTCAATTCCATTTGCATAAGGTTTTTGAACAAATTGGTATATGTGTGTTCCTAACTAATTCCAATCAGTTGGTGGGGGTTGTATAACATGTCAAAAAGGGTAGATACTTTTGCTAACACAGCGTGAAAGCTTGAACAAAACTAACCTCCTTGAATCACTATCTTCAAGTCCTGGAGCTAGCGCAGGTAGTGAAGGGGTACAAAATGTTAGGTGGTGAAGTAACCATGGGATAAGTGTGTTCTTTAGTTCAATGCGCAGTTGGCATGGTTTTGTTTTAAATAATGTTCTCAAGTTCCAAATCACTTAATGAGAATGTACATCACAGTTACTGTTAACACTATAAACTCAAAGGAATGGTATTGGCTTTTCGATATTGATTTTCACACGTCTTTGTTGTCATTGGAGCGTGTTATTCTACGTGATAGTAGGATTGGGTAATTGTAGATTACATTTTGTGTCCAAACTATTGTAGAAGAGGGAGTGCAGTGATTGGGTATGGGTCACGACTCATGTTATGAAGCAAGTTCTGCTGTCATCTGATTTTGATTGCCGTAGTTTAATTATTAACTTGGTAAATGGTAGTTTGCATTTTTCTGGGAAGGGGGGTGGGTGGGAATGTAAACATTGATTCTGAGTGTCCTGGCAGATTACTTGTTACAAAGTATTAAAGATTTGGTTTGCATCACTTGATGCGATTTTTGTTCCACGGAGAAAATATCAAGACATTGTTCTATATTATTATTTTTTTCCCCTTTCCTTACTTTGCTTCTAAGTACTAACGCTAATAGATTTATGTAACAGGATTCTTTAGATGGGGCAGTTAGTGTGGAAGATAGTACAAGTGACGCGGAAGAAAGTGGTACAACTGATGATGGGGAAGGTGATGACAAAAAACCTGTTTCAGCCATCCTGACATCACTACAATTATACAAAGAAGCTTTAGCCAGTGAAGATGAATCAAAAGTGGCTGAGATTGAATTGTTTCTAAAATCTATTGAAGATGAAAAAATAGGTCTTGAAAGGAAAGTGGCTTCTTTGTCTGAAGAACTGTCAGCAGAGAAGGTTCGGATTCTGAGGATTAGTGCAGACTTTGATAATTTTCGGAAAAGGACAGATAGAGAACGCATTTCACTGGTAACCAATGCTCAGGGGGAAGTTGTGGAGAGCTTGTTGGGTGTATTGGATAATTTTGAGAGGGCTAAAGCCCAGATTAAGGTGGAGACAGAGGGAGAGGAGAAGATCAACAATAGCTATCAGAGCATTTATAAACAGTTTGGAGAAATCTTAAGTTCACTTGGTGTTCTCCCGGTGGAGACGGTGGGGAAGCCCTTTGATCCATTGGTAAGTCATTCAGACTTTATTGTCATGTATAGGAATAAGACTTATTTGAACAGAAATGCTGCCTTTCTTGACATTTAGTGAGGACATTATTCTTTCTTCTGCTCAGTCAATAGTAAAAGTGTGAGTTTGGTTACAAGTAGGTGTATAAGAAAAGAAATAGAATTGCATCATTCAATCGCCGTGATTTCATATTACTGGAGGGATGCACCAGTTGCAATAAGTTGTCTTGAAGTTCAATAACTTGATGTGCAGAATTTTGCCCTTTTGGTAGTTGACAACTTGACATAATGACTGTTCTATCTTATGATTGGATTTATGCAGGTAAGATACCAAGTTGGCTCGAAATTCAATCAATTACTTGATGAACTTTATCAAGTAGTTAGTCAATTTTGTTCAGGTTTGATGAAGACCTGGATACGATTTTAAGTCAGACCAACTCATGATTGAATCGAGCCAAGTTGGTGAGTTCAAGAGTGAAAGCTAAATGTGACCCATCTTGTACGAACTTTTTTTTTTTTTTGGGTGGATCATGTGACCTATTTTGTGTTAGTGGCATGAACACCTAACCATAACAATAAGGTCGTTGAGTGGTAACATATTATGAAAATTTGACATCATGCATTCTTATACTAGATGAATTTGACTGAGTGGTGACCTATTCTTAAAAATTTATGCAATTTCTAATTTTTAATTAATAATTTGAAAATTGAATTTGTTTTTTCTTATTCTAGTTGCATGAAGCAATTATGCGTGAGGACTCTTCAGAATTTGAAGAAGGTATTATACTAGATGAATTTCGCAAGGGGTTTAAGCTTGGTGACAGGCTTCTGCGTCCATCAATGGTAAAGGTATCAGCTGGTCCAGGGCCTGCCAAGCCGGAGCAGCAAGTAGCTCCATCTGAGGAACATGATGCAAGTGAAACGACTAAGGAGGGCAGCCCAGAAACTGAGTCGGCTTAAGGACCATATATTCAATCTTATTTCATTTTTGTGAAAGCATTTGTAACTTTATTTGTAGTGTTCAATCAGTAGGGTAGTAATTTTTGATGAGCATGATGGTGGAATATTAGTATATTACAGTCGATCGTCTTTTTAAGCGAGACAAAGAAACTGCGTTTGAGGGAAATCACAGTTTGTTTGAAGGCACCTGTCTCAATTTGTACTCATTTGAATGTGCTCGAATGTTTACGGCATGTAATACTATCAGTTTCCTTTTTGGCTTTATAATCTCACCTCCTTCTGGTGAATTGTTATGTGAAAGTGCCTGGACAAAAATTTATCCAATGCAGGCCTTGCGTAATGCAAACTCAATTGGTTAGTTGATTGAGTTTGCAATTCAGCTTGACCATCGTATTGCAAAACCATCGTATCACAGTTTGGGGTGTGTTATTAACACTTTGGGTTTTGCAATGAATTGCAATACGACTTATTTATGGGGAGTTTAAGAATCCTTAAAGTTGGTAGCAATTGAATCGAGTCCAAAATCAAATCTATGTGGAGTTAAATGAATTAACGAAAAACTAACGTTTTTTATCTTGCATATAAAATACCAAGACAAGTCGCTGCCTCCATTTTTCACTCCGAATTAACCCGACTTACAAAACATCCAAGTAGATATGTAAACGTATGTCATATAGCAACTGGGTTAGTATGCTATAAAATATAAGATTTTACAACTTTGCAAAGAAAGCAAAACCTTCAACTGCCGTATAATAGCATACTGTTAGAGAAGCATAGTGCAGAAGGCCAGGGCGATCATGAATACTCTCTTCTATGCACAACTCATCATATCAAATACTAGAATCGTATTTTTCAGCATGAAAAACTGTCAATCTGAATCAGCTCATACCAAAATTGATTGGATGGTTCCGTTCTATACCATGTCTAAGAGAAGGCAGAAAAGCCCATAACAAAAAGCCAATGTGGCATAAATTTAGGGCAAGCCAATGTGGGGCAAACTTCTCCTATACATTCCCATTTGGCAACTCTCCACTCTTTGCAGCTCTTTTCTGCAAGTCTGCTTCATAATGCTGAAATGCAGCATCAAGAGCCTGTACTAAAGTGATATTTCCATAAGTTCCAGTCACCATCAAGATTTTTCTTTTCCTTTTCCTCTAAATAACACATAATCTAAGGCTGCTAGGACAGCAACCACTGCAGCAACACACGGGCTTCGAAAGAAATAGTTGATTTTAGGCTTATTGACTCTGATTTCAATTCTGGTCTAAGTAGATGATGTAGCACAATAGGTTCATGCATCCATATTTAATAATTGTTATTCATGCATTTTAAGAGTTCCATGCATTATTAAGAGGTTCATGCATTTTTTAGGCTCATGTACATTCTTAATTAAAAGAATGTATATTCACGCATTTATGTTTTACCTATGTAGCCTAGAAAGGCAGATCAGATCATATATCTCAGATTATCAAACTATTGAAATAAGGCATCCAGTGAGTTCTTTGAATCTATCTTTTGTTTTTCATATTTTTCCTTGAAGTTCAAGTTCCTTCAAGAGAGGATTTCTCTACGAACCTTAGTTTTCTAAGGAGCCCATGCTTTTTATTCGCTTCCGCTACATTAATAGATGATCTGTTACGCAAGAGAATACATTTTTTTTTTTGCCAGAAGAAAAGGAAAGCAGATGCCCAAGCCCAAACAGAATTAGCACACTCAAGCATGTTACAAAAGATCAAGCAGTTTTTAAGCCATTATAGATTACTTGGTCATCAGTAATAGAATTATAAAATAACAAACTTAAACCAATAAACATGAAAGATAATTTCTTAACATTGATATTCAAATGCCCAAATTAAAACAGAAAATGAAAGAAATTAGGGTAAAAACACAATTTGGTACCTGAACTATTGTCAAAGGTACTTTTTGGTACCTACAAATTTTTTTTACTCAAAATGGTACCTGAACTATTGTCCCGTTACCCAAAATGGTTTCTCCGTTAACTTGGTCGTTAAGTATGGTTCAATTACGTACCATTTTGGGTAACAACGCAATAATTTAGGTACCATTTTGGGTAAAAAAAAATTATAGGTACCAAAAAGGGAATTTCGCAATAGTTTAGGTATCAAATTAAGTTTTTAACCTAATTAACAACCATTGGATCTGATTTATGGTGGAGAAAAAATTATAAAATTGTATTTTTTAAAAAAAATTTAGCACAACTAAAATAGATAATAATAAATTATATATATATATATATGAATTTATAGAAAAAATAATTAACACAAGAACAAATATCAAACCTAAATAAGTATCGTGAGGGTGATGAATCATGCCTGTGATCTTAATTAAATTCACTTAGGTTCTTTCTAATTGAAAATAATAATAAAAAATTCTATAGAGATTTCTTTTGATAATGAATATATATATATTTTTTTGTGAAAGATAATAATGAATATTTTTTGGATTTCATTTAGTTAATTTTAATTAATTAATTAAATTGTAATACAATTTTTTTTTGGGACAATTTTGTACCTCATTTTAACGGAAAACTTGACGGAGGTACCAAAATAGGTAACAACACAATAGTTCAGGTACCATTTTGAATAAAAAAATTTGTAGGTACAAAAAAGTACTTTTGACAATAGTTCAGGTGCTAAATTAAGTTTTTACCCAAGAAATTATTGACCTGATGCATTGGACGAACAAGGAGAGAGACCTGGTGTCGGAAGTCTGACTGCACGGTTTCCTTTATCTCCTGCAAAAATTCACCTAATACATTAACCAAAGTAAAACCTAAACCCTCTAATTAAAACAACCAAAACTGTTTTCACAATGGCAAATTTAAAACATGAAGAAATCTGTATGACCTATATAAAAATTTAGAATGAAAAGGTGGAGCTTTAACCAACAATTAAACACACATAAAACCAAATCAGCAATCTCAGTGCAAAATCATATTACAGATGCAGCAATCTCAGTACTTTTCAATTAATATTTAAATTCACTACTGCAAAAAGTCGATTAGGAAAAGGTAAACGGACAGAAGCTCCAGCAGAAAAGATACCTATAGCTGTCGATAAATTTGTGACATGCCAATATGCCATCCTGCAGTCTGCCTACCTGCATATAACAATAACTTAATAACAATACACAAACCACTAAGAAAATTCAAGTTGAAAAGATTCATGTAGCCCATACTAAAAAATATATCGGCTAATACTAAATCTGATATTCTCTCCTAAACGCCATAAACTAATAAAATAATCCTTCATTCAAAAATTTGATTCAAAATGAAGAAAACATTGTAAACACAAAAATCCTGCAAACAAATAAGACAAGAACACGTGTACAAAATAATATATTTGTATTTATAAATTTAGGGTTACAATCTGGCCTCGTTTGGTTCCCGAAAAGAAAAGGAAAGAAAATCAATTCCTTACTTTTTTCATAGGAAGGGGAAACTAAAATTCTGATTAGTTTTCATTTAAAGTGTTTGGCAACACTAAGAAAAAGAATCAATAAATAATAATATATAAAACAAAATTAATATTTATAATTTCATAAATTGTTATTTTAGTTATAAAAGTAATGTAATTAATGTTAAATTAGTGCAATAAATGCAGGAAAATAAGTAAGGAAAATGATTCCCTTGAAGCATGGAAGGAACCAATTTTCCCCCTATTTTCCCTTTCTTCAGGAAAATATTTCCTTTCCTTTTGGATTCCAAACACAGGAAAAGATTGAGTTTCATTTCCCAAATCCTCAATTTCGCGAACCAAACGAGGCCTCTCTGTGGGTATTCTTTTACAATAATATCCTCTGATTCAATCTCCAGGGTTGGTTTGATCTAAGGGTGACGAGAACTTGATCTTGAATCAAACGATTGTATCTTCAATTTGTCTTGCTTTGGCGAATTTTGAAGATGAGACTTGATCTTGGCTATGAAAACTTAATCTTGATCAGACTTGAACCACGAGTGATGACAAGTGGTGAGCGTTGTTCGGCTTTGGTAGCGGAAGAATCGACACATGTGTTTGGCGCTTGGTGATTCTCCACGAGCTTGATGAAGAACTTAAGCATTTGAGTGTTTGACCTTGCAAAGAGTTTTTCTTTTTACCAGGGGTTTTGTTTGAGATTTTCTCAAGGTCATGCTTGATCCAAAGGTGATGAACACTTGGTCTCGAATCACGCGAAGATCACAAGGTTTGGCACGTGACAATGTTCTTCGGCTTTTGGTTGGTAAAGGAATCAACTATATGGGCAGTTTGATGATTCTTCACAAGTTTGGAGATTTCTGAACTTTGGAATGATTTCTCTTGTTTGTCAAAAGTCCCTTGTCTTGATTTGAGGAGGGGTATTTATAGTGTCTACGTCTCCTTCAATTTGGAATACATTTATGACATAACATTAATGAAATTTCTTATTTATGTAATTAAATCAAGGGCCAATTACCCATACGGTCATTTACATAACTTATATTCTTCAAAAAACCACCTAATATTTTTATTCCTCATAAATCCACCAAAATATTACAAATTTTAATATTTACAAAAATGCCACCGCATTTTTTTTTCTCATTATTTACAAAAATGTTACTGCCTACAAAAATATTGTTCTTTGGCAGTAGTTTTATTGTTCTTTGACAGTAGTTTTATTGTTCTTCGACAGTAGCTTTATTGTTCTTCGACAGTAGCTTTATTGTTCTTCGACAGTAGCTTTCTTGTTATTCGACAGTATCTTTATTATTCTTTGGGAGTACATTCTTTGTTGCTTGCCAATAGCTTTATTGTTCTTTGGGAGTACTTTTCTTATTTTTTGACAGTAGATTTATTGTTCTTTGACAGTAGTTTTCTTGTCTCTAGTAGTAGTTTTTCTTATCCAGTGACATTTTCGTAAATAATGAAAATTAAAAATACGGTGGCATTTTTGTAAATATTGACGCGGTGGCATTTTTATAAATATTGGTGGCTTTATGAGGGATAAAAATATTTGGTGGCTTAAAAAAAAACAAGGTCACCAAAAATGACCTTATCAGTAATTTTTTATTAAATAATGCTTGAATTTAATCGGGATAAATCAATTTAATTTGATTTATCCGACTTAATACTTAACTTGAGTAATTGTCAATCACTAATAAATTGACGTTTCCACGTCATCTAACTAATGAGTCCTCTCGTGTTTTCGACATGTGTCACTTTCGGAACTCTTCAAATTTTAGTAACGTGTAAGCCATGTGTATAGTTTGTAGGACCTATGTGCCAACTAAGCTTGATTGGTCAAAGTTTTGAATATTGACTAAATTATTAGTGATTTTTATTTTCACTAAATTTTATGCGTCTACACCATCTTTGTGACTGAATAAGATAAAATTGATAAATAATCATTTCAAAATACGTATGCGAAATCTAAAATTAATCATAGTCATCTGATTAAACAACTGAAACTTAAACTGGGGAGGAAAACACACATCGTACGGTTATTCTTAGAGGTGAAAGTAGAAAAATTACCCTCAGACATCATACCTGAAGGCATTTTGGAGGGAATTACCCTTAGACGTCACTTGGAGGGAGTCTGAAGAGAAATTACCAACCAATAGCATAACTGAAAACTCATGATGAATTCGTACGCATGCTACCCTGGCCGTACAGTGCCTAAGCGTGCTACAACCCTCCCAGACAAGACAGACTGACGAGAAATCAAGATGAGTCCGTATGCTACCACTCTCCCAGACGGACTGACAGACTTGAGATGAAACCATACGCCGACTACCTAGGTCGTACAGTGCCTGAGAATCTGGGCGTGCATCCACTCTCCCAGACGGGCTGTCATACTAACAATCTGGACGTGCTACCACTCTCCCAGATAGGGATAGACCGAGAATCTGGGCGTGTTACCACTCTCTTAGATGGATCAACTGACTAACTGACAATATAAAAGAAGTCCAATTTGGTCTAGATCGGCCGGATCAGCCGCAGAAGCCACTTTGAAAAGCTACAAATTGTAGCTTTCGAAAAACTCAGTTGGGAGAAGCTAAAATGGACCAAAAGTAGCTTTCTAAAATTTTACCAAACACCCCAGATCATGCCCAAAAGTAGAAGCAGCCCTAAAAACATTGCCAAACTGGACCTTGGCCTCTTTTTTTTTGAATTTCTCTTTCTCTCAACCAGCAAAAAAGGACACATGATACCATTCAACCACTATGCGGTAACCATTTCCTTCTTCCTTCTTCATTTCACATGCAGTGGGTTCCGCGGTCAAGAGGTGATTTGGGCTAGTATAAGTGCTATGTGTGGCCTGGCCCTTGGCCTAGAGCTGTCAATTCCGACACGACCTGATAACACGACTCGAAACCCGCACGAAATAAAGCGGGTTGAACCCGCACGAAATAAAGCGGGTTGAACCCGCACAAAATAAAGCGGGTTGAACCCGCACGATTAAAAAGCGGGTCATTTGCAGGTCAACCCGCCAACACGAAATAAACTCGTGTAACCCGTTTATTAAGACTTTGGAAGTTGGTTTTGATCCTTTACATTCAATTTAAAATTTAATCATGGATTATGCTTTATTGATTCTTAAAATTGGGAAATTGGGAGTACTTGAATATCTCAAAAAAAATTTGTGTGACTTGGAATAAATTTTTTTACTATTGGATTTATCTACTTATGTTTATGAATCATATCCATGTATTCATATTTTCTTCTTGTGATGTGAAGATAGCAAAGATAGTGAAGTTATGTAATATTACTTTCAAGATTTTATGCATTTTTTTTTGTTAAATGGGTCACAATGTTAACCAGTTAAATGGTGTAAATGGGTCATTGAACTCAACACGACACGACCTATTTATTAAACAGGTTAGGCGGGTTGTTAACGGGTTACCCGTTTAATAAATGGGTTGGGTTTGGGTTTATCTTTTTGACTCGATTAATAAATGAGTTGGGTTTGGGTTTATCTTTTTGACACGATAAAAACCTTGACACGACCCGAACCCAACACGACACGACCCATTGACAGCCCTACCTTGGCCCTTTAAACCCTTCAAAAAAAATTTGTTTTGGTATGGGAGACCAAAAAGGGCTATTTTGGGTAATTTTTAACACTTTGGCATGTCATTGGAGATGGCCTTAGGTACCAGGTGCCTTGCAAAATATCCACCCTAAAACGCAGTATTTTTGGCGGATTAGGATTCTCTCCTCATCTAGGTTTTTACCTAACCTACCTAAATTTTGAAAGAGATGCTGACATGTGGCTATCTTCAATCCAATGGTATACAATAAATTTTAGGTTTATTTTTCTTTCTTCCCCTTTGCTTTCTCTCTCTTTCTTTCTTTTGGTAATTTTTTTTTTTCAATTTTCACCATTGGATTGAAAAATGAAAGGAGAGGTTGATCTTGAATTCTTGACAAAAAAAAAATTAGCAATTTTCCAATCTGCCTTTAATTTCAAATTTTAAACCCCAAAAACATTCTTCTTTTTCTCTCTCTCTCTCCAACTAATGCTCACTACCGATAACACAAGTAAACCCCAAAACATCGTTGGTAAGATGATTATGAGGACATACGGGTGGGGAACCGAGGCATCATTCCCAGAACTTATTTCGACTCCATACTAAAGGATGCTACGCCATTCACAACGGCGTTGACGAGGAAGTCAGCAACGAACTATTTAAACTCTCTCTCCCCTAAATTCGATTTCAATATATCCCCTACCCAAGAGGCCCAATTCGAAAAAGGGCGGCGTTCGGCAGTCAAAGATGGCGAATCGGAAGACCTCATGATTCTGCCGACGACGATTTTGAAAGAGGTCAATTCGCTCTGGATGTACTGAGGAAGGGTTAACCGGTTCGGATAATGGCTTAGCAGAGACTGGTTCTTGGTGAGTTTTGAATATCAAAATCTGAGCTTGGTAACTTTTTTTTCTCAAAAAGATAATGAAATATTTCATTAAACTAGGGGTCATCATTTGGCCCTTGGGCCCTAAGCCCATTTCAAGCCCGCCCCGCCCGGTTCGGCCAGTACTATAAGCCCGATTGGCCCGGCCCTTTATTTTTAGGGTAGGGCTTGGGCTCAAGTATTTAAACTTGGCCTGTTTCGGCCTCTAAAGGCCTAGTCCGACCCGGCCCTAAAAACCCTTTTGAGCCCAATAATAATTACCCTCCTATATATATATATATATATATATATATATATATTTATACACACACACATTTACACACACATAATTATACAATAATATATAAATCTTTCAATTTTTTCATATATTTATTAAATTAAAAATCTTTTAATTTAGAAGTTTGTGTGTTAATATAATAGTATGTTTATTTTTTCATATATATATATATATATATATATACACACACACATGAAAGCCCTTTTGAGCCCAATGATAATTATCCTCCTATATATATATATATACATACACACATATAATTATACAATAATACATAAATTTTTCATGTAATTATTAAATTCTTTTAATTTAGAAGTTTGTTTGTTAATATAATAGTATGTTTTTTTTTATTTATTTAGCACTAAAAAAAAGTTGGCCCTATCCGGCCCAGCTCATTTTAGCCATGGACCGGTGGACGGAAGGGCTAAGTCTAGTATATTGAAGTCTCGGCCCAGCCCGGCCCGACACAAATCGACCCTAAATTATATTAACTTTGACTAGGCCCGGTCTGGTCCGACCCTAAACCCTAGCCTGGCTCATGACGACCCTTACATTAAACAAGCTACAAATGATTACATCATTCTCAAGAAGAAAGAAAGAAAAAATACCGAAAGAAAAAAAAAGAGAGAAAGCAAAAGGGAAGAAAGAAAAAGAAATTAAAATTCATTGTAAACCACTGATTGAAGATAACAACATATCAGCATTTTTTTTGAAACTTAGGTTGGTTAGATAAATATTAAGTGAAGAGAAGATCCGGATCCCTTAGACATGCCATTGGAGAATTTTTATTTTGCGGTCAAACAGGTATACGATGTAAGTTTCATTTCCAATCAATTATTGGTGGGTAGACAATGATATAATAATAATTTAAAGACAAAAGTAATGATGACTGTCTTGTGCAATAAATAGACGAGAGGAGCAGACAAGAAGTTCACTCTGGTTTTAATTTGTTTTCTCAGAAGTCAGGTCAATTCCGCAAGTGGCAAAGCAAACCTAGCTTTCTCATCTACGATGGATGATTGGAATAATGGAATATAAATGTGTTTAGTATTGTTTGTATGCGTGATTTGGTAAAAATATAGTTGTTGGTTGGTTACAATTTGGCCTTGTAGTAGCTTGGACTGTTGTCAATAAATTACATCTGGCGCTGTTAACTTTTAGCTCTCTTGCTCATGTTACTCGCCTGGTGCATGATGATATTGCTGAAACTAATCGCTCTAGATCGATTGATGAGCTTAAATAGACTATATAGTTATGCCTTTATTTTTCTGTTTTTGGCTCCGTGAGCTACCCATGTAACAAAAAAAAAATTGTATATCAAGAACGTGTATAATCGGATACCATAGCATGTGACATAGTAATGAATAGTTAGGCAAAAAAAGAATGGGTCCATCGTGAGTTCATGACTAATAGCAATGAGTAATTATTCTCATAGTTATGAGTGTGTGCTATCAAAGATGAGCTGAGTTAGTTCGCCAGGGGAGTAAATTTGCGGACCACCCACTGAAAGTTGACACGTGTCCTTTTTAAAACCTTTGGTTAGTTTTTTTTTTTTTTTTTTCTTTCTTCTTCCCCGGGCAGTCCTCTCCCTCTCTGTTTTTTTTTCTTTCCCCTCTCTCTCTCTCTCTCTCTCTCTCTCTCTTGTTCTTCCTACTCCAATCTGGGTTCCAAATTTAGGAAGTGGAGGTCCCAGTTGTGCTTCGGATGGGTGGCGGCGACGGTGGGTTGATTCATGGTCGTTGTGGGGGATCGTTTCCGGTCTCGGGTTCGACCGAATGGGGTGCTCGTCGTCCCGATGTTCAGATCGTCGTTTCGATTCCTCCTGCTTGGATCGTCCCACTGGTGGTTGGTCTTTGAGGGAGGAGAGGGATCTATCGCCGTCGTTTGCTGTGGCTCGGCTCGGGGGAAGAGAGAGAGAGGGTGGGTCGATGAGAAAGAGAGAGTGACTGGGGGAGATGTGGCTGTGCTTCGGATGGGGGGCGGCGACGGTGGGTCGATTCGGGTTGATGGTGGTTGTGGGGGATCGATGGAGGGAAATCGGGGAAGAGAAGAGAATGAACGATGAGAGAGAGAGACTAAAAAAAAAAAAGTTTATGTTAACTATGGTTAGGATATGGGGTACGTGTCAACTTTCAGAGGGTGGGTATTTGCCCACCCAAGGTTAGGGTGGGCAGCAAATTTGCTCCAGTTGGCCAGCTAGTAATAATTATTAGTTAAGGAAAAAAGTAATGATGACTGTCTTGTGCAATAAATAGACGAGACGAGAAGTTTACTCTGGTTAAAATTTTTTAATTTGTTTCTACACAAGTCAGGTCAATCCCGCAAGTGGCAAAAGCAAACCTAGCTTTCTCATCTACGATGGATGATTGGAATAATGGAATATATAGGTGTTTATTATTGTTGTATTGAAGCGTGATATGGTCAAAACATAGAAGCTGTTGGTTGGTTACAATTTGGCCTTGTAGTAGCTTGGACTGTTGTCAATAAATTACATTCGACGCGGTTAACTTTGAGTCACTAATAAATTTGTATTTTCCAATTTGATGGGACTTCATACAAGACTAATCAATGCTACATCTACCTATTAAATGTATGCACATCTCTCCATGTGAACCATTTTGGGCTTTGCAGCTGCGTGTGAGATTCTCTCTCTCTCTCTCTCTCTCTCTCTGTAAGTCATATCACTGAATTTGAATCCATGGTTTGTAATGGAAGTATTCTTGTTTTGGGTTTGATACATGCGCAAGTGTTTGGCAGTTGAAAGCTTCTAGATGGGGGAGGAAGACATTAAGCAGAAGCTGTTGATAAAGGAGGCCGCAGAAGAAGAAGAAGAAGAATTGGGTTTGATAAACAGAGTATGGAATGAAAGCAAGAAGATTTGGGTGGTAGCTGGTCCTGCTATATTCACCAGATTCTCCACTTTTGGAACAAATGTGGTCAGTCAAGCCTTCATTGGTCACATCGGCTCTACAGAGTTAGCTGCATATTCTCTTGTCTTCACTGTACTTGTCAGGTTCGCAAATGGCATCCTGGTATGTTTGTTTGTCTTCACTGTACTTGTTTCATTCCTTTTTCCAAACAAAGTTTTTGTATTTTTTTCAAGTGAAGGCTTTGGTTGTTGATCAATTAAATTTCATGTGAAGTCAATACAATAGTACCTCAAATCCCAAATTGTACGTTGAGGCAATCAATTAATAGTGATAATCTGAGTGTCTTAAGTAATCTGCAGCTGGGAATGGCTAGTGCGCTGGAAACTCTTTGTGGTCAATCATATGGTGCAAAACAATATGACATGCTTGGGGTACATCTTCAAAGATCATGGATAGTATTGTTTGTGAGCGCATTCTTCCTTGTTCCTCTTTCTATCTTCACAACTCCAATCTTGGAGGCTTTAGGACAGGAAGAGAATATTGCACAAGTGGCAGGAGTTATTTCTCTCTGGACAATCCCGGTGATTTTTGCCTTTGTTTTATCCTTGACCTGCCAAATGTACTTACAAGCACAGAGTAAAAATATGATCATTGCTTACTTGTCAGCATTTTCAATTGCAATCCACATCCTTCTTTCATGGCTTTTGACTGTGAAATTTAAGCTTGGGATTCCTGGTGCAATGTTGTCAACAATTTTAGCATTTTGGATACCCAATGTCGGTCAACTTTTGTTTGTTATATGTGGAGGATGCCCAGAAACATGGAAAGGCTTCTCGATGTTAGCTTTCACAGATCTCTGGGATGTCGTCAAGCTTTCTCTGTCTTCTGGTGTTATGCTTTGGTAATAAACTATTCTTGTTTTGACTATGATTTTCTGCCTTCCATTTATTTCTTTGTTTGATTGTTTATTTTTCTTTTAATGGGTAAGTTTCTATGAATCTACTGATCGATTTTGGTCATTTGAGGAAACCAGATAGAGGTATAGATGCAATTGATAATGCAACATAGGCTTCAGCTTTCATTTGAATTAAGAAACATAATAAATATTTTTGTCCCTCCAAAGATCTCTATATTGAAGCTATTTTTTCATCATGTGTAGATTTTCGAGGGTTATTTGCTACTTCTGTGTTAAACTAAATAACTGCATGATTTATCTGCATGATTTATCTCATGGCTAGTTTAACAGTAGCAATAAAAGCCTTCATTAAATAATCATATGCTTGTTTTGGAAGGAATGTCTTAAAGTCCTTATTTTAGTACACATTTGGAGTTTTTGAGTGGAACTTTGATTTTTCTCAACAGTCTGGAGCTTTGGTACAATACTGTCTTGATTCTTTTAACGGGAAATATGGAAAATGCCGAGGTTTCTATCGATGCTCTAGCTATTTGGTAATTTTCTCAACTTTCCTTTCCGTCATCATGTTTTTTATTTCCTTTCCCCTCAATCTGGACCTAAACTACATCATATAAATCCACTTTTGTTTTCCATTGATTCTGCTTTGTTTAACTATATATAATATAAGTGTACAAATTAATTGCAGTCTCAACATCAATGGGTGGGAAATGATGATATCCCTTGGCTTCTTGGCTGCAGCAAGGTACTTATCACTCTTATTATCATTTTTCATCACAAGTTTATCACCATACATATATAAGAGTGAAGTAGTTGTTTAAGATCATTGCTTCTTAATGTTGTACTGATACTTGGCTGCTGAAATCTTCTAGTGTACGAGTGTCGAACGAGCTTGGAAGAGGTAGCTCAAAAGGGGCAAAGTTCTCAATTGTGGTTATAGTGTTCACATCATTTGCCTTCGGTTTAGTGCTGTTCTTCATTTTCCTCTTCTTGAGGGAACGTCTTGCCTACATCTTTACCAACGATGAAGAGGTAGCTAAAGCGGTAGCTGACTTGTCACCTTTATTGGCCTTCTCCATATTGTTGAACAGTGTTCAGCCTGTGCTCTCTGGTATATATTGTTGACATATCTTTGCTTCTCAAATCATATCACTTGGTATAACCATTAAATTACCAGTATATATTGACACAGAAGGAAAAGAGGCAAGAGTTTACTGATTTGCATTTTGATCTGAAATATCCTAATCATTTTTTATTTTATTTTGTTTTTATCAACAGGAGTTGCTCTGGGAGCTGGATGGCAGAGTACTGTAGCATATGTGAACATAGCATGTTATTACCTGATAGGGATTCCTGTTGGAGTTGTGCTTGGTTATGTTGTAAACCTACAAGTCAAAGTGAGCACCTTCTTTTTCACTCATTTTAATAAGTATTATTATATGAGCAATTAGCATATATGCACAAACATACATGCTATGTTCTTTTCTTCAGCCCTTTTGCAACAGATGCATGATGAACCTACAAAACTAGTTCCTTTCTTCTTCTTATTTTGTCTTGTTTTTCCTATTATTTGATTTTTAATTTTTTCTCAATTCTTGTGTAGGGTGTTTGGATTGGAATGTTGTTTGGAACATTTGTGCAAACTATTGTACTACTCGTACTCACCTACAGAACTGATTGGGATAATCAGGTATATTTATTGGTTTTCCTTTCAGTCTTTGCTATGATGAACTTACTCGCCAATTGTTATAAACTTACTTCTTTTTTATTTGGAAGTCTGTTATAGACTTGCTTCACATCAAAACAATTAAAAGTTATTGTATCAATGTCTGCCGCAGGTAACAATAGCTCGTAATCGTGTTAGCAAGTGGGCCGTAAAAGATATCGGAGAATCAAGCACCGACACATAAACAGCCTCGTCTATGAATAGTCTCTTTCATTTTTGTTATTTTTTTTTTAGCACCATCATTTTTGTTATTTATATAGGAGGCTAGTTTATCCCCATTTTGATAGATTTTCTATTACATCCCCTTAAATAAGTACTAAGCATTTTCTAGTTTATCACCTCGACACATAAAGCCGTATTTTTTTTTGTAGTTGAGAGAAAAGACTACAACAATATCAGAAATGCTCCTTGACAAAAATTTTAACGGTAAATTTAACGGAGAGATCGAAGTGATGGTTAGTGTTAAAGTTGAGAGACGAAAGTGATATTTTACAAAGTGTAGGAACTAAATATGATTTTTCCCTTATTAAATAGTGTGAATGTCTCACTCCCAAACCCCCAAACTTTTTGGGTAGATAGACCTCCTTCCAAGCAATTGGGCAAAATCTAGATTTAGCACCCCAAAAGAATTTTCTACATTCTTTGTTAAGAGCATTAGTAATTTTGGGAGGACATTTAAAGCAAGACATAACATGGTTGGGCATTCTTGAAAGGTTTGACTTAATTTTTTTTTTGGATAATAAAAGGTTTGACTTAATAAGAGTTAGCTTCCTTGGTCTATATAAAGTATGATTTTTTCAACCACTAAGCTTTTTAGAAATCCTAAGTAGTAACTCCTTTGCATTCACAGGGTCTTTCCCAAATATGATATTATAAATTCCTAGACATTTTCCAATTGTAGTTTATGTTGTATTCCTAAAATATTGACAATCATTTTTAACATCAGATAAGACCTTAGGAGAAAAAAGGATTTGTACTATAAATCTTATTTGAAAGAATTGCACAAGACTAAATCTTATTTATACTTTTCTCCTAAGGTTATATCTAATGTTAAAAATGACATTGTCAATATTTTATAGCATAAGAACCATAGTATGGCTTGTGTTGTAACATTGGAGATTTACTTGTGAACCATAGTATGACACAAGAGATATCTTAAGAGAATCCAGCTTTATAACCATAGCATGGGTAGAGTACGTGGTTTGATCGTTGAATTGAATTTGCATGCTGATCATTTGTTAACCATAGACCTCGTTCATTTTTATTCATAGCATTTTGAACTTCTAGCTTTGCATTTATTTCATTGTTGAGTACAAACCATTTTTCGATACACAAACTACTTTTCATTGTTTCTAGCCCATCTAGAATCGATTGAGCCTCATTCTAAAGCCTCTATGGCTTTGGACAATTGTGTGCTAAAGAGGTGCTAACATTTGCATTCCCACAATTTATTGTCCCTTCACATTGTGCTTAGAACTTTTGGTTATCAAAACCTTGGTAGGTTTAGGGCCTCTCAATCCACGTGGTACAATAACTCTCAAGTCTTTAATACTCGCCCTATTTTGACAAACAATAAGTGCGTTTGCATATTTATGGTTCAAGTCATCATGAGTGATCCAAGGGGACGATACCATCAAGGCCACCAGGGGATATCCTCTCGGGGCTTAACAACCACTTGTGCAAGAACTAAGCTAACAATAGGAACATACGATTGCAAGGCTCTTGAGGACAGTTTTGTGTTTTAGCTGAAGCAACACAATAAGGCTCTAGAGTTGTACTTTTTGAATAGTGTTGCATTAGAGAATATATTAAGTTACTTAGATAATTTCTCTTTTTGTCGTGCCCCAAAAAAAATATGAGACGCCATGTACAATCTTTACCCCTTAATGTACTTCCGTTTTCCGTTCATAAAAAAAAGTTTATGATGAGAAAAAATGATTCTCAATAAAGTAAAAAAGTTTATGTCTTGGTGCGAGCATTGTATTCGAGAGGCTAGTGCCATATCAAGTAAATGATTCTCAATAAAGGACTAGTTACTTTCTGCATCAGTATGCACAAAAATATTGTTTTTGATAAGTTACATTTCTCAACGGATATGGTATTACAGATAAGAATATATGTCACCAGAGACGTGCAAGAGATCATCTTGTCAACATATTGTATGCTGGTAAATCTTTAACGCTGGAGACATCTTCAAGTGCAAGCTCACGCTCTAGCTGAGTTGTTGTAGATTTCATTACATCCTGGAAAAAAACAATTAAAAAAATAATAATAATACGTTAAATTAAAATAAGTCGATAAGTAGAGTGGTAAGTGACATGATTGGGATTATAACACTTGAATCTTAAATTAGCAAACAGTTGAGTATGAAAAAAACAATTACATTGAACTCCATATATGAAGCACGCTTTGCAAGCCATTGAGCATCCATCATTTGGAAGGCTACACAATATAGGTTATCAAATGCCATTTCATCTTCTTGTAGCAGTTCTAGGAATCGGATTCCTGCCAAAGAATTTGGCATTGCTGCAAGAAAGATATGACCCAATAAAGCATTAGATTTGTGATATTAAAAAAGAAAATAAAATTGCGAGTTTGATTCATCAAATAAACATGCCAAGATGTGACACTTTTCCATGGACAGCTTATCTTATCTGACACATCCACAATTTCCAATCCAGTATTTTTATATTTACCTGATTGAAGATCTAACATCTGTGCCAAGACGAATGAAATATTGATGCCAGCTACAGCAAAAGGATATTCCCACTCAGCTCTGGTTCCATCTTGTTTGTGCAACAACCTTTGGAATGATTCCTGGAGGATAAATTTTGAAACTCACTACCCCTTCATGGCTTGATACAGAACAAAACCATATATTTATTGAAAATAAGACTGCCACTACAATGTCTTCCATGCTTCTTCCAGATTTAAGCATCACAAAAGCATCAATCTTCAACAAATATGCACGTCACGCACAAAAGCATCACAAAAATAAATCATAACTTCCCTTCATTTAATTTAAGCAGTAAGCTAGAAGTTTTCCAACATAAAAGAGAAATTTAAGACAAATGTCCTTCAAGCATCACACAGAAGCAAGGAACACAGTGAACCAAAACAGAATAGGGAGGTCAATCTGGAGGAAATGATGAAGTGTAGGAAAAACCAGCTTCATCTTCCAGATGACTAACCTAAGAAGGGAAAACAGTCCCTACATGGCTACCTATATCACCAAAATCTAAGCCAAACTGTTCTTAGCCATTGAGATAATAACGGTATTAATTCACCCATGTGTATACACAAATAAAAATAATAATTTGAGACTTCCATATTATCTTGGGGCTAATGCAACAAACATAGCAACAACAACTGCCTTTGATGCCAAAACTGAAGGTAGCCTCTGTCATATGATTAAACAGAATTACAGCTGGACACAGAGCAAGTGTAGTAGAATTCTTTTGCAGGCTTAGCATCTAGACTGAGCAATTGGAAGGAGGCCCTAAGTACTCTAGTTATAGAGTACAGACTTGAACCATTCAATCTTTTATAGGAAACATATAGATTATACTAATAAGAGAATAAGAAGAAATACAAAAAACGTGGACCCAAAAGATAAAGAAACTACCTACAAGGCTACAACCTACATCAAACTAACCAAGACACCAGACACAAAATAAATAATAATAATAAAAAATAAATAAAATATTAATAAAAACAACAAATATCAACTAACCAAGAACTAAAGCCGCAAAAAACAAACCCACTTACTAAAACACAATGGAATCAAATCGAGATAGTTGCTGGAATATTCCTAAAATGTTTTGCCGAAAACACCCAAAAGGAAGCCATAAAACTGCACATTCTCCCTCTTATCTTCAAACTTTCTTCAATTTCTTTCCAACAAAACATTCCAACATATAGATGACATTAATAACTGTACGAGCACATTTGAAAAATCAGAGCCAACATACACAGGATCTTACATTTGTTGCCAGTGCATACAAATGTGCAGTGATGGTGTATGCCTATAATATAAAAGTCCAGGATATAAAATGCGACTGTCTATTGTTATTTTAAGCCAAATAGCATCTCATTAATTGAAATGAATCCAGGTACAAACATAGTCAGAAAATACATTACAAAACAATAGGATCACTAAACATTAATCCAGTCAAAAAAAAATGTCACATTTCCCGAAATTCTGAAGATCAAAAGTCATTGTGATTACCAAAACAGAATTTGATCAAATGAGAGCTCCTCTCCCTAAAGTCTGATACACTGATAAATTTTGGATGCTGTATCCGATACGGATATGGCTCGGATACAGAATGGATATGTACCGGATACTCCAAATGGAGTTCCACTGATTTTACTTGAAATTTGACTTTTGGATACACCTAAGATACAGCATAAGGCAAACAGGATATGTATTTGGGGTATTATAAATTATTTTCAAACATGACAGAAGACAAACTTGACGCTCTTCTTTGCTCTATTCCAAATCAGAAAGGGGCTTGAGGTTTCTACACCTCCATTGAAGTTGAAAACAAAGATTAAGAAGAGAAGCAATAAGCATCGATAGACATCATCAGCATACAAGTTATTTGTTGTATCTGTTTTCTTCCGATTTTTCCCTTTCAAGGTTTTCTGCTGTATAGCAAAGAAGAGCTTCTTTCTGATACAAACAAGGCTGGGAAGATAAGCCCAATATTACGCATCCAGTTTTTGCAATTTTATTCAACTTATTTATTTAAAAATCATATATGTATACAATCTTATTTTAATTGAGGTATCTTTAACGTATCATATCGGTGCTTTTTAAGATTTGCCGTGTCCACATATTGTGTCATATCGTATCCTGCATCCCATATCCGTGCATTATAGCCTGAAGTTATCTAATATCCTCTATTTCTTTTCAACATTACCCAACACAGCCATCACATCACATCTTCAGAAACTTCACCTTCTTTTCTACCACAGAAAAGACCAAAAAAAATTTGTGCCTTCATATGACGCCAAATCCCAACTCAAACTATCTCATAAACAACATTATCCAATATATATAACGCACCTAGGCAATGAAGAAGCAAATGATCAGCACTTTCAGCCCCACCTCTATGCAATATACACCATTGGAGGAAAGGCAAACAAAAGACTTCTCGTCTGAACCATATCTAAAAGTGTTCATAAATACAAGCTAAAACTTGTATCTTAGGTGGTACTTTAGCCTTCCAAACCCTATAATGAAGATTGTAAAAAGAGAGACAAGGATTGTCCATCAACTTCCATACCAAGCATTTGCAAGAAAAATGTTTGAAAACACCAACTCCTCTGATCTGGTCTAGATGATATTGAAGCCACATTCTCTAACTTTGGAAGAAATGAAGAAATTCCCCTACTTTGAAGTAACTTAAATTTCTGTGAAACCCAAAGCCCCAACTGAAAGGAAGAGAGGAATATACACTCAACTTTGCAATAAACACATCATGCAAGTTTGAGAGTCTTAAATTTCTGTGGACTCCTTGTCCTCTGTGCTGTTGTTGTTGTGTTGTATCTGATTCTTCTTTTATTGAAGGTTTGTTTCTTATCAAAAAGAAAAATTATAAAGACAAGCAAAACTAACTACAAAAACTGTCTTCCCAACCCAAAACTTCACTTTTCCAGTTTTCCCCATTTTTCACTACCATACGACAGTATGAAAAAGGAATTGGTACCTAGAGAAATGGCTTTCTAGTGCAAGCGACTTAAGCCTCTGATAATTATCTTTTGAATCCAACCCATTTTCAGGCAATCAATGTTGGTTCTTATAACAGCATTCCGTAAAGGAGATCTTCACAACTATATCCCATGTCCTGCCTTATTCCAAATCACCAAATTACTCACCTCTGTACTCTTTCTTTCCTATCTTTTAGGTACAGTATCCCATATAATCAGAGGGTCCACTTCCCCACCTAAAAAGTATAAAATCCCCTCATCAAACTTGGTATGTTTGAGCCACTGTGCTTGGGATCTGAAAGAGGGAAATATAATAATGAAAGCTGCTCAACATAAAATGAATCAAAGATAGCTTCCCTTAATCAATTATGTTCGGACCATCAATGAAAATAAACCTTTCCCCAAAACTAATTGCCCTGGGATTACTCCCAAGTGACAATGATAGATACCGCAATACTAAACTTCCTTCTTCCACATCCCAAAGGTGATCCTAAATTTCTTCTTTTTTTCTTTTCTTGTTTTATTCACACCATTGAATACTTAGCTCTATTAATTTTTAAATTTTAACTAACCCAGATAAGGACCAACAATATTTTACCAAACTTGCTCAAATTACTCTGCTCTGCCTAAAGAAAAGAGATGGTATCATCTACATATTGTCACTCCTCTAACCACTAAAGTGGAATCGGGCAAACCCATATAAATCAAAAATGTAATATAGCCCAAGTTTGATATGCAGTAATCCATGCCCCATGCAAGTCCAAAGACCAATTTTGGACTAGGACAAGTGATTACACATAAATTAGTACATTAACAGAATAATAAAAGGGCCAAATTGGATGGTCCGAACATGATGGATTAAAGACAAGGATAAATCCCGTTTCAAAAAAATAAAATAAGGATACATAGAATGGGGCGATAGTTTTCTAAGAACAAATATTGAGATTTGTGTCGCAAGCATGAAATAAAACTTATCAATCGCCTAATATAGACAAAGAAAACAAATAAGGTAAGGTTCTCCAATGATATAAGGTAAGTCTGAAAGAGAACAAACCGGATACTGTTGGGCAAAAAAGATAAGGTTCTCCAATGATATAAATCCTCCACCTCTACAAATAAGGTTGGAATTTCCCATTATCAATTGATTCACAGAAGAAATCCAAACAAAAAATAAAAAAGAACATATGTGACTCACTCAATGTTACTTTCTTCTTTTTTAATCTACATACCTAAAATCTGTTGAAGGATCTGAACCTTGCCAACCCATCTCTTTCCAAAGCTCAGATTTAAGAGGCGGGAGCTCCCTATCTGGATAAGCCAACCTCCATAATTGTTTAAGTGCATCCTGCAACCCACATACTCAATTTGTCTTAAATAGTAGAATTAAAAATAAGAGTAAATTTTCATGACAGTTAGAACAAAGAAAAAAAGAAGGTACAAACAAAATGAACAAAAAAAAATATTAAAAACTAAAGCAACATCCCTAAAAGAGAAAGCAACAACTACAAGATCAAGCAAAGCAACAAGACCAAATCTTTCCAACTATTAAATAACCTCAAATATATCACTAAAGAATGCTGAAATTGAAGCGCTTATTGAAGACCAAATTCAGCGCTCTCCGAATACTACTCTCTTCTGACACCTCTTTCCTCTTCAAATATTATTTCATTCATTTCCACCCAAATGACCCAAAAAAGGCTAACACTCAACAAACCACCAACCATGTTCGCTTTCTTTCAAGCCCCAACAAATTTCTGTTTTCACCAAGGGACAGGGGAAAAAAAAGTATATATATACACCAAATTCAATTCAGTGGGATCTTTCATTCACAATTTTTCCATATAATAAAACATAAATATAGAAAATATACTAAATATGGCTTGTCTCATTATTCCCAAGATAATGGTCTGGGTGCAGGGTGGACGATTTCAAAACCAGTAAATAGAATAAAAACTATGGTAAGAGAAAGTCTACTTTTTTGGGCCATGGGGTTGATAGTGAGATCTCTAATCAACTTATCGGACCTATGGTATATCCCAGCATAGACGATGATACCAAATATCTAAATGTTATAAAAAAAATAAAAAGAAGAAGAAAGAAAGAAAGAGAGTAATTACTATGGTTTAGTGAAAATACAGAGCCCTCTCCATGTTGTTCTCACCCCCTACCCGCCCCTCTCCACACCACCCACATTTAAAACATTCTAGTAAGCTGTCTTCAACAAATACCCTTTCTGTTGGCTACTGCATCTATACCTGGGAACGAACAAACACATGCTGGATTACTATGCTCATGCCAAGAACCACACAAAACTACCTAACCCAGAATTGCATACCTCCGAAAGTATCTTGTACAAAAGTAAATGGTAAAGTCCAATAGTATCTAGACATGTATATATATATATATCTATAAATAATGTTAATCTACACTCGTTTTGCACTTTTTACATTATATGAAAATAATAATTATTTTGAGTATAGATAGTTTTTTTTTAGGAGAAACAATGATATTATTGAAAAAAGAAGAGAACAATACAAGGAGCGGATAAGGAATCCACGACCTAGAGCTGAGAAAAAACACAGACTAGCAACCAGAGAATGAAAGAAGCCAGCGTCACTTCACAACAGCTAACAATTTTGTAATAATATAAGATATAAAATAGTCCCTTAAAACATCAGTAACCGAAGCCCATAATGCAGGCAAATAACGCACTCGATGCCAAAGCTCATTCACTCCCAACCCTTCATAAACCTAAAAAATTCTTCTATTTCATTAATTTGGATTTTAGATTGACATTGTGGGAGTGATAATAACAACTCCCCACATATATAGACATGAGAAACATAACAACTTCACTAGTATGATTTTTAAACCCAGATCTATATTTAACAAAGTAGTAACGTAATAGAAAAATGATGAAAAATGGAAAGAAGACCTACTTGATGCTCCACGCGAGAACCATCAAAGGGGACTTCAAGCCTTTGCCGCAGGTATTTGACTCTTACTTCCTAGAGGACACAAATACCAATAGCTAGTTAACCCCGTACTCAACACATATATAATTTGCAATAGATACAACTATACAAGTCAATTATGTAAAATGTGCTCAATTCTCAAATGAGTTGTTAGGAGATAAGATAACAATTATTTAAACTGTTACACTACCCCAACACGTGGACCTCTCTCCACCACTAGAGTCCAACGCTAGTCCAATATAATTAAGAGTTTGAAATTGCAGGGTTCGAACTCAAACTCTCTTCATCTGTTACAAAGATACATGTTGGTTCATCTTCCAAAACACATACTACATTAGGATATGGGACAATGATTGATTTATTCGGATACAAAGTACAAAAGTTTTCAAAAAGTTGAAGACTTGAAAGTTGAAAAGAGAAACTACAACTATCCACTTCAAATGACGGCTTATCCAGTAATTATCAAGAACTTGAGATATGAAGGAGAACTATTGATGAGTCCTATAACTAATAATTTGAATACAATGATACAGGATTATTTAGAAATGGAACAAACCAGGAACGGAAAGAAATCAATAATCATCGATAAACAAGTCCATTGAAAACATGGGAAGAGATTTTATTGATACACTTCTAATTTTTGATATAGATTCTTTAGATAGACTTCCTCTAGGTAAATATAAAAACATATTCAGAAAAATGAGAACCACTGTATATTTTGTCAATTTTCCACCTCAGTTGGTCAAGAATTAAAGCCATGTCAAAGATATATACTACTATTTGGATGGTCTACCATTCTACAAAGATAAGAACTTCTCACCATCCTTGAGCAAAGCTTTTTCATTTGGAGTAGAGGAAACCAGGAGAAGGGTTGAAAGGTTCTATTACAAATAAGCATACACTTCTCTTCTTTCTCTCTCTCTCTTTTTTCCATTGAATCATAACAATTGTTTAAAGAGTGAATCAATTCCTAGCTCCAAACCAACTTTTACACTAGGGAACATTTCCAATTATAAATGTATGAAGATAGAGAGCCTATAAAGCAGCCTCATTCCTTGACAATACCACCAATAACAAAAAGTAAATCATTAAGATAAACACATTTAATTTTAAAAATATATACACATGTATAAAGATATATATATTAGATATACGAAGCTCCATATTAAAACATTCCATCTATTTAGCATCTCAAGAATATATAAACTTCGAGCAATTTAAGATAAGATCACGGACATACTTGCACAGGAGTAAGGGGAGGTGCAACCAATCTAGTTCTTTGTCCATTTTGTGTAGCTGCAGGGAAGGTCAAAAACCGTCCAATAAACGATCCAGATCCCAGGACAATATTTGCTACAAAGACCAAGAAAAAAAATGGTTGAGTACAAAACTTGAAATTAATTCCCACCATGTAATCTACTGACAAAAACAACTGTATCAAAGTATTTTTCAATGAAAAAAAAAAAGTTAAACTTTTCTCTCTCCAGTTCCATTCAATCAGCAGTGAAAAAGAAAATGCAGAGCATGACCCCAAGTATCCTTTGAAATGACCATATAGAAGCTTCTTATCAGTTTTAACAACATTAAACTCTGCGTAGATTGCTAAATATTTACTCCGGGGTCCTTCTCTCATCCAAATAATAATTTGTCACTAAGCAGGTAATTAGGAACTTTTCAGAATTTAACACGTGAAATTCAATGAAACAGTAAAAACAATCTTATTAGCCATCATTTTCACTTCTTAATTAAATGGTGTCTTATCAAGTTCGCACCTTCCTGAGCAGGATTCTATAATTAAGTCACTAGAACGAAATAAAGTTAAGATTTATTTAATTTCATAGAAAATTTTCTTGTTGAATGATATGAATGTCTTTTATTTATTTTTAATTTTTTTTTTATAAGAAACGAAAGATATGCATGTCTTATTGAAAAAGTTAAAAAATCTCCCAGTGAAAATCGAAAGACTTCTTAACAACAAAAAGATCTATACTTGTAGCCAAAAAATAAAAAATAAAAAGGATGCATACCTAACCATCGTGCCCACTGTGCAATCAACTGAGAAAACAAAAAAGTCCAGTGGAGTTGTTCCTTTCTCCGCTCATCATCCCAGAGCTCTTCAAGTGTGCATTCCTATAGTATACATCCCAGAAAGTTATTAACAGGCAAATGGCCAAAGAAAATGATTAACAGAAGAAATTGCATCCTCCGTGTGAATGACAAACCAAGGCCTCACTTCTGAATGCCTATCTGAAGACTCATAATTTCCAAGTAGAGGCTCATTAAGACCATCTGAACTCGATGCCTCCAAATGCTCATGCGTTTTTCCATCAACATCCCCATGATGAAGCCTTCTCCTCAAAGTCTTCGATGTCATCGCACCCTCTTAATATCAGCCTGCATTTCAAATAAATCACTTCATGAAGTGCATTATTATGAGCTAGCAGAAGCATGTTCAAGTAATTACTCTCTCTCCACTTTTCCATAAAGCAACAACATGACACCAAATTCAAAACAGCTTCAATTCATACTAATTTCACACAACATGACTCCAAATTCAAAACAACTACTAATTTCATAAACATATAGCCAATAATCATCTTACTACATAAGTTTTATATCTTCTAAACAGCTACAATTTCATACTAATTAACTAGGGCATACTGTGTCACTAGTTATGCACAAAATTGAAATGCGGAAACCCTAAAACCGAAAATTGGGATTCAGTTTTCCATATCATATGGGTTTGTGGCGTGGGCCAATTCAGAGACATAATCCAAATACGAATTAAGAAAAAAACGAAGAACAACAAGAACAAGAAGAAGAAGATAAAGGCTTGTTATCTTACCGTTCCTTTTGGCAAATGATCCCAAACTGAATAGAAAAGTTTTTGTAATAGATTTGTACTAAAAATCGAAAAGCTTTCAACTTTTCTTTCTCTCCGGATGACTTAATCTTCAAGCAAAATGTAAGATTACATATATCTTTGCATCCTCGCCGTCTGAATTATGCACAGTTGTTCAGACCAAACAAAAAAAAGTTCACAGTTGCTGAACGCGGCTTTTTTTTTTTGGTCAGTAACACGACGACTTTCTCCGTTTCTCGATCAAGGTGACGTGCCTAACGTGTTGGCGTGTTTGTTTCTTTTTCATTTCCTTATGTCAAACTCACCCACCAAGAATTTAGGCCATCTGCAGCAGAGAATGGCTATATTGAGCCCACAGCTAAAATTTAGCCTTCAAAATACTATTGTTTATTTAAAATTTGTTTTTCTCCGGTAGTTTAAGGCTAAATTTTAGTCCATCAAATAGTTTAGTCTTTTAATTTCCAAAAATAATAATAATAATAATTTAGTCTTTTAAATCATATTTTTTCAAATTTATGTATTATATAATAATATTTATCTTAACTAAAATTAGCAATTATCTTAACTAAGCGAGGTAAAATCTATGATTGCTTTTTTCTTAACTAGAATTTTATATTTATCTTAACTATATACGAAAACGCTTATGGTTGTTTAAGTAAATACAAATTACAACCACAAGACATAAAGTAAATACAAAGTAAATAGCACAGGAATAGATCATCTCTTTATTAATGAATAGGTGCCTCTATATATAGAGAAACACAAAGGTACAATCCATGTCCCAATAGGACTTCTATTCAATAAGTAATCCATATGCTAACCTAACTAAGATACTCCTAGGTTGACAAGGCACACACAAAGTAGGTTTCCTTCAACACTCCCCCTTGTGGCGTCAACACTAGGTGGTGCTCCTCGCGTTGTCTCATTAAAAACCTTGCCAAGTAACAAAAACCCAGTGGGAGAAAAATAACCTTGGTCGAAGGGAAAAAGAGTACAACACACCCTTCACATTTGGAAACTTTGCATGGACGCCAGACTCCCCCTGAAGTCTGCGTCTCCCCCTGATTTCCACAATCATGGGAGGTCAGATAACTTAAGCAAACCAATGCTTTTCACATGCTTCTCAAATGTGGATTTAGGCAGTGACTTAGTAAATAAGTCAGCCACATTGTCCTCATAACGGACTTGATTCACTTTAATCTTAAGGAACTTCTGCTATTGCTGATTACAAAAGAACTTAGGCGATATATGCTTGGTGTTGTCGGCTTTGATGAAACCTTGCTTCATCTGCTCAATGCAGGCAGCATTATCCTCATAAATGGATGTAGGTTCATCAGTGGTTGACCTCAAACCACATGTACTTCTTATATGTGTATCAATGGACCTTAACCATATACACTCACGAATTGCTTCATGGAGAATAATAATCTCAACATGGTTCAAAGAAGTAGCGACAATGGTCTGCTTAGTAGACCTCCAAGATATCGTGGTGTTACCCATGGTAAAGACATAACCAGTTCGGGAACAACCTTTATATGGGTCAGAGAGATACCCAACATCAGCAAAACCCACCAAAACATCACAAAGATTTTCGGAATAATGGGCAGCAGCACTCGTGCGATCGATCGTGACATTCTGCGATCGATCGCTCGACGGCAGAAGCTCGGTACGATCGATCGTGGCATATCCTGCGATCGATCGCCCGATGGCGGTAGGCACGGGTTCTTCACCCATTTTGCCATATTTTCATGCCTCTCTGCAGGTAACGTGCCCTTTGTGCTCCATCCGGACGGTAAGTCCTCGTTCGGATGCCCGGGTCGTTCAACCGCAGCAAACATAGGTTCCTCACCTAGTTTCGACTCTCTGTAGGGATAGAACAAGCCCATATCAATCGTACCCTTCAAGTAACGAAAGATAGTCTTTATGCCAATCCAATGGCGTTGCGTGGGCGCAAAGCTAAATCTAGCTAACAAGTTAACAACAAAGGAGATATCGGGTCTTGTACACTGTGCCAAGTACAATAATGCGCTATTGCACTTTGGTATGGTACCTCAGCCTCTAAAACGTATGCACCATCATCCCTTGGGCGAAACGGACCCTTCTTGGATCTAGGCTGTGACCAATCATGGGAGTGCTAACAGGATGGACTTTATCCATATTAAATCGCCTGAGCATCCTTTCCCAAGATCTTTCATCTCAAACACGGATTTCAAGTATTCATTGGCACTTGCAAATCCGGAACTTGTTTTCACGCATGGGCATAATTTATTGTTCACATACCCTCTTCCAATCAAGTAGTCACTTAGACGGGTATACCACATCCGTCCGGATTGTTTCAATCCATATAGTGAACGTTACAATCTTATTGCAAACGTGCTCTGTGGTCTAGAGCCACTTGACTTGGGTAGATGAAGCCCATCCGGGACCTTCATATAAATCTTCATATCTAGATCCCCTTAGAGATATGTTATGACCACATCCATAAGCTGCATGTTCAGTTTTTCGGAAACTACTACTGACAAGGTAGCAGAACGTTATGACGTCCTTTACGAGAGAGTATGTCTCATCGTAGTCGATTCCAGGGCGTTGTGAGAAGCCTTGCGCCACAAGGCGAGCTTTATATCTCGTTCTCTCACTACACTTTCTAACAAAGACCCATTCATATCAACATGTTTTATTCCAGAAGGTATTGGCACAACTGGCCCTAATACCGTTCTCTTTGTTAGTGAGTCCAACTCAACCTGGATCGCATATTTCCATTTAGGCCAATAAGCTTCTACGTCGGTATTCATCAACGGAGCGAGGTTCAATATCATCATTCTCAATGAACTCTTGTGCACAAGCATATGCAAACACATCATCAACTGTGATGGAGTTTCTATCCCACGTCTCATGTACACTAGTGTAATTAATCGAGATCTCTAGGTTCCCACGGATAGGTCTTAGCGACAGGGCGTCCCCCGAAGATGTCTTTTGGACATAACCATAATCCGGAACGTTTTCATGGACGGATTTTGAGTATCAATGATGAGAGGGTTATTAGGTGCCATCGCAGCCCATTCCCTAGGGCGCGAATCCCTCGAACCTGGTGGCCTCCAACGCTTCCTCAACGGAGCCACGGCCTAAGCCACATCACCACCATTACTGGCAGTGGCGCCACCAGCTGTCCCTCCCATAGGGTTAGTTGCAATAGCGACTTTGAGTCCAAGTCCTTGTTCAGGCACTTGCATCCTTGCAGGCATGTTTGCAGCTGGTATATATGATCTAGTCACTGAGATCTGAGAAAGCGTCAGGAAGAGAATCTCTGACTTTCTGAAGATCTATAATTCTACGCACTTTCTGCAGTAGGGGGATCGTTATGAGACAGAGTGGGGACAGACCACGACAATTCCAGTCGTTCCTGCTGAACGTGTACGTTCTTATCTCCCCCTAACGACGGGAAGACTGTCTCACCGAAGTGACAAATAGATCGCCTGTCAAGGGTTCTACATAGCGGGTTGTGGTTGGAGACTCAAATCCAACATAAATACTCATTCGTCTCTGAGGACCCATTTAAATACGCTGTGGCGGCGTAATAGGCACATAAACAACACACCCAAATATGCGTAAGTACGATATGCTTGGCTCGTACCCAGTCACTAGCTGTAACGCAGAACAAAAGTTGGGTGGTGATGGGCCTCAGACGAATAAGCAGAGCTGCATGCAATACTGCGTGTCCCCAGGCAGAGAGAGAAAGATTGGTGCGCATTACCAATGTCCTCGTGACCATTTGTATTCTATTAATGGCAATCTCTGCAAAACCATTCTGGGTTTGCACATGTGAGACTAGATGCCCAACATCTATCCCATGCAGTAGTCATCGAAAGTTTTCGATGTAAACTCGCTAGCAGTATCAAGCCTGATAGTTAATGGGATGATCCGGTTAGTGAGCCGGCAGGCGAATACTCTGTGCTAGGAGTTTAGCATAAGCAGCATAACGAATGGACAACATCATAACATGTGACCAGCATGTCGATGTATCAACCAACACCATAAAATACATAAATGGCCCGCTTGGTGGTTGAATATGTCCACAGATATCCACTTGGATTATCTGTAAGAATGGAAGAAGCACTTTAGAATCCTTTGCATAGGACGATCTTAGTCCTTATTTCCCTTAGGAATACGCTTTGCATAATGAGCGTTTGGCTTTGGGAGCTTCAGAAGCATAGGAGGAATTGTCCACATCCGAGAGAGAGGATTTCGTTCTATGCGATCGATCGCAAGGGGGGTGCGATCGATCGCCCGTGCTCTCGGGTTCCTGAAACAATGCAGGATGGGACATGCGATCGATCGCAGGGGATGTGCGATCGATCGCCCGGGCTCTCTGGTTCCAGAAAACGTACAGGAAGGAACCTACGATCGATCGCAGGGGGATGCGATCGATCGCCTGAGCTCTCGGGTTTGTTAACGACGCAGCCTGGAAGGTTGCGATCGATCGCAGGTATCGTGCGATCGATCGTATGGCGTCGGACAGTGGCAAATTTGCTCTTTCTCATAACTGTCTCATCTCCTTGAATCGCTCTTCGATTCATGCTTCAATTAGCTCGAAAGAATGGATGTCCGTGCGAGGTTTTCAATACACGGATCATCATATCACGACCAGGGTGTCACAACCTGTCGTGCCAAAGCCAATATGTGTCTGAATCCAAGAGGTCATCCCTAATGACATTGTTTGATTCAATAGCTCGAATAGTGGTAACATATTACCCACTAGAGAGACACAAAAGCTTCTCTAAGATGCGCTTTCTACCGCAGTCATTAGAGGTAATGCAAAGGGATTCTTTTCCATTCTCATCATGCATCTTAGCATGGAAACCATTGGTTCTTATATCTTTAAAGCTCAACAGAGTTCTATTTCCTCTTGGAGCGTAGAGAGCATTTGTGACATCAATGTGAGTGCCATTAGGCAAGAGGAATTGGGCATATCCTCTTCCTTGCACAAGATTCGATGGTCCTGCCATCGTAGTCACAAAGGAATGTGTAGGCATCATGCCTATGACGCAATATGACATGCGTGGTTCTGCTATCTCCGAGACATTCAAGTTCTCCAGAACCCATTCCTAAAAGCTCATCATTAAAATCGAGGCTACGAAAGCAACTCAGATTTTATTAAAGATATTAGCCAAGGCTTTACACTCAAAGTTCCATCTTGATCTTTAAATCAAAACTAAATCCAATGTCTTGGCAAACATGCCATATATCATCAACTTGGAAAACATAAAGACTTGAGCAAAATCAGCTTCCAAAGTCTTTAACCCTTAAACTCGACGTCTTGATCATTGCAGTTACATCTTCATATGTATTGCAAACTATGGCCCATAGATCAGACGCTCCATATCATTAATAGACATCATGAAGAGGATTCTCCATTGATTGAGGTATACAGGCTCAGTACTCACGGTCCCTAGGACGGTGGCAGATTACCTTGGCCGGTGGCGGTGCTGCCATAACTAGTGGCGCAACAACGCTGACCAGCAGTGACCGGCGGTGTCCCTCTTATAGGAATGGCGGTCTTCTCTCACTCTTTTGCGGCCCTATGCTCGCATGATCGCTTATTCTTATGGCGATTACCTTCATAAGCAAATAGATTCTACGGACCAAAATGTCTGGGATCGTCCCTAGATTTAGGGTTTTGCTCGTGGCTTCCTCCCATAGGGGCGTCATCATCGTCAGGCCTTTCCTCAAGGCAGAGATGGGGAAGGTGGTGAGAGATTCCTCAATCAATTGTTCATCTGTGATGATTATCCACAGAGATGCATCAAGTCTTTGATGCGGAGAATTTCCGAATTATGTCCCATGACTTCTTCAAAGTCAGAGAAGCGGAGATTAGTCCATTATGCTTCTAAATTCGGAATGATGAATGTTACCATTACATTCATGAAGCGCTTCTAGCGCTAACCTCTTTCATGAACTCAAACTGGAGTGCCATACCATATGGCGATTCATCAGGAAAAAATAACCTGGCATTGTACATCACAGTTTGAGGGTCTAGAGCGGTTTCTTCAAAACAACGCTCATGGATTCGAGCTAGAAGCTCTTGTGCGAATAGGTACATTAGGATATCATGAGCCCATCTCAGAATCTAATGTCCGCAGAATCCAATGGAGTAAAATCGAGTTCATTCATGTTCGACATCCAAGAATATGGAGAACAAGAATGTGGTGTGTTTCGGAGTCATTACTCCCACGAAACAATGAAGGGTAAGTTTCGGAGTTAATACTCCCACGAAACAATAGAGGGTTTCTGAGCAATATTTGCTCCCAAGAAACGTTTCCAAGGATTTTGGATTTAGGTGAAACTTTGGTGTCGTATGGTCATAACCTTAAACCTTTTCGGTAGCTCTACTCAGATATAACCAGGTAAGTTATAAGAGATGTCGGTGGAGCAAGCTCTCTTAATACCACTTATCTCAAACTCCTTACCTAGACATCATACCTAAGCAGGTGAGCCTAGTTGGGAATAAGTCATGAACCATAGGTCGTTTCTTCTCTACGGATTCCTCATCCGGAGGTAAATCATTCAATGAACTCCTCGTTTAAGGTCTCTTCTCTCTACGGATTCCTCATCCGGAGTATTAGCTCGAACCCCCACAGTTCGGCTCTTGAGGTCATCACCAATAGCATGATGACATTAGAGGTGCTCATGACTTACACATACCGCAAGCGATATGAAGCTCGATCACTCCCCTAATGCTTCTCATAGTTTGGCGAGTCTCGTATATTATCCCACGTTATAAGAAAGGTGGGAGGTAGAAGAAGGGAGGTTGCAAGTCCCCGGAGAAAAAGAAGGTTGAATTAAATTCAGAAAGCAGCAACGTTTATAAAAGCTTACTTGGATTCTTTTCTCGGATTATCTTGAGTACCTCTTCTTCGAAGTTATATATCAGGAGATCCAACGGTCCGAATTGGCTGAATTTTTAACTGGAGATATTAGACTCACGGAGGAAGCTCTCGTCCAAATTTCAGCTTAATCCAACGGTGGAGAAGGGAGAAAATCGCTATCGAAGTTGACTGTTCTGTGCAGGCAGATTCTTGAACTAGAGGAGATTGCACGGATGAACTGTTCATCCGGTACTGTTCGCGCGCACTGTTCATCGACACTGTTCATCCGGCACACCCTAGGGTTTTGGGGTTCTAGGGTTTTGGCGCTAGCAGGATGCTATGCTCAAGAGTTTTGGTTTTTGATTCAGGGTTAGAGGTTCGTGCTGATAACGTGTTTAAGTAAATACAAATTACAACCACAAGACATAAAGTAAATACAAAGTAAATAGCACAGGAATAGATCATCTCTTTATTAATGAATAGGTGCCTCTATATATAGAGAAACACAAAGGTACAATCCATGTCCCAATAGGACTTCTATTCAATAAGTAATCCATATGCTAACCTAACTAAGATACTCCTAGGTTGACAAGGCACACACAAAGTAGGTTTCCTTCAACAATGGTCAGGTTATCAACTTTGAAAAATCCATGATTGCTTTCAGTTCTGTTGTTTCAGAGAGAGATCAGTTTCTATTTAGTGGCATTCTTCGGATTCCGGTTGTCGAGCGTTATCAGGACTACCCATGTGATATTTGCTTATTTCAAAAATTATCTTTGTTCTATTAGTTTATTGTTTCCATGTTGTTTGTGAATTTTGTTATTTTAATTTGTAGCTTGATATGTGTTGCTATAGTTTTAATTTGTGACGTCATTTGTTGATAAGTTGAGCTATAATATGGTTTACCTTATTAATTATTTGTTTTTTTAGGAAGGAAAAGTAGAGTGAATATATTTGTATTTTTCTTTTTCTGCTAGGTTGGGAAGGGAAGTTAGTTAGTTTACTTAGGACTCTAAACTTCAGTTGAGAGGAGGTGTTTAACGTGAAACAAAAGAAAAGAAAGAGGTTTTGCGCGTAGGGTAAAGAAAAGGGAGAGACTAGCTGGTTTACGTTGTTTCAACGAGAAGGGCTCCTGCGGGTCTGAGTAGGGGCTTGTGACGAATTTTCTAGGTAAGCTCTTGCCTTCAATTAAGGTTTTAGCATGCAAATGATTCTCTTAGTCGTTCCTTATAGAGGTTTTGTGTCCAGGTAATCAAAGGAAAGGATATAACCTAATTTGGTACCCAGGTTTTTGGTTACAGTTTCGGAGGTCAGGTGATTGTGCTACGATTTCGGTCAGGTATTACTTCATATTAAATTCTGAATCCTTAGTATGTGAAACTAGACTTCTCATGGGTTCTTTTGGTGTTGGTTTCATAGGAAAATATTAAGAATCGAATTTTTGGTGATTTTTCTAAATGAGCACAGAAACGCAGGATTTTTCCTGACAAAAACCTAGCAACGAATTGAGGACAGTATTTAAGGAACCAAACGATCTAATTTACCTTTGGAGATTTTCTGGTTTGGCCATAGTCGTGTCTAGGGTCTCTATGTAAATTTTTATGGGTTTATCTTGCACAATGATTTAATTAAATATCGGGGATTTGCTGAACATTGCTGTTGCAGATGACAGAGTCAGTTTTGGTTACGGTCTTTGGGGTGTTGTAGAGGTGGCAAACGGGCCAGCCCGGCCCATTTAATCGGGCTATGGGCCGTGCTCGGGCCGGCCCATTTCTTATCGGGTCCGGGCTCGGGCCGGCCCATATACTCAAACATTAGGCCCAGCCCGGCCCACGGCCCAAGTCCATAGTGTGCCGGGCCGTGCTCGTGCCGGTCCAATAACGGGCTCGGCCCGGGCCGGGCTCTGGCCGTAAGGAAACGAAAACTAGTTTTTTTTTTCTTCGATAAAAACGAAAACTAGTTCTATTTTGAGATAAAATTAATACAATCAACATAAACACTACACAAAATTCATACAAACAATGCTTGTTGTTCATCAGATAACATCTATAGTTCTCTTGAAATTCATCTCTTTTGATTTCAACCTAAAACAATATCATTACAAAGCTTTATATTTCAAAAAGACTGAGACATTCTTCCTTATAAACATGCAACTAACTTAGTAGCAATGAAAAATCATTGTTCAAGTAGCAGATTAATTAAAATGTTGTGTGCATAGCTTAAAAAGATAGATGAAATTAGTAAATCCCTAGTCATATATATATATATATATATATATATATATCCACACATCATGAACGGGCCGGGCTGCGGCCCATAATATATCGGGCTCGGGCCGTGCCGGGCCTAAAACGGGCTCGGGCCGGGCCGGGCCTATAAAGGGCTCGGGCCGGGCCGGGCCTTTTCTTAACGTGCCGGGCTCGTGCTTAACGTGCCGGGCTCGTGCTTAACGGCCCATTTGCCACCTCTAGGGTGTTGTTTGGGATTGAGTGAAAACTGTTTTTGTTCTGAATTTTTTACTGTGTCTTTGTGGTTATACCTGGGTTAGGTGTGTTAGTTCTTATTCAATTTGGGATTATAATGTAACCTATAGAATTTTTGAAAAACTTGTTGGCAGTGAGGGTTTTGGTTTTTAACAGCAGCATTGAACGAATTTAGAAAATTCTTTGGGTGAGTTCTGGGTTAAGAATGGCTAGTAATTTTTACAGTAAGTTTTGAAGTCCATAGGTTGAGGGGTTTATTAAATGAGATTTTTCTTTCGGGCAAGGTTCTGCTAGGTACTATTATTGCAGGATTTAAGGTTTTAGTTTGTGACTCATTTTGAGTATTTATCTATCTATAGGCTCAGAGATTCTTGACTTAGGACGCACTACCAGTTGACTGTGAACCTTTGGCAACTCAAGGTAAGTAACTATGGCCTGTTCTGGAACCGTAATGAATGTATTTATGTTTGATTTGTTATTGTATGTGTACGTATATACTATATATGCAAAATTTTGGGGTGAGTGCGCTCATTTATTTTCTGATATTATTTGTGGTATGTGGTGTTCGTGTATTTTACATCCTACAATGTATGACTGCTTCAGTATAAGAACTTGAACCGGATGTTCTTTAGATACATCACTACTAGGAGACTATCTGGGGAGAGTCTGTTATGTAAGTACAAGTTTTGTACTAATCTGTTAGTGCATTTTATGCATCGTCTGTTATATGGCCCACATAGTGGGTGTCACCGACGGGTGGCTTCTGTCTCCCATCTCTGATAAGTTTGGGTCTCACTGGTAGGTTGTATCTAAGGGCTCCTGAAAGTTTCTGATCTGAATTTGTTTGGGATGCACTTCATCCATTGTATCTATATTTTATAATCAGTATGTAATTATCTTCATCTATTATTGTACGTGGTTTGTATGTGTTGCTTACTGGGTTAATCTCATTAGTAATTTGTTATGGTTCTAGGTTCTGAAGAGGAGTTAGGCGTATAGAAGACTTGGCAGTAGCTAGTGGTTGTGTCACAGTCCCCTACAGTATTAGAATTTGATTTTTCATTTGAGTCTTTGTTCAATAAGTGAGAAGTTTCCGCTACTCCTTTAAAAACCTTTTGGGTGTAAGATGATATGACTTTGTACTTCGTACTTTTTTGTATTCGCTTTGCTACAAATAAGGGCATGAAACCTTTTATGATACTTTAGTAGCTATTATTTAAGCTCCATTTTTACTAGGGTGTGACAACCCACTATTATTGGTAGGAATAAGAATAAAGCATATTTAAGAATGTGAAGGATCGTATCCGTAAACAATTAGTTGGGTGGAAAGAAAATGTTTACTTCAAAGCAGGAAGGATGGTGTTGATTAAATCAGTGGCTCAAGCAATTCCAACATATACAATGAGTGTATTTAAAATTCCATATTATCTTTGTAGGGAGATGAATTCTTTGATTAGTAATTATTGTTGGAGTGGCTCAAAATCTTCTAGAGGGATTCATTGGTTGAAGTGGAGTAGTATTTTGTACTGCTAAGAAGTAAGATGGTCTGGGATTTAGGAAAGTACTTGGATTATTGATTATGGTGCTCCTGATCATATAACTTATGATAAGACTTATTTTACCCAATTGTCTACTTCTGTTGTGTCACTAATGCTAATGGTTCACTATGTCCTAGGAATTAGCCTCTTCCATGTCCTAGGAATTGACTCAATTCGTGTCAGTCCATCATTAGAATTACATAATATTTTATATGTCTCAGCTTTATCTCATCATCTTATATATGTGCCAAAACTAAATGCTTAATCCCAATACTCTATGACTTTTTTCCCTATATACGTTCTCTTTCAATATCTTCTCACCAAGTAAATCATTGGTCAAGGGTACCTGAATGGGAGACTGTTTCATCTGGATCAAATGTATGTGGGGAGAATCCAGGGAAGATTGCCCAAGCTGCCTTGACTTCGAGTTCTAGTCAACATAGTGAGATTTGGTTATGGCACTGCCTCTTAGGGCATCCATCTTTTAGTAATATGAAAAAGTCTATGCCTTCTCTGTTTCTAGGCATGAATGAGTCTACATTTCAATGTGAAAATTGTGTTTTGGCAAAAAGTCATCGAGTCAGTTATCCTCCTAGCATTTCTAATTAAAGTGTCATTCATTTTGGATTAATTCATTCTAATGTGTGGGGGCCTTCACAATAGTTTCCACACTTACTGACATGCGTTGGTTTGTTTTATTTATTGATGACTATACCAGACTTTCCTGGGTTGTGTTACTCAAATCTAAATCAGCTGTGTTTAATGCTTTTCAAGCTTTATGTTCTCACATACAAACACAATTCAATGACACCATTAAAGTTCTCCATTTTGACAATGGGTTGGGGGGGGGGGGGGGGGGGAATATGTCAATCATGAGTTTGAAGAATTCTTTCAAACACATAGGATTGTTGATAAAATCATCTGTCCACAAACACCATAACAAAATAGTGTCAGAACATAACAACCGCAATATCCTTGACATAGCTTGCTCTATTCTATTCAGTTCCCATAAGCCCAAATTTATCTGGGGAGAAGCAGTACTCATTGCTTCTCATCTCATCAATCGTCTTCCTTCTAGTGTCCTCCAAAGTCATATTCCCTTTGAAATCCTCTCAAATCATATGACATTCTGGACCAAAACTTAGCTATTTTCTAATTAATTTTTTTTTGGGGGGAGGGGGGGGGGGGGGGGGGGGGTGATCCTCAAGATGACTTTTTGCTGCATTTAGAATTTGATTGAACTTTACTTATATAAGTTGTAGAGTACATTAAAAATCGGAGTTCGTATGAAAAAGTTATGATTTACGGAAGGAGAGTTACTGTTTCGGGAAACTTACTATATACCATTTCGGGAAATTTTCATTTTTAGCCGACTGATCTTTCAGTAATAGAACCTTCTCTTCTTCCTCTACAAAATCCAGCGGACTTCATAGCAAACCATAACCCGTGGTGGCCAAAAAATGCACGCAAAGACCCGACTACAGCGAGATCTTTCTCGTCGTCGATTTACCATTTTCCATCCAAATCGATCGATCTCACCTATTGGACTTTGAAGCCCTTCTTGATGTGTGTCCAGCGCCACCAACTTTGTCCCAAATCACTGCCAAGAGAAGAAAATCCTACCACCATGATCTTTTGGGTGAAATTCTGGCCAAACCACTTCGAGTTTGACTTCATGGCAGGTACAAAATTTGCTCTCCTCTTTGTTATGAATATTTTGGCATAGGTGTTGCACCTTGATTCGAGGTTAGGATAGGCGGTGCATGGGGCCCATTGATTTGTATGTGATTTGCATACAAATTAGGACTCTAACCATTATAAAATAATAATCCGATAGCCATTTAGAGTCTCTAATCCATGTTTTGCACTCATGTAGGGAATTTGAGCATCGGATTGATATCAGGAAGAAAATGACACTTGTCCTTTCCAAATCTATTCTTTTGTCAACATTCCTTGTTGACTTTGGAATAGGTTTTGAGCTGAAATTTATGGCCATTTACCATGTTACCCTCACTTACTCCTTCTATTTCTAGCCCTTAGATCAACCTACTTTGCATCCTAGCCTTCCATTCTTTCTTCCCTCACCTATATAAACCTAATTTTTGCCCAATTAGGTCATCCCCCATCTCTTTGAGCAGCCATATCACTCTCCACTTTCCCTTTCTTCCTCATCCACTTTCCCTTTTGTTATTGCCTCTGCCAGTCGACTGGTCAAGCAGAGCCGGAGCCACCATGTTTCACCCCTTCTCACCACCTTCCTCACCTTCTTTTCACTTCCACCTTTCATCAAAATTGCACACCACGACCTCCTCTACGTATCCATCTAGCTGCTGGGAATCCTCACCAATTCATCAAGAACATCATCAAACACCAAGGTGTGGAGTTTAGAGCTAAGGAGGAGCAAAGAGAATGAGTCTAGAGCTTGCATCCCTCATTGAGTGACACAATCCTAGGGCAGCTACGACTTATTGAGCATTCCTCACCCTTACTCTCTCTTGTACTTGTATTGTCGAAACTAGGAACTCAAACAAGCAAACTCATAAACAGTCCTCCACTCCACTGATATTATCGATATGGAGTGGATTCTTTCTAAGGTATTCTTAAGCTAGCCTTATTAGGGTTCTAGGGACTCTCCGCGGGAGGGTAGAAAGAAAGGAGACGTAAATGCACATGAATTGAAGGATTATTTAAGAGTATTCAAGGCTCATCACATATGCTACCAATTGCCTAGGTTATGTAAGGTTACCAATCTCGCATAATCACATCAAGATAGATTTGTTAACATGCCAAAGAAGTGGTAAATTCTAAAGATAAGCAACCAACACATATTGAATTAGGTAAGCACACATATTTATTCATCTTCAAGCATCCACACATAGTTAAAATCATCATCACATCACAAATGGACTAGGGCACACAACCCTAGTCCCCAATCCTAAACAACTAGTCACACATGCTTAGATTACACATCAACAATAAACTAGGAAAAAATAAAGAGAGGTTGAGGGATTCTCATGAAGATGACAGCAGCTCCTTGTGTCACTCAAGTAGTAGCAAGCTCCTGTTCTAAGTCTCCATCTTCTTCTCCAAGCTTCTCTTTGCTCATGGCTTCCCAATCTTGGTGTTCTTGATGGATCTAAGATTGTGTGATGTAGAAGTGCTAGAATGATGGAGAAAAATGGTCAAGGATATAGAGGAGGAAGTGAGGAAGTGAGTTGGTGAAGGAATGAAAGAGATTTGAGTGGTGGAAGGAGGAGAAAACAAAGGAACACAATGGGCTGTCAGCGGGTCGACTGGTCGACAAGGGGACGTCAACCGGTCGACGAACGAACCGTGGGCAAGTCTAAGGGAAGGAAAAGGTGAGAAAAGGGAAAGGGAAAAGTGGAGTGAGATGGGGGCTGATGAATGATGACCTAATAAGGCAAAAACTAGGGTATTTATAGGCAAAAGGGGGAAAGAATGGAGAGCTAGGATTGGATAAGGTTTGATCTAATGGTTGGATAAAATAAATGAAGGGCAAGAGGGTAAAAGCTCATGGGAACAAAAGGAAAGAGTAATCTATGGGTGACCTCATGATATCTAGCATACTCCTTGCTGATTTTTGGACCCTCTTGTGGATGAGTCACAAAGTTGACTTCGTCCTTGATTTTGACCACGACACTCGGAGTTGACCAAAAATGACTTTCGACCAATCTTCCGGAATTCTCTTGCGACTTACTTCTGGGACTTCATGTTGAGTCGTTGACGCTCTAAAATCGGGGTTGACCACGAGTTGACCGACGGTCCTCGGGTTGACTTTTCGTTTTTTTGCTGGAAATCCACTAAAAGCTCCAAAACGCGTCATTTCGCTCCCGATATCAATCTGATGCTCGTGAACCCTACAATGGTGCAAATCAAGGATTAGAGACACTAAACGGCCATTGAATTAACACTACTAAAGTGAGTCAAACCGAAAATGGAAATTTTCCAAAATAGAATTCCTATATATAGAAGTTTCCCCGAAATAGTAACTCCCTTTCTAATCACCATAACTTCTTTATACAAACTCTAATTTAAGCATACTTTGTGTCTACGAACTCGGTTTAAAGTACTGTACAACTTCCATGAAGGAGTTTTGATCAAATTTTAAACGAAACAAAAATTCAACCGGAGGAACCACCCTAAAGTAGCTTCCGAAATTAAAAATCAAAATTTTTGCCAACTCACCGCAAAATTAACTAGTTAATAGGGAAGTTTGATCTAGGATGTCACAAGCTGCATCTTTTTGAACCATGATTTCTTCATCTCCAGTAGTGGACCGGTCGATATATCATTTTTTTGCCGGATATCTTCTAGTTCTTCTTCTTTCGGAATTGATCAATCCAAGGACTTAGTGCGATCGGTCGATTCATCTTCCAATAGCTGGTCTGACCGGTCGATAGGCTCTATTCGATCGGTCGATTCATTTTTCTGTATTTGAGCATCGTTCAGTAGCTGGTTCGACCGGTCAATAAGAGTCGGACGACCGGTCGATGCACCTTCTTTAGCTTTTCTTCTTATAGTACCACTGACCATCTGTTCAAAATAATCATTCTCCTCCTCGGGTCACATAACTCAGAAGATGCTGAGTATATCAAGTGTACAAAGTACAGAAGACTAGACAAAGTCTACATAATCAAACAACCTAATGTTCTGACCAAGTTGACAGAACCTGCCCCAAATTCCTCTATGGAATCCGAGGTGGCCCTGTGAGACCCATCTTAGAAGAGATTTTACCGAAAATCAATATAACTTTCCCTAAAAATGGACTGCCCGAAACTTGTAATTCACAATTTGACCTTTCTAATATAACAACAAATTCAACCAAACTCCCGAGCCTACATGCTCGCCACATAGTCCTCCATTATCATATATAGATAAGGGGTCTCTGATCCAAAGTACTTATACTTCACAACTCACTTTAGATACAAGAGTTTGGAGCAATCTAACTGTTCAACGACATACTATAAATACAAATAGTACAAGAAGCCTACCATCAAAATGGGAAGCGTGAAAACTAATGCCTCGACTCATTGTGTGGCCCGACCTCACCTAATCTGCAACTTGGGTAACGTAAAACCAAAGGGCCCACAGAAAAACATTTAAAGACGTTAGCTTGAGTGGACAAAAATAAAGGATTTATAAAATAAATTTGCAATGCTTTCCAATTTTAAAACATCTTTCTCTTTCTCTAAAACCAAGCATGCAATTCGATTTAATGAAATGGACTATGAAATCGTGAGCCGAAAGTAATTCCTTGAAAATCTAATAATGAACCAGAAAATTTGATGATTAGTGAAATCCACTAAAAAACGCAAGTGTGAGGACCCAAAACCATACTAAAAGATCATATCACTCACACTAAAAGTAAAATTCCATACTGAGAATCAAATCAATGAAATCATCAATTATTTAAATATCTGATTCAAACATAGGAGAATTGGACATAATAAAATTGATAAGTAATCAACTGATCAAATATCTGAAATTGGGTAGAAAAATCATTATATCCAAAATCTAACAAGAATCTGCCCAGTAACAATAATGAATAATAAATGGAGGAGATGACTAAGGGGAACCTACCACGTTAGTCATCAAAAATAAAGGAGGTGATGACTAACCTACCACGTTAGTCATCAATGACCAAGGGGGCCTACCACGTTGGTTATCAATTACTGTTTGGAGAGAACTACCACGCTAGATGGAACTACCAAAGGGGGGCCTGCCACGTCAGGTAGTTTACCTGAGGAGGACTACCACGTTAGGTAAAGAAAATGTTACCTGAGAGGGACTACCACGCCACGTAACACATGCATACAAATAATTTAATATATAATGCCTCCAATAAAAATCATAGCTCAACATAAATCTCCAATTAAAATATAAATCTCAATTCGTTAATACTGAAAACTGACTCAAGACAAATCGAATGTCATGATCGAGAAATGATATTTCTGTAAACAAAGCTCTCCCCATAATATCATAAATCATAAGATAAATCTGCAAATTCTCATATGCTCTTAAAACATAACTTAAATCTCAAAACTATCAAAAAAAATTAAAAACAGCACTAAACTCATAAATCGTAAATCTTGCAATTAATATCATCTCGAGTCTCAACAATTAACTCATGAAATCATGAGAAACTCGGCATAATGAAATCCATAAATTCAAGTACTAAACCCAGGGAGTGAAACTTAAACTCGAGATATATAATCATAAATCATAGCAATTCACAACGAAGATTTAAAGCGAGAAATAAATAGTTCAGAAAATAGAATTGCATACACATTGAAATTTAAAACAAAAGTCCACTCACAAATGAAACCGCTAAGCTTGACTTCCGTCAAGATCCTCCACGGTGGCCTCCTGAGCAACATAAATTATTATAAATATTTATTTTGACGGACAAGATAATAATTCGAGATTAATTTAAATAAACCAATTAGGGTTTGCTCGATAATTCTCACGCCTATAATCTATTGATAAATCTTGAACCTCAACTAATTTAAATATCAACAAGTCCAATTATCTAATTAAATTTGACAAAAGTCTGATGGTTGGATAATCGTGGTTCGAAATAACGAACAAGCCGAAACTAAATTAATCGAACTCAAATCCAAACACCCAAAACATATACCGTTACATTTATAACATCGAGCCCAACCTAACAGACTAAAACACTTCACCAAAACAGGTAGCACTCGCCAAGCTGCTGTACATGGGTATTTAATGATCTAGGGTTGTTCCAACAGGGATCGATGGCCCTAGATTTCTAGCTAGCGAGCAAACCGAGAAACTTTAGCAATGATGAAGAGATGAGGGATGGAAAGAGTGAGTGTGTGGTTTAAATAATGTGCGAGTGTAGTAGAGTGATCGATTTATAAAGAAATGATGAGATGTAAATGGCAATCAAGCAAGTAAGTGCAAGTACGTAAATACAAGTAAAGTAAAGGAAAGTGTGCAAGTTTAGAAAACGTTGGGGTTTTCAGGTCAACCCAAATCCAATGCAAAACACTCCAACAACAAACACATGCCAATGTGATTACGAATCAAGTCTCATATCCTAGCCATGCTATGGGTCTAGAACCGTGTTTCCAATGGTATTCGAATGCCATGCTATGGTTCATACGAACTCTCTAGGTGTCTTAAGAAATTTCTCTAAGTTACTTAATACCAAATTCCCTAAAGTGCTTAAGAGGCGTAAAACATCGAAACATAGGAACTCAAACAAGAAACTCATGAACAATCCTCCATTCCACCGATGTTATCGATGTGGAATGGATTTCTTCTAAGGTATTCTTAAGCCTTACTAAGGTCAAAAGAACTCTCCGCAAGGGGATAGAAAGAAAGGAGGCATAAAGCACATGAATTAAGGATCATTCAAGAGTTAAACATGCTCATCATACATATTGCCCATTGCCTAGAGAAGAGTAAAGTGGTCAAACCATACATTCTCATACAAAATAGATCAAATGCATATCAAAGAGTGGCTAATTCCTCAAACACACATCCAACACATGAATCACAAGGAATTTATTCATCATCAAAAGCATCACAAAGTCACATTGGAATAGGGCACACAACCCTAGTCCCCAACAAGTTTATTACTCACTACTCATCAACATAAACATCATCATATTGTAAATCTAAGCTCTAGATACATGATTTGTATACAAATTAGGCCTCTAATCTAATTAAAAAAGAAGCTTCATAGAGTGATGATTAAGATTAAAATATGGCCAAAGCTTCACATAAATCACATTGTGAGCTTGATATTCATTTGATCCTAATGATTCTAAGACAGATAAAGTGATCCAATTCTATAGACCATTTGCATGGAAAGTTGGAAACGACTCACATTATTGACGAGAAAAGCTTACCTAGAGACGTTGTATATACAACTAATTTCTCACATTCATTGGTCTTGTGCTAGTTATATAATGCACGGTGCACTAGGTAAGTTCTTTTCCAAATTAACCCCTAAACCTGAGTGTCTTCAACTATTTGCAGAGTTGTGTGTGGAGGAAGGCAAATGGTAAATGGAATTCAGATGATTGCATTATCAAAGTTAATTTTTCAATGTTGTTCCAATTCTGCATAATGTGACGGCTTGATTGGGTACTACAATGAAAGTTACATTATGCGGTACTTTCGACAATTCCCTAGCGCTTGATCAGGGATAGAGTAAAGCTATTTGTACCTCATTTGTGGATGCCATTGTAAATTACTTTGCTAGTAGAAGTGAAACTTACCTGTACCTCTATAGTAGAGATGTTTCCCACTTAAATAGGTAAGTTCCACCTCTATTAGAGATTCGATCCACAATGGTCCAGAAATGTGACGGTTTTACAACATCTCATTCTTTAGAGTAGAAACGGAATAACGTAGACATAGCTTGGGGGAGGGCTCCTATTTTCCGAGGAGAAACAAATTCAGGGCTCTGTTAAACTCACTGGAGCTATTTTTGAGTCAATCAAAACTCCATCAACAAACATTTTGAGATATACTTGGATTATATGCAGATTTGAAAATTGAGAAACAACTTATCAGATGATCATTGTGCTACTCACGCAAAACAATAATTTTCATTGAAGAGGTATCACTAACCTTTAATCAACCATAATTTTATCCAACCGGAGTCTGTCTGTCATTTCACCATTCACAAGTTTCCTAAGACCAATTTTTAGCTCTTGAATTCCTTCCCCCAAAATAGCACAGACAGGATATATAGGAACATCTTGTACCCTTCTTTTCAGTTCTTCATGCACTCCCTCGGTCCCTTCCTCGTCTATTTTATTTGCCACTATCAGCGATGGTCGATCAGATAAACCCTCTTGATGGTACTCGAGCTCTAAGACTAAATCCCTAAGCTGTTCCCAAGGTGGGGTTCCCTTTTGACCATCCAATCCAGCAGCCAAGTCCACCACATAAGCTAGAACCTTTGTGCGTTCTATGTGGCGCAGGAATGCATGTCCAAGGCCACGATTCTCATGGGCACCCTTAATGAGTCCTGGAACATCAGCAACTGTGAGTGATAAGTCATCAAAGTTTAGATTCCCCAAATTGGGTCTAAGAGTTGTGAAGGCGTAATGGCCCACTGCAGGCTTAGCCCTAGATATAGCCCCTAATAGAGTACTTTTCCCAGCATTTGGCATTCCCACTAGGCTCACATCAGCAATGCTCTTTAGTTCTAATATGAGAACTGCTTCAGAACCAGGCAAACCAGCACCGAGGTTCAACTGATCATTATCAGATACTTGAGCATCTAACCAATCAGTTTTGGGCTTCTTTGGGATTTTGAGAGACACACTGCCTAGACCACCTTCCGCACCACGAGCAATAACTAACCGCTGACCTCTTACTGTTAGCTCAGCAACGTTGTCTTGAATTTGTTCTTGTTCCTCGGTCTCATCTTCTGTGCAAATTTCAGAAAAAGAAGATGGAGGTCGAGTAGGAACATCAGTCGATTCAACTTGGGTGGTTTCCTTCATGCGAGCTGGTTCCTCAACAATTCTTTCAGGTTGAGCTGATGAGCTACCAGTATCCTCAGCCATATTTGGGCCAATAGGGGCAGATTGGTCAGATCCAGTTATAGCATCAATAGGAGCACCTGGAAGCTCCCACGGATCCAATTCTTTAGAAACATGGCTTTCAGCAACAAAAGGAATTTCACCCTTCATAAGATGAATCACCGTACCAATGGGCACTTGGGCAACCTACCAAAATAAAAAAGATTTTTCACAATAAATTTCTACTTTTTAATTTGAATAGGTGGGATATGAGTACGAAATGAGGACTGATAAAAAGAGATAACCTTATCCGCTCCTCGGGTTCCAATTTTATTCTTCGAGGATCCATGTCCCCCTCTCTGTGCAATCTGCAAAACATCACAACTAAAACTTAATTTTGTCAATGGATGACAATAAATCTATACATTATCCTGAAACATGGCAAATAGAAGAGTTAGTACAAGGTGAGGTTGCAAACCGCTGAAGTCCCAAACTGTTGGAGAACATTCCAAAATCACATCACCACCTCTTCCACCATTCCCACCTACATTGCTCTGGGGTTAAACGCAGAAGTGATACAAAGCAGGAAGTTTCACAATTTTCAAAAACAAAAAGTAAAACACTTGAGGTAGCTTGAATTGAAGTACAATATAAGATGCGGCTCATTCGATAAATGATTATAGAGAACCCACCATCAGGTATGCCATGGCGATCATGGCGACTACGGCGAGAGCTGGAGCAACCACTGCCACCACCACCCCCTTTAGCGTATAGCCTAAACCTGTCTATCATTCTCCTTTCCTAAAAAGGCAAAAGTCCCAAATTTCCGAAGATACAATGCTTTAGATAAAGACACTCAAATCAAGAAAAATGGTAACAATTAGGATTGATGAGAGGAGGAATGTAGCAACCTGTAGAGGGGCGAGCTTCGACTTCTTGTGGGGAGTATCTGAGTAAGAACAAGATAATGAAAAAATCCATGGAGACTTGGTTGACTGCCTCAAGGCCTTTATGTGCCAAAGTGGTTTTGCGCGGTGTACCCACATCTGTCTCCGTTTTCTTATCTCTCAAACTCTTCTTATGCTTGAATTTAAACTACCTATCCCCAGTATTTTCTATACATTCATGTGGATGGCCTGTGAAAACAGAGAAATGAACATTGAATAGACGAAATAGAGAATTCTTTCTAAAGACCAACTGCCTTGATATCCCTTCTTTTGTTTTTCTCTTTATATTGAATTGCATTAGTACAATTTGTATTTACAAAATACTTTAATGCACCCTGGGGTTGTTTGGTGCTTGCTGTTTTTTGGGTAATATGGCTAGAAAGAAATCAACAAATCTTTGAGGATAAGGTGGGAGCGGATCAAGAGGAGTTATGGGACAGAATTAAGTTTTGGAGTTCTTTGTGGGTTTCGGTTACTTATGAATTTAGAGATTATTCCTTTGCAGATATTCTTAGGGATTGGAAGGCAGCTGCTGTTTAACATGCTCAGTTTTATTGTTCAATTAAGGGGTCTTGGGATAGTTTTTATTTTGTATTTAGGGACAGGATGTTAGATGCTCATTAGTGAGCTTAGATTTTATTGTTCAGGCTTCAAGGGTTGTTGTTTTCTTAGGTGCTTTGGGTGAAACATCCGTTTCTCCAAAGCTGGCCTCTCCTGTGGATCGCTTGTCCACTGTACTGTTTTCTCTCTTTATTATCTTTTAATAAAGTTGGTATCGTTTCAAAAAAAAAAAAAATTTAATGCACTACTGCCTAAATTCACCACAATCATCACCAACCTTCAAATTATCATGAATTTTAGTTTTAAGAAGTTAACTAAAGGACACCCTTTTATGTAAATTACCTTGCACACTGGTATGGTATTCATGTAAAGCAAGAAAATTATTGAAACTCGAGAGAATAAAGTTCTATAGATTAGCTGCAGTGAATACCATTTCAACAAGAGTCTGAACTAGAATACCATTTATGATTAAACCCACATCTCTTAAACCCTACTACTAACACTAGGGGTTAAAGAAAAAAAAAACAAAAGAAATAGAAACCAGTCAATGCTAAGAAAAACAGAACCCACAAAAATTTCCTCATTGCATATAAGCAATAATCAAAGAAGACCAACGGAAAGAAAGAGGAGAGAAAAAGTCACCTGCTTTTGCGTCTATGTGAGGTGAGAGTGTAAGAAGGACTGAGGTCTGCGACTACTTGCTTTACACAAAACGCTGAAATGAGTGAAGGTCTGAAATTGCAAGCAAGGCTGAGAATGAGAATGAGCAAAGCCGCAACGAGAATAAGAACACTACTCCCGGTGTGGCTTTGTGGGTTGAAAGGTTGGGCCGGGTCGCAGGGATTGATGGGCTGGTTTTGCATTTGATTAAAAAATAAAAAGGCAAAGTTTCAAAGGCCCAAAGAAATAAGCTTTTTCGTCCACTGTATAGACATTAAGCTTTTTTGTCATGAAAATTGCTTGAGATCACAAATTATTTATTGTTGGGCAAAAAGGAGGCTTTAATAGTCCTAACGAAAGAAAACTAAGAAGCAATAAAACTTGGCTTCCACAAGCCATCTTTATATTTCTTGAGATGTTTTTTTTTATGTATGTGACATCAATCACATCAAATAGAATCCAAACTTGGTTGAGGGATCATGACGAAGTCATATATTTTCAAAAAAAAAGGGATTGCTGCATTAAAACCACCTTGAGATTCATCCATAACTCAATTCCACAACGTTGAAATCACAGACTCTATGAGCTCTGACAAATAAACCAAATATCAAAAACCCAGAAAACTTCTCAAATTAATGAAAAACTCAATTCTGTAACCTCATTTCCCAAATTCAAAAACCAAGTTGACAATGAAAACTATCCATAGTTCATATATACAGTCGGAGACACTAATTTCACAATGAAAAACCTACAAATTCCACCCAATTGAAATTCGAACAACCAAACAACACAAACCACAATTCTTATGCAAACAACAATAAAATCAACCAACCCAATGATGAAATGAATTCGAAACCATATAAAAAATAAAAACAATCTGAAAATGGATGGATACGTTCAATATTTGCACAAAGAATTCGAAATTAAAAACAGAAAAGCAGATGTGGATACCTCTAAGAAGATGGTTGGGTAAGGCTTGAAGAAATCTGAAGCTTGAATTGGTCGAAAACTTCGTTCTGGATGTTTTTAACTCGACTTCAACAGAGAAAGATAGATGTCCCAGTAGAGCTCTTCTTCTCCTCTTCTTTCCCTTCTTTTCACAACGACTTCTAGAAAGATTTTACGATGAATCCACGAAAGACGGACGAATCTCGGCAACGATGAGTAGATTGATGAAGGCAATTGAATTCAGACACAGAGAAGGAGAACCGACCGGAAAAAACGACGGAAGAAAAGAAAAAAAAATTGAGGCGAGGGTAAAACGAAAAAACACTGTGCAAATGAAAAATTCAGAGATAAACGCGAGGGCAAAATGGTTACTTTACTGTTCGTGTGAACAGTAAATGAACAGTGATTTTGGGCGATGACAAATAGTATAGTACTAGGAAAGTAACCCACGCTTTGCTGCGGTATTAATGTGTTGAATTAGTGAGATGATAAAAGTAACTGATATTTTACATATATTACGTCACTGAAATGTTTAAAGTGTTTGCACTTATATTACATTGTTAGCGAATTTCTGCAAAGCTAACGTACATTACAATGCAGAACAAATTTAGAAATTCTATATATTTTAATTCCTGAAAGAATACAATCCCTCTAACTCTCTCAAATATAAAGCTTTCAATTATTATTATTATTGGGCTTTTTGGCTTTAGTAAATCACAGGAACGGCTTGGAGAAATCTAATCTGAACTGAATAGAGAGAGCTGAGTTTTTCTGTCTCAGATGCATCAATTTCTAGGAAAAAAAAATATGCTTATCATCACAGCTGTAACCAAAAAGAAGAAATATGGTGCTGTGGGAAATCAGTACCAAATGAGGGAATAACGTGCAGTGGCAAATTGATACAGCTAGCCACTATTAATAGAAGAAAACTTCGAAAAGACCCAATCACCAACCATACCAAACGCAACCAAGACTCACAAACAGCCCCGAGCTAGGTATACGAAAGTAGCAAAAAATTAGAATTTACCTGGAGAAAAGAGAATAGAGCACACTTGTGGTTGTACTAAAAAGAAGTACCAACCTGCAAATAATTTACAAAGGAAAAGTGTAAATAAATGTCAATTGGTACGTACAGAAAGAACATATTAAGGTATACGATTGATTTTCTTTAGATTTTGTGGACCTCATTTTACATTTTTACACCCACAGAAATGCTAGTATTAGATTAAGATGCACCATAATTAGCCGCCTGAGTTTTTAGGGACGCATGCAGAGAGTAGAAAGGGACATATTGCACAGATATAATTATTATATATATGAAGATAATGAAAGTAACAAATATATAACCTCCTATATATGGTCTAACAATTAATTAATAGGATCAAATGCTTTCTAATTTGTAGATGTTTATGCACAATTTGTATATGTATGCTTTCAGTGGGTTCCTTAAGGGCAAAGCACAAACTGAGGCTTTGTCATCTATCTGCAGGCAACCGAGTACATACAAAATCTAAGTATATAAAAAATATTATATGCAGATCGAGTTTACAATTAACCACTTAGCTACCAGATTATAGTGATTATTTCCAACCCACTACTTCCGACAACTATCATATATTATGTTTTTATCTGCAACTGGTAACAGGACTCATCAAACATAGCCAACATTTTAGAAGTTATTTTCTTACCTTCCTGTTTTCCCCTTCTCCTTCTGTTTCTTCCTTTCTCCCTTGTGAGCTCAATAAACCTCTTCCTGGTTAATGAGACTTACCAACTTATGGTTTAGCCTTCTTTCTGTATTAAATGAACATGATCCAAGGGTGAGGTTTCCAAATTAGCTTGTATATTGTTCTAAATCCCTATTTGTATCTTGCATTTCATGGAAGAGATTAGCATTTTGAGTCCTAATTCCATCATTTTAAAGGCAAAAGTTAAGTTGCTAATATTTCCAAACAAATAACGAATAGGAGAATTTCCTTATTATACTTTTAAACATATATAAAACCTATAATTACCAATAAAAACATAAGCGCAAGACATGTTATCCCTCCTCATAGCAACATAAGCACAAGCACCAACAAAAAGATTGAACCAATTACCTTGGCCTTGCTGTCCTTGAGATGTTCTCGAGGGGCAGGTCCAGCTTGAGGTATGCACTCTTAAAGATGACATTAGCATAGCTGCCACCGTTTACCAATACCTTGTGCATCAGGTCGGTATGGACTTTGGCAGATATTACAAGAGGTGTCACGATACTGGCTTCCTCTTCGTCAGAGAATCCTATATTCCAAGGGTCTCGTTTGTGCTTCTTATGTACCGGTGCTGACTGTACCGAGAAACACTGAAGGTGTTGCCTAGCCTCCTTCACGTGAGATTTATGCTCAGACCGTGAGGTACCGAACAGGGTTGGGCCTCCACTGATGGTGAAGATCTCTTTTCGGTAGCCCTGGGGGCCTTGGCCGGTGTATTGAGCAGGCTTCCCGTCTCGGTGTAGCTGCTCTGCAACGTCTCTGAGGGTCTGACAATCCTCGGTGTCGTGAGTCCCGGACTGGTGGTGGGTACAGTATTTGCCGGTATTAATCCGGGTGCCGGCGTATGGCGGTTTCTTCCATTGTTGAGGGAAGAGTTGGGGGTTTTGCTTGTAGATCTCCTCCATGGAGGTGTTAAAGACTGTATAGACTGGTAGCGCACTGTCGGTACCCTCTGATTTGATGGACTTCCTAGGCCGGTTGTATCTCTAGGAGCTCTTCTTCTTGGGGTACCGGTTATACCTAGTTTCGGTCCAACCTTGGCTCAAGGTGCCCACCTGGTTGATACCGGAGGCTTAGCTGTATGGCCGCTGATCTTGATAGGTTTGGGATCCAGAGTAGCCAGAGTATTGTCCGGAGAATTGCCCCTGATCTTGCCGGCTAGAGTATGGCTGGCTACATGGTTCTGAATAGCCGGCATCGACTTGGTATACCGGTCGGTACTGCTGGTTTTGGGGAGCTTGGTGTTGGTGATTCTGCTCCCAGCGGGGAGGATCGTACTTTCGGTTGTTATCCTGGCTGCCCCAGCTGGTGTTTCGGTTATTCCCCCGGTAGGAATTACCCTTGTTGCGTTTATCGCCATGCTGAGAGTCGTCGACCCTTGGTGTGTTGATCTGCTCTTGCTTGCGCTTATCCCCGGTAGAGTCCACGGTGGTCGTGGAGGCTGTGTCGGCCTTATGCATCGCGTTGAGTTAAGATTTTCTCTCGAAGGTCAGGTAGTAGCTTCGGGCATACTGGCTACTTCGGTTCATAAGCTCAGTGTAGGTGAGGACAACGTTTGAGGAGTTGAGCTTCTTGAGGAACTCCCCCGCTTCTAGGCCGTCCTGGAATATCTGGGCTGTTTGGACATCGTCCTTGGTGGTGCACCGCCGATAAGCAGCCTTAAACTGCTCCATGTAATCAGCCAAGCGTTCACCCTTGACCTGTTGGAAGCCGGTGAGCTCCCCCACCGAGTAGAAGAAGCTAGACTTCGTGGCGTACTCGGTAGTGAACACTTTGACCAGTTGCTCAAAGCTGTCGATTGACTCTGGTTCCAGTTGAAATTCCGGTATGTCGGATTGTCCCAACAACGGTATAGTCGTCTTAAACACTAAACGGAGAGTAAACACAACTTTGAACAAATTAAAACTTAACCTCTCCACAACTTAGGTTCTAACTATTGCACAAGCAATACACAATTGATTACAAACAATATGCAACAAGCACAATCAATTGTACAACCTAGATTCTCAAAGTGTGCATCATACTAGCACACCACGGACTATATCTATATATGAACAAGCATACAATATGCTAAGCAATTAAGCACAATATAGATAACAACACAATCACACAAGCAACACAACAATGGTCACCCGGAACCTCTACCTCTAGAGGAAAACCGGAGGGGAGCCGTACCCCACGCTCTTGAATCACACTATGAAAAACGCCAATTGGCAAACACGCACAAGGGGAAATCGTTTCCAAACTCAAACACTATCAACCTATTGACTAGTGGCAGTTCTAACCTTGTGTAGTTTCCAATTGCTCCTTCAAGTGCACCTTCCTCAAGCTTCTCCAATTGAACCTCACCGGCGTGAACCTTCAATCGCAAGAACCACGGCTGTGCAATGATGTATGTATGAATGTGTATTGAACCGTTCAACTCAGCAAAACAACAATTAACGTTTGCTAGAGTTGAACAAAATCTCCTTAATCCTATCAAAGGCTAAACAAGCTTGTATCAAGCAAATCAAAGGTTTAGCTTATGGATTATAAGTGGAGCATCAAGGGAAGAACCTATAGCATGGAACTAGGCTCACTCAATAACCAAAGAACTCTCTCAAAATGTATTTTCGACTATGGGGAAAGAGTTGGCCGAAATTAAACAAAGGGATTCTATTTATAGAAAACAGTCCAGCAGCATTTGCGATCGATCGCACGACATTATGCGATCGATCGCACAGTGTAAAATAAAGAGACAGAAGCGTCTGGAAGTGAAAACCCTTGTTTGCGATCGATCGCATAACATGTTGCGATCGATCGCACGAAAAGTTTCAACGGAAATATTGCGCACTAAATTTGAAATGCAACGGTCAAAACTGCTGACGTGGTGCGATCGATCGTATGAACAGTGACGATCGATCGCAAGGCATAAAACAGCCTTAAACATAAAGGAATGCTAATCAAAACAAATCTATAAGAAGATCTAGCAATCCTAACATCATAAAATCAAATGTATGAAACAATGCATACAAAATAAGCACTCGAAACTTGTGATACAAGACACGAGTGTGGCAATCAAGCATCTTATACTTATGTGATTCACATCATAAGTGAAAGGAAAACAACTTAGATAAACCTAGGACAACAAGGAAGACTAAATGTCAATGAAGTGCATGTGCATATGCATGAGTCATACCTTGAGATAAGAAAAGCGTCTTCACGAACCATCTCGAGTAAGAACAACCTAAGCCACGACACCTAATCCCTAAACAATCTAGCATTGAATACAAAACACATGCTAATACAAGGGAAGAGGTTTTGTCAAATAGGAAATAGCCAATAGCAAATATTTTGCCCTTACACCAGATGATAGAACCACAACATGGCCTCCTGTGTTAAGGTGTTGACAAAGGCGTGGCACCAGTCCTCATCGGTATAGCCCTTGCCATTGTATGCTGACTGAAAGGCGGTCCCATGCATCACGGGGTCCTCCTTACCGGTATAGGAGTCCATCTTCAAATTCTTGAAGTCTCGGTTATATTCATGGATTCTCCTGGTGAAGGGGTCGACTGGTTTTTTGGCCATACCGAGGCTAGGCGCGCTCTTAGAGCTACCGGTCTCAACCTTCCTGAGCCGGTCATTGAACTCCTTGAAGAGCTTGGTCAGAGCGTCATCCCTGCCAGTGTCTGGTTCCGGGGCTACACTTCGGGGCGGTGGATCTTGGTTATCGGTCCCATCGTCCTTAACAGGGTGGACTACGCCCCCGGCATATAGGTGGGAGACCTTAAAAGCCGGGATTGGTTTGGTCTGCCTGTTCGGTACAGGCTGAGCAGGCCGGAGAGGTGTCTCGGTCCCGGGTGGCACCGAGCCTAAGTGGCTAGGTGTGCGCTCTTGGTTGAGCTGCTCCCGTAGTAGACTGATTTCCCGGGCACTGGCCTCCTATGCTGCGAGCTGGTCGCGGCGCATTTACTGCCAGGGCTTGTTGTCGGTACACCCAGCCTGGTCTTACCGGTACAGCTGGGGTAGTGCCAGGGCTTCGACTGCGGCCTGGGGCTTACCTTGCCGTTGGGGCATTGCCAGGGCTAAATACTCGGTAGGGGGTCCCAACCGAGTTGATAGACGCCGCTGGGGCGTTACCTGTGCCGCTGGGGCATGGTCACGGCAGTATACCCGGTAGGGGATCCCTACCGAGTTGGTGTGCTATCAGGCCCAGAGGTGGGCTGCCCAGTGATGGTGTGCTAGTCCTGGCCCAGCATAGTGGTTGTACCGGTACAGATATGAAATGGTAGCAACATAGTAAGTATGCATATAGATACGAAGGCCATGAAAACTTCATAGGAATCTTAAAATTAGGAATCCGCATTTACACTCACAAATGGTCGATTTAGTAAAATATGGAAGTCCATCATCGTTGGCTATGTTTGTACTACGGAGCGTAAGCCTTTCTCAATATCTTTGAGAAGCAATTTCAATCCGTCAAGATCCCATGAACCCTAGAATTTGAACGTACTAAATATACATTTATGTGCAAACAATAATCATGTTTGAGGATACAATAACAAACACGCACAATATATATATATATAAGCGGAATAGAACATAAATGAAGATGTATTTAGTGCATATGAGGTACAAGGGAGATGTAGAGCAGATTGCTGCAAAAATAACTAGACAAAATAAAAATAAATATAATAAATCAAGTATATGAATTTTTGAATTAAAACGCAATGGATCAAATATATAAGAAACCATGTGAATAAGAAACCATTTGAATAAAGATAATTTTTACTGAATTAAAACGCAAGGGATCAAATATATAAGAAACCATGTGAATAAGAAACCAATTGAATATAGATAATTTTTACTGAATAATTTCAGTACTTACAATTAAAACTTTAATGCATATGGAGCACAAGGTTTACTGGGATTACAAATTGCTCAACACATGAGTGCCTATGAACTAGAGAAATGAACAAAGGAAAAGATGGGAGAAATGAAGCCTGTCTTCAACTGCAAGGAAAGTTTCCTTTTATAGGCCTCGGAAGGCATCTTACTGTTGTTATTGAGATCCGAAAAATGCAGGGAGCCATCACATTTCTGTCGGCCCGTGCTCAAATAGTAAAGTTACTGAATTATTTTTCGCCTGTGAGTGAATAGTAACTTGTCGGAAATTCAATCATCTATATGGAGAATAGGGGTTCTGACTGTCTTGGAAGTATTCTCCTAGTGCCTCATCAGGATAGTCAGCCCATTTCTACTTTCCAGGAGGAGGACGGGTGTGACCACATGATGCTGAAGAAGAGGATGAAACAATATCGTTTTGGTCTTTTTCATCATCATCATTGCTTAATCGAGCAGCTTGTTCAAGGAGTTGATTGGCCAATTCTTTTAATTCGGCTGACTTGGAGAGGGATGCTTTGGACTTTTCTTTGGATTTAGAGGACTGTGAAAATGCTGGTGACTGAGTGACTAGGGTAGCTTGTGGACTATGAGTCTGAAGAGCTGGCAGTGAGTGAGGTTGCCGAGTAGCTGGTGACTGTGATGTGTTACTTTTGAATTCTTCATTGACTTGGAAAATAATTCTGTCATGCTTGAATTTATCCCACCATTTGACTACAAAGTGCCTAGATACAATATTATCTTTGGCCTCATAATGCCATTTTAAAATCCAAGGAACTTTAATTGTATTTAGCCATGAAGTGTAATATGGCTGGAAATTGGGACTGGTACTGAGTGAAGATCTGGGTTTGGGCAAAAAACTCAATTGACTTCTATAGGGATTCAGGGAGTAGACTAAAGAACATGCCATGGGCTGCCCACCACCCTAAAAACCATACAGGGAATTCGGATTTAAAGAATTTATCAAAATTGATAAACCATGAGTGACTCATATCCTCAGTTTGGTGGAGGAGGACTTTTGACCAAGCTTCTTTGTAGTCATAATAGGAGACAGAGATATCTCCTTCACAGTGTCGAGCAAAAGGAGGGTCGTTCCATTGGGCTTGACTAATGATCTTGATAATATGTAGGGAATGGTATAGGATTTTTGACTGATCCCTTTGATCGGGGATTGCTTTAATGGAGAGTGATCCTGTTTTGTAAAGAATTTCAGTATAGAATTTGAGTGACTGGGAATGATGATTTGGCTGGAAATGAAAACTAGGGGGAAAAATGCTTTTGCAAGTGTCTGGGGGAATTTTAGGTGACTAAGGTCTGGTTCAATGTAAAATAGATTGAAACTAATTCTAGTAGCATACAGAGAGGTTTTCCTATAATTGACTGGGTTTTGTGAATATGTCTGGGAATCAGACTTATAAGGATCATATTGGGTTACTAAAGCTGACTGGTAATTAGGGCGAATGTTATCTATAGTAGTAAACCTGTTACTAATAGGAAGTGGTGGATGACCTGGGTAAGGAACCAGACTAGAAGAATGGGATGACTCTTTCTTGACTTCTGATTCTTCTTTTTTGACTGGGCCAAAGGATGCTGGAAGCTGTCTTCCAGATGATCTAGTGTTGGGCTTCATGGGTGGTCTTGGGCCTGACATTTTGATCCCTGTAGGAATTCTCGTGTTAGAAAATCTGGTATGTGATTGTCACTGCCTTTGATGAATGCAATTTCAAAATCAAAAATACTTAAAATTGCTTGCCATCTAGCAAATATTTGTTTACTAGCAATATTTTGAACATCTTTTTCCAAAACATGTTTTGCACTTTTGCAATCAACTCTGACTAAAAATTTTTGATTTAATAAATCATCTTGAAATTTTGAAATACATAAGTGTAACGACCCGGACCCAATTTACGTATTTATTAGTTAATTTTACGGTGAATTAGTGAAGATTTCAATTTAGAGTTTCAATTAGTGCCTTTTTAGGGGTCCCCGAGATGACATTTATGTCGATTAAGAATTTAAATGAACTTTCTTCACGAAAGATGTACGGGACGTTAAACTGAGCTCGTAGACATGAAGTACGTCTAAGACAGAGTTCGTATGAAGGAGTTATGATTCACGGAAGTTAGATTACTATTTATGGAAGTTTCTATTTTAGGAGCTTCCGGATTGGGGGGTTTCCATTTCAGTCCACCCGTTTCTCTCTCCTTGCCCGTCTCTCTCCTTCGACCCGCTACAGTACCCGGTGACTTTCACCGGTGATATCTTTGCCGTCCGGCCACCTCAAGCCTCGAAACCAGTCACATCTTGTTTGTCTCTCTTCCCTCTTCAACCCTATATCAAGCTTTCTTACCAATTCACGACGTGCGAAGAGAATCGAAGCAAAAACCGAACCCAGGCATCACCGTACTGTTCACCGACGCAGATTTCATTTCCGGCCAATTCGACCGGTAAGACCTATTGGGTCTTGGACAGCTCTTCACGTCGAACTTGTCTATGCAAGTCTCGTGCCTGAATTCTTCCCGGAGTGAGAGAATTTTAGTGTTAAAGCTTGGAGCAGCCGGACATTTCGAGGCAAATTCGTTCAATTCTACTCCGATCTAGCCTTCATGCCAGGTATGAAAGTTGACCCTGGTGATGTTGCGAGTATGCCAGTAATACTTGGTGGCCATCGGAGGTGGTTGACCGGCAGCGCGTGGGGCTCCTCGCAGCCGCTTGTGGCGGCGCGTCCAGCCTCCGATGGTGGTGCATTTCAGTCCTTTAGTTTGTGCTTTCCGTTACGAGCATAACAGTATATGTGTTGTAGGAAACTCGTGAAGTTTGAGAATTAATCCGGATTAATTTAGGTTCGTTATCGTACGAATTGTAATTGACTTTACCGTGTGACCGTCAGATGGTCACCGAAATGGATTAGCACGTTAAGATAGTTATTTGGAGAGTTTTGAAGGGTTGGATTATAGGAATTAGATCAATTGGTTATTTAAAGAATAATTTTGATTTGTGGGTTTGATAATTAGTTTACGTTCGTTCGACTTATCGAACCGCGACGATCCGACCGTTGGATTCGTCACTGAGGGTGATGGATGATTAGATTTATCGATACGCAATTTAATAGTGGGATTGAGTTTCGAGACGTATTGTTGGTTTAGCATTGTGAGAATTAGCGGGGAAACCCTGGTCGGGATTTTAAAGTTAAATCTCGAATTATTGTGTAGTCCGTCAAATAATAAACAGCTTTGATTCGTGTTATTCAGGAGGACGTTGAGGGGGACCTTGACGGGCGTCGAGCCTAGCCGGCAATCTGTGAGTGGACATTTGTTTTACATTAAATTATGCATGCAATTTTTTTTCAAAAATATTTGTGATTCTAAAGAATATAACAATTATGCTATTTTTCATGCATCGAGAATTTGAGTTAATAGAAGATTCTTCTGAGAATAGAGGAAATAATATTTCAGTTTAGTTTATTTAGTAGTTCTCATCCCACCACTTTATCCAGTCACCAGTATATCCAGTCGTCAGAATATCTAGTCATCAGTATATTCAGTCGTTCTACTTAGTTTCTAATAATTAGCTTCCAGTTGTCAGCTTCTAGTTGTCAGCATCCAGTTATTAGTCTTCAGTCATCAGTACCCAGTTTCTAGTGAGTCCAGAAATTAGTATCCAATATCCAATATAAAATCTTTTAAGAGAGGGTTCAAATACTTTTATTCAGCTTCAAACCCTCATACAGATCATGACAGGACCCGCCCCAGACTCCACCTTGGAATCCGAGGTGGCCCTGTGGGGCCCACCTTAAGGAAATTTCTGCCGAAAATTCGGCAAAAACTCCCTTAAAAATGGACTACCCAAAAACCTGCAGTTTCACATTCCCAACACTTCTAAAATAATCTAACAAAACCAACCGAACTCCTGAGCCTGCTTGCTCACCACGACAAAACACAAACTTCCACCATCGCACAAAATCAAAGGTTCCAATCCTTTAAGTCCACTACTTTAGAAAACTGCATACAATAAGATTTTGGTAATTCAGAGCATACAATGACTCAACAAGATTTTCTTTTACGTACACAACTTAAGAAGAAGATTACTAAGGTAATGGGAAGCAATGGTGAACTATGCCTCGTCCGTAAAGTGGCCCGACCTCAACTAATCTGCAAATCTGGGCAATTTAAAAACCGAAAGGCCCAGGGAAAAGCATTTAATAAAAATGTTAGAATGAGTGGACAAAAATAATATTATCGGAAAAATAATAATATTATGCTTTCCCAAAATTTTCTTATTAAACAGTGTGCATGTAATTATTTAAATTAAGAGCTCAAAAATCATAAATTTCCATCCGATAAAAATGTTGGGGAAATGGTGGGGAGGAGAGGTAATCACACCATACTAACAATATATCAACGTCTCCCTATCTCCCGTACGTATTCACTCGCCACAAAGGCAAGTCGAACACTGGGCACCGGTGAGCTTATCACCACAGATAAGTCATCACCTCGTCACACAGACAGATGGGCTCCGGGGACTCCATCCCCTCGCCACGAAGGCGGAAAAACCAGCATGCATGCAGCTACGGGTAACTGTATGGTGATGATAACATGTAGGGAAAATCACTGAAACCTCTCAAGGAAAACATTGAAAACGCTCCCCAAAATCAAATCATAAAATATTGAGGCTTAATACGAAAACTCATCACGAAAAAGATAGCTCGGAAGGAAAAATTATTTCCTCAAATATCCCTTAAAAACCATTAAGCCTCAAATAATACATTTCCCCAAAATATCCTCATATAACAGAAAGTCTCAAATGCTAGCAAAACATTATCTCGAGCCTCAATAAAATTTCGGGAAGGAAAAATAGATCCGCATATTTAAAATCCACAAATTCAATTGTCGGATATGGAAATAACACTGAAATAACACTCGTGCCCGAGAAATACGTATAAATCATGTGATTAACAGTTCATAACGAAATATAATTTCTCGAACAATGAACCATAAATCCCATAATGCAAAATTTCTCGTAAAGAATCATAGGCCAAGTCTCGAGCTAATATTTTTAAAGGCTATGAAGCTGGCATAACTCAGAAATCCAATAAAAATTGGAAATCGAAATAAGAGAATCATAATCCGTGCCCGAGGCTTAAAATCACAAATTAAGTATGATAAACAAGGATTTATTATGAGAAATAATTATCTTAAAATTTAAAATTTGCATGCACATTTAATTTAAATCAAAAGTCCACTCACAGATTTTTCGGCTAACCCTCAAGCGTAGCACAAATTGTCCTCGGTCGATGGCTCAACTCGTCCTCCTGGACAAAACGAATTACGCTAAAAGATTAATTTGACGATCGAGCGATAAATTAGAAAAATTGACCAATTAACTCAATTAGGGTTTCCATCGGGAAATTCGTGTTTTCTCCAAATCCAACTATAAATTTCGAAACCCGTGACTTCTCAATATTTACTCTTCTACTCTTCGACACATTTAATTATCCATAATACTCGGCGACACATCCCACGGTCGGATTGTCGCGGTTCGATAAATCGAACGAACCACAAACCGTAATCATACTTTAATTAACCACAAGATCTAATTTCAACGATCCAACCACACAACATCCTCCAAATTAATATCTTAATATCCCAGTCAAATTCGGTGACCATCCAACGGTCACGCATTAAAGTAAATCGTACCTTGTACGTAAATTAACCCGAAAACAATCAAATTAAATCTTAAACTTCGGTAACTTCCTACAAACCATATATCAACATGTCCGTAAGGAAAAATACAAGCTAACGGACCAAAACACATCACCATTGGACGCCGGACGCGCCGCCACAAGTGGCTGCGCGTGGCCCCACGCCCCGCCCGACCAACCATCTCCGATGGCCACCAAAATTTAACACAAGATTCCCAAGGACACAAGGAACAAGTTTTGTAACTACCTCAAGGTCCGAATCGAAGTAGAACTCCACGCATTTGGCTTAGAAGTTTCGGGTGGCCGGATTATCTTTTCCCCGATCCGCCGCCGTCCGGCGGGGTTAGGTCTCGAAACCGGTGGCGTTGGAAAGCTCTCGAGGAGGGCTTCAAAGCCCAGTAGGTGGTGCAAGGCATCGATGCCGGAAATTGCCAAAACGAACAAAAGAAGATCACAGTCGCCATTGCGACATTGAGGACTATTTTCGGCGGCCACCGGCGATGGTTCGCCGTGAAACTTGTTGGGTTTGGAAGAGAGAGAGAAGACGAAGAGATTGGGGGCTATGGTAAGTCATGGGGTGGCCGGAAACGCAAGAAATCGCCGACGGAAGTCGGCGGTACTGTGCGCGGGGAGAGAGAGTCGGGAGAGAGAGAGAGAGAGAGAGAGGAGAGAGAAAGTAAAGACAGAAATGGAAATTTCCGGTTTAGGAAATTTCCTTAAATTCCAACTTCCCGAAATAGTAACTCATATTCCATGAACCATAACTCTTTCGTACGAAGTCTGATTTTTACGTACTTTATGTCCACGGACTCAGTTTAACGCGCTCTACATCTTCCATGAAGAAAGTTTATCCGAAAACTAAACGAAACAAAAAGTCATCCCGGAAACCCTCTAAACGTACTTTCCGAAGTTAAAAACTTCTTCGAATTAACTTAAATTTTCAATAGAATTTATTTAATATCTTTCTTCGATACGGGTCGTGACAAACTTCCCCCCTTAGAAAATTTCGTCCTCGAAATTCAAACTTGTGAAAGAAAAGATGGGGATTTCCTCATTGTGATCCAAGTAAGTCCTTGAATAATAAGTTTCCACCAAAGTATCTTTACTAGTGACATAATCTTGCTTTGAAAGACTAGCTCCTTCTGATCAAAATCTTGCATTAGCTCCTACAGAAAAACCATGTCTTGTTTCAAAATAATAGGTACTTGTAGAATATAGACACATGGAACACTTCAAGCACTTGACAAATCCGTTGAGATCATTCCAACCGATATGCCACAGCGCCAATTCTCACCGAAACGACACAAGGGTCCCAAAAACCTTGGACCGAGCTTCCCATGCTAGTCAACATGTACAATACCCTTCGAATATGCACAATTAAGAAATATCTAATCACCCAACTTGAAGCTTAAGTTAATTTCCACAATGAGCTGCAAAATGATTCTGGCTACTCCAAGCTGTCAAGTCTTTTTCTTATCACCTTGTCCTTATCAATCATGGTTCGTACAATATCTTATGCCGAAAATTTCCTTCCTCCGATGAGTTCTACGCATAAGTGTCCTACACCATTGACGATTGCCAAAAGTTAGTAAGTATATTTAAGATCCGGGGTTGTCGTTCCAACGGAGATCGAAGGCCCTTCAACCCCTTGGCAAATAAGCAACCAAAGAAGATGCACAAATATGATGAGACAAGAGATGAAAAGAGTGGATGGGGCGTGTATGTGACAATGTGTGTGTAGAGGTGTAGTGTTTGGTTTTGGTTTTCAAAGGATGATGAAATGTAAAGACAAGCAACAAGTAAATGCAATAATGTAAAGATGTGCAAATAAAGTAAGATAGGTGTTGGGGTTTTCGGGCAAACCCCGAGTCCAATGCAACTAATGATGCACTAACATGAAACCATGCCAATGTGTCTACGAATCAAGCCCCGTATCCTAGCCATGTTATGGTTCTAGGACCGTGCTTACCTAAGGTATTCGAATGCCTTATTAGGGTCATTCAAACTCTCTAGGTGTCATAGGAGATCCCTCTATGTTACCTAATACCGGATCTCCTAAAGTGCTTAAGAGGCGTAAAAGAGTCGAAGCTTAGGGACCCAAACAAGCAACACAAGTGTAATCCACCACTCCACCGATATTATCGATATGGAGTGGATTCTCTCTAAGGTATTCCTAAGCCTTATTAGGGTCTTAGGGACTCTCCGCGGGAGGGTAGAAAGAAAGGAGGCGTAAAAGCTCATGAATAAAGGATCACACAAATGAAACATGCTCATCACACATATTGCCAATTGCCTAGAGTATAATAAAGTGGTCAAACCCTACACACTCATACAAGATGGATCAAATGCATACCAAAGAGTGACTAATTCCTCAAATATACATCCAACACATATTAAAATAGACAATACACATACTCATAAACCAACAAAGGCATTTATTCATAAATCAAAGCATCACATAGTCACATTGGACTAGGGCACACAACCCTAGTCCCCAACAAAGTAACTACTCACTAAGCATCATAGTATACATCATCAATTTACAAATATAAACTCTAAACATAAGGAAAAGAGAGAGTAGAGATGAGGGATGCTCAATAGATGCTCTCTTGCTCCTCCTTGGCTTTGATGATGGATCTTGATGACTTGGTGAGGATCCCAGCTGCCCAGGTGGTGGAGGATGTAGTAGACGTCGTGGTGATCAACTTTGGTGAAGGGTGGAGGCGGAAAAGAGGTGAGGAAGGTGGAGAAATGGTGGATCCCGTCGCCGGTCGACCGGTCGACAGGTAGTCGTCGACCGGTCGACGAACGAATCGTGGGCAAACCTAGATCTAAGGGAGAAGAGAGAAAAGGGAAAGGGAAAGTGATGGAGATGGGGGCAGCTGAATGGATCACCTAATGGGGCAATAACTAGGGTATATATAGGCAAGGGAAGGGAGAATGAATGGCTAGGATGAGTAGGGCAAGATCTAAGGGTTATATAGAATAAATGAAGGGCAAGGGGGTAAATCCTCATGGGAACAAAAGGAAGGAATAATCAATGGGTGACCTCACCATATCAAGTGTGGTCCTTAGCTGAAAATTAATTGCACAAGTGGATGAGTCACAAGGTTGACTTCGCCTTGACTTTGACCGCGACCCTCGGCGTTGACCAAAGGTTGACTTTGACCAAACTACCGGAATTCTTCTTGCGACTCCTTTCCGGGACTTCATGCTGACTCGTTGACGCTCCAAAGTCGGGGTTGACCACGAGTTGACTTTTGGTCCTCGGGTTGACTTTTCGTCCTTTTGCCGGAAATCTCCAAAAAGCTCCAAATCGCATCCTTTCACTCCCGATATCCATCCGATGCTCGATTCACCTACAATGGTGCAAATCAAGGATTAGAGACACTAAACGGCCTTCGGATTAGCATTACTAAAGTGATTAGAGGCCTAATTTGTATGCAAATTACATACAAATCAACCATTTCCCAACCAATGCTTCAAAGGGGTCATCCCACAGTTGAAAATAAAAGTATTGTTGTAAATAGACTCCATCTCCATCAACGCTAGGTGTACAGTTCAACATCCCATGAGCTGCAAGATTTTAAACCTTAACATATTTTCCAAGGTCGGGAACATGAGTTCTCCCTCTTCGACTGTCCATCTATATGGGGATAAGAAGCAGTGCCAAAAAGAGCTCGAGTTTTCCCTAAGCCGCGAGTGGAGCATTCCAAAATTTCTAAGTAAGGCGAGAATCTCAACCCCAAGTAATTAATTCTGGTACACCACAAAGTCTCATAATTTCTTTACATACCATGTACTTAATTAGTATACCCAAAGCATAGTTCCCTTTAATAGGTAAGAAGTGAGCACACTTGATAAGTCGATCCACGATTGCCCAACCAATAATTTCTCCTTGAGTCTATAATAACTTAAATACAAAATCCATCGTAATAAGTTCTCACTCCCACTTTAGAATGAGTACTAGCTGCAAAAGCCCAAAGATTTCTGGCCCCCTAATTAAACCTTCTGCCTAACAAACACTTATTAACAAAGCTACGTGCAATGTCCCTCTTCATGCTAAACCACAAAAAATGTTCTCAAGTGTTGGACACAATTTTAGTACGCACTTTCTTAATCAATACATATCTTACGTGGACACTAGCCACAATACCAAGTTCCCAACGGTGTTAGTTCCATCCAATAATTCCATTCTAGTGGTATGTAATCTTATAACGAGGGGAAGTCGCACCATTCTTATATGTGAGGAGAACCAATATAATTTCATGCTAAAAACATCAACCCACACATTAGCTCTTCTTAGGTGGAAATCAACGGTGCAAATCGTAAATCCCAATTAACCTTATCGTTCTCCATGGTCTCAAATTAATTCTCTTTAAATGAACACTTAGCTGCAACAAATCACGCCTCCCAAATTAAGACCAATCGCTACTGTAGTAAGCCCAATTGGCTTAGAAGTTTCGGGTGGCCGGATTTTCTTTTCCCCGATCCGCCGCCGTCCGGCGGGGTTAGGTCTCGAAACCGGTGGCGTTGGAAAGCTCTTGAGGAGGGCTTCAAAGCCCAGTAGGTGGTGCAAGGCATCGATGCCGGAAATTGCCAAAACGAACAAAAGAAGATCACAGTCGCCATTGCGACTTTGAGGATTATTTTCGGAGGCCACCGGCGATGGTTCGCCGTGAAACTTGTTGGGTTTGGAAGAGAGAGAGAAGACGAAGAGATTGGGGGTTATGGTAAGTCATGGGGTGGCCGGAAACGCAAGAAATCGCCGACGGAAGTCGGCGGTACTGTGCGCGGGGAGAGAGAGTCGGGAGAGAGAGAGAGAGAGGAGAGAGAAAGTAAAGACATAAATGGAAATTTCCGGTTTAGGAAATTTCCTTAAATTCCAACTTCCCGAAATAGTAACTCATATTCCATGAACCATAACTCTTTCGTACGAAGTCCAATTTTTACGTACTTTATGTCCACGGACTCAGTTTAACGCGCTCTACATCTTCCATGAAGAAAGTTTATCCGAAAACTGAACGAAACAAAAAGTCATCCCGGAAACCCTCTAAACGTACTTTCCGAAGTTAAAAACTTCTTCGAATTAACTTAAATTTTCAATACAATTTATTTAATATCTTTCTTCGATACGGGTCGTGACAGATCATTACTTAGTTTATCAGTTTGGAGATCAGTTTGAGCATGCATGCAGCATCTAGTCGGCAATCCCCTCTAGATGCATGTCACCTGGTCGGCAGTCCCCTCTAGGTGACATACGATGTCTGGTCGGCAGTCCCCTCCAGATAATATACTGACATATGACATCTGGTTGCAGTCCCCTCCAGATGATATACTGATATTGACGTCTGGTCGGCAGTGTAATACCCCGAATTTTCGTTAATAATTTCTCTAACCGAGAAATAAGTATTTTGTGAAATTTTACTATTTTACTATTTGGCGTAATTTTATATTACGTATTTTATTTTAACTCGTATTTGTTTTGTATTAATATTGGTATTTTATACTGTATATTAGTATAAATACAAGTGGCGGCATAATTCTATTGGTCCACATGTCATGCTCATATTGGCTCAATACATCAGATTTTTCTGATTTATTGTGACTCACATAGTGAGTCATCGTGCCACATGTCATATTTTGATTGGTCCGTCGATTGAGTTTTGATTGGTTTTGTTTTTGAGAAAACTTCCTTCACGAAATTCGTAGAGCTTGTCGATACGAGTTCGTGGGCATAAAGTTTGCTTAAATCGAAGTTCGTATGACGGAGATACGAATTTTTGAAGTTCGGGTTACTATTTAGAAATTTTTCTATAAATAGAAAAATGTTGAAGGAAACCTACTTTGTGTGTGCCTTGTCAACCTAGGATTAGATTAGTTAGTATAGCATAAGGATTACATATTGAATAGAAGTCCCATTGGGATATGGATTGTACCCTTGTGTATCTCTATATATAGAGGCACATATTCATCAATAAAGATACTCTCTATTCCTGTGCTATTTGCTCTGTTCTTTACTTTCTGTTTTGTGGTTGATTGCACATTTACTTAAACATGTTATCAGCACGAACCTCTAGCTCTGAGATCAAAAAGCCAAAAACTATTCAGCATAGCATCCTGCTAGCGCCAAAGCCCTAGAACCCTAAAACCTAGTTTTTCCCGTGTGTTCTAGCTGCTACTGGACGACGCACGATCGATCGCAACCTACCGTACGATCGATCGCAAGAAGCCCCTGCCGAGAATCATCTTCTCCTTCCTGCTGCTTCTGCTTGCTCCTGCTCCTCCTGGTTGCTGCTGCTACTTCTGGTTGCTGCTGCTAATCTACTCCACCTCCTAAGGTTCGAGAATCAAGACTTAAGAAAAAGAATACCAAGTAAGCTTTTATAAACGTTGCTGCTTTATGAATTTATATTCACCTTCTTTTTCTCAAGGGACTTCCAACATCCCTCCTCTTCCTCCCACCTTTCTATAACGTGGGATTCTTGATTCGGACCTATCCAAACTATGAGAAGCATTAGGGGAGTGATCGAGCTTCATATCACTTGCGGTATGTGTAAGTCATGAGCACCTCTAATGTCATCATGCTATTGGTGTGAGTTCAAGAGCCGAATTATGGGGATTCGAGCTAACACTCCGGATAAGGAATCCGTAGAGAGAAGAGACCTTGAACAAGAAGTTCATTGAATAATTTACCTCCGGATGAGGAATCCGTAAGAGAAGAAACGACCTATGGTTCATAACCTAATTCCTACTAGGCTCACCTGCTTGGGTATGTCTAGGTATGTGATTTGAGATAAGTGGTATTAAGGGAGCTTGCTCACACCGACATCTCTTATTATGTATCTAGTTGTGTCCAGGTAGAGCTACCGAAAAGTTTTAGGGTTATAACCATACTACACCAAAGTTTCACCTAAATCCAATACATGGAAAACGTTTTCTTTGAAGCTTAGCTCAGAAACCATATTTGTTTTCGTGGGAGATGTTTATGCTCCGAAAACTAACCTCAACTCTCTTGTTGTTTCAGATGGCAAATAACCTGAACAAGTTGGACTTCGCACCTTTGGATACCACGGGCATTGAATACCATAAGTGGGTTCGCGATGTACGCAACCACCTGAAAGCTCAAGGAAGCATCTCTGCAATCCGTGAGCCCCCTGCAGCTGCACCTGCTGATGCCGCCGCACCTGTGGAAGGACCACTGACTGCCGCCGCCGCCGCTGCTACAGCACAAGCCACCGCTGATGCTTTAGAGGCTAAGAATGCCAAAGCTATCATCCTGATGATTCGTCATATGGACGAATCTCTACAAGCCGAGTACCTCAATGAGGAAAATCCCAGAACACTATGGGTTGCACTCGAAGAGCGGTTTGGCAACGTTCGTGAATCCCTGCTTCCTGAACTAGAGGTGAAGTGGCAACTACTGCGCTTCTGTGATTATGCCTCAGTCCTAGAGTATAACTCGGAAGCACTCCGCATCAAATCCCTCATGGAATTCTGTGAGAGGAACATAACCGATGCGATGATGATTGAGAAAACCCTCTCTACCTTTCCCGTCTCTGACTTGGTAGTTGCAAAGAACTATCGTATTGAAGTACAGAATAAACGGATCACAAGATTTCATGAGCTCATCTCTGCTCTCTCTGTTGCTGAAAAGCACGAGAAGATACTTGTGAAGAATTATAATGCGAGGCCCGTGGGAACAAAACAAGTTTCGGAGACCCATTATAATGGCACCCCAAAGAGAGGCCGCCGCGGGCGAAACCCTAATCCTAGGGACATCTCTCGACGTCCTGGTCCATATAATCGCCCTGCTCAAGAAGGTAGTCGCCAAACTAGGCGAAGGGGAGGCCGAGGAGGCCGCCCAAGAGGCCATGGTGCCGCCGGCAATACATCTGCATCTGGTGCCAATGCCGTGCCACTCAAAAGGAATGCACCCCGCGTGAAAAACGCACCTCAATCAAAGGATTCCGATCAAACATCTCTGTGCTTCAGGTGTGGAAAGACTGGACATTGGTCCAAGATATGTAGAGCCACTCAGAGTGTCGCTAATGCATACAAAGCGTATCGCGAAGCCATGGAAGCTCACAACATTGAACAAGAGGATGACGAAGAGAACGTCAAGTTGAAGGTTGATGACTTTAAAGCTGGAAAGAGTGATGATACTCCTGATTTCGCTTAAGTCCTTTATTTTCCTTAGTATTGTTGATTTAGTTTCTGGTCAATGACCAAGATTGGAACTTTGGATGTAATTCATTCGGTTTATATCTTTAATAAAATTTGGAGTTGTTTGCATACTTAATTTTAATTATGAGCTTTCTTATCTAGGAATGATTTCCGGAGAACTTGAATGTTTAGCTGATAGCGGAACCACGCATACCATATTGCGTCATAGGCAATTGTTTCTTGACATGATGCCTTCACATTCATCTGTGACTACGATGGTAGGACCATCTAATCTTGTGCAAGGAAGAGGACATGCCCAATTCCTCTTGCCTAATGGCACCCTAATTGATGTCACTAATGCTCTATATGCTCCAAGAGGAAATAGAACTTTGTTGAGCTTTAAAGATATAAGAACCAATGGATTCCATGCTGAAACGCATGATGAGAATGGAAGAGAATTCCTTTGCATTACCTCTAATGACTGCGGTAGAAAACGCATCTTAGAGAAGCTTATGTGTCTCTCTAGTGGCCTATATGCTACCACTATCCGAGCTATTGAATCAAACAATGTCATAAGAGATGACCTCTTGGATTCAGACACATACTGGCTTTGGCACGACAGGTTGGGACACCCTGGTCGAGATATGATGATCCGTATATTGAAAACCTCACACGGACATCCATTCTATCGAGCTAATCGAAGCAAGAATCAAAACATGATTCAAGGAGATGAGACAGTAATGAGAAAAGGCAAAATTGCATCTGTCCGACGCCGTACGATCGATCGCACGATCCCTGCGATCGATTGTACACTTCCAGACTGCGTCGTTGAACGAACCCGAGAGCTCGGGTGATCGATCGTACCAATCCACGATCGATCGCAGGTTCCACCCTGTACGATTTCAGGGACCAGAGAGCTCGGGCGATCGATCGCACGTCCCTGCGATCGATCGTACGTTCCTTCCTGTACGATTTCAGGAACCCGAGAGCACGGACGATCGATCGCACCCCCCTGCGATCAATCGCACAGACAAAAATCCTCTTTCTCGGATGAAAACAATTCCTCCTATGCTTCTGAGACCTCGAAGGTCAAACGCTCATTTTGCAAAGCCTGTTCCTTAGGGAAACTTGGACCAAAGCCGTCCTATGCAAAGGATTCTAAAGTACTTCTCCCATTCTTACAAAGAATCCAAGGGGATATATGTGGACCTATTCAACCACCAAGCGGACCATTTAAATATTTTATGGTGTTGGTTGATGCGTCGACACGTTGGTCGTATGTCACGCTATTGTCCACTCGTAATGCTGCTTATGCTAAACTCCTAGCACAGATAATTCGCCTGCGGGCTCACTACCTGGATCATCCTATCAAATCTATTAGGCTTGATAATGCTGGAGAGTTTACATCGAAGACTTTCGATGACTACTGCATGTCTATTGGGATGGATGTTGAGCATCCAGTTCCACATGTGCATACCCAGAATGGTCTTGCCGAGGCTGCCATTAAGAGAATTCAAATGGTAACAAGGACGTTGGTAATGCGCACCAACCTTCCTCTCTCTGCCTGGGGACACGCAGTACTGCATGCAGCCATGCTAATTCGTCTGAGACCCACAGCCACTCAACCTTTTTCTGCGCAACAGCTAGTGACTGGGTACGAGCCATGTATCTCGTACTTACGCATATTTGGGTGTGCTGTCTATGTGCCTATTACGCCGCCACTGCGTATTAAAATGGGTCCTCAGAGACGAATGGGCATTTATGTTGGTTTTGAGTCACCAACCATCATCCGCTATGTAGAACCCTTGACAGGTGATCTATTTACCGCACGATTTGCGGATTGTCACTTTGATGAGACAGTCTTCCCGTCGTTTGGGGGAGATAAGAATGTACACATTCAACAGGAACGACAAGAATTGTCATGGCCTGTCCCCACTCTGTCTCATCATGATCCCCCTAATGCACAAAGAGAAATAGAAGTGCGTAGAATTATAGATCTTCATAAAGTCGCAGACTCTCTTCCTAACGCTTTCTCTGATCTTGCTAAAGTGACTAGATCTCATATACCAGCTGCAAATGCACCTGCAAGGATGCAAGTACCTGAACAAGGACTTGGACTCAAAGTCGCTACTGTAGCTAACCCTATAGGAGGGACAGCTGGTGGCGCCACTGCCATTAATGGTGGTGATGTGGCTCAGGCCGTGGCTCCGCTAAGGAAGCGTGGAAGACCACCAGGTTCGAGGGATTCGCACCCCAGGAAGCGGGCTGTGATGGCACCCAATAACTCTCTCATCATTGACACTCAAAATCCGTCCCATGAAAACGTTCCGGATTATGGTTATGTCCAAGAGACATCTTCGGGGGACGCCCCGTCGTTAGAACCTATCCGTGAGAATGTAGAGATCTCAATTAATTATACTAGTATACATGGGACGTGGGATAGAAACTCCATCATCATTGATGATGTGTTTGCATATGCTTGTGCACGAGAGTTGATTGAGACTGATGATATTGAACCTCGCTCTGTTGATGAATGTCAACGTAGAGCTGATTGGCCTAAATGGAAAGATGCGATCCAGGCCGAGTTGGACTCACTAACAAAGAGAACGGTATTCGGGCCCGTTGTGCCAATACCTTCTGGAATAAAACCTGTTGGATACAAATGGGTCTTTGTTAGAAAGCGTAATGAGAGAAACGAGATTATAAGATATAAAGCTCGCCTTGTGGCGCAAGGCTTCTCACAACGCCCTGGAATCGACTACGAGGAGACATACTCTCCCGTAATGGACGTCATAACGTTCCGCTACCTTATCAGTTTGGTAGTTTCCGAAAAACTGAATATGCAGCTTATGGATGTGGTCACAGCGTATCTCTATGGGGATCTAGATACAGAGATTTATATGAAGGTCCCTGATGAGCTTCAGTTACCCAAGTCAAGTGGCTCCAGACCACGGAGCGCGTTTGCAATAAGGTTGAAACACTCACTATATGGATTGAAACAATCCGGACGGATGTGGTATACCCGTCTAAGTGACTACATGCTTGGAAGAGGGTATGTGAACAATGATTTATGCCCCTGCGTGTTTATTAAGAGAACAAGTTCCAGATTTGCAATAGTAGCTGTTTATGTTGATGACATGAACCTTATAGGCACTCTTGATGAACTAAGAGAAACCGCTGACTACTTGAAATCTGAGTTTGAGATGAAAGATCTTGGGAAAACACGGTTTTGTCTCGGTTTAGAACTTGAGCACCGTAGTAGTGGGATTCTGATTCATCAATCAGCTTATACCAAAAAGATGCTCAGAAGATTTAATATGGATAAAGTCCATCCTGTAAGCACTCCCATGATTGGTCGCAGTCTAGATCCAAAGAAGGATCCATTTTGCCCAAAGGATGATGGTGAAGACCTTTTAGAGGCTGAGGTACCATATCTAAGTGTGAAATTCCGGTATGCCGGATTGTCCCAACAACGGTATAGTCGTCTTAAACACTAAACGGAGAGTAAACACAACTTTGAACAAATTAAAACTTAACCTCTCCACAACTTAGGTTCTAACTATTGCACAAGCAATACACAATTGATTACAAACAATATGCAACAAGCACAATCAATTGTACAACCTAGAATCCCAAAGTGTGCATCATACTAGCACACCACGGACTATATCTATATATGAACAAGCACATAATATGCTAATCAATTAGGCACAATACAATAGATAATCAATCACACAACCAACACACAATATGGTCACCCGGAACCTCTACCTCTAGAGGAAAACCGGAGGGGAGCCGTACCCCACGCTCTTGTGTAACACTATGAAAACGCCAAACGGCAACACGTACAAGGGGGAAACTCCGTCCCAAACTCTACACTATCAACCCTATGACTAGTGGCAGCTCTAACCTTGTGTAGCCCCGAATGCTCTTCAAGTGATCCCACCTCAAGCTTCTCCGATTGAACGAACTTCACCGCGTGAAACCTCCAACCGCAAGACACCGACTATGCAAGTGTGTGTGTGTATGTATGAATGAATTCAATTCAATTAACACAAGCAATTTAACAAGGAACAATTGCTTGCATTAACCAAACCGAATTGAAAAGCCTTGAATATGATTCAAGGGTTTGTTTAACTAATCACAAGGATCATTAGCTAAACAAACAAACAACAAAGAAGATTGAAACTAATGATTCAATCCTTCAACTCAGCAATTCAACATGGAACAATTGCTAGAGTTGAATAGAATCTCCTAAATCCTAAACATAGGCTAAACTAGCATATAAATGCAAATCAAAGTGTTTAGCAATGGATTATAGATGGAGATTAAGGTGAGGAACCTACAACATGGAACTAGGATCACTCATAATACCAAAGAACTCTCTCAAAGTGTATTTTCGACTATGGGGAAAGAGTTGACCGAAATGAAACACAAGGGTTCTATTTATAGAAAACAGTCCAGTAGCATTTGCGATCGATCGCACGATATTATGCGATCGATCGCACAGTGTAAAATAAGAAGACAGAAGCTCCTGGAAGTGCGAAACCCTTGTTTGCGATCGCCGCAGAAAGGCGTGCGATCGATCGCACAAAAAGTCCCAACGGACATATTTTTGAAATGCAACGGTCATAAAAATCCAACGGACATTTTTGCCACGTGGTGCGATCGATCGCATGAACAGTGACGATCGATCGCAAGGCATAAAACAGCCTTAAACATAAAGGAATGCTAATCAAAACAAATCTATAAGAAGATCTAGCAATCCTAATATCATAAACTCAAATGTATGAAACTATGCATACAAAATAAGCACTCGAAACTTGTGATACAAGACACAAGTGTGGCAATCAAGCATCCTATACTTATGTGATTCACATCATAAGTGAAAGGAAAATAACCTAGATAAACCTAGGACAACAAGGAAGACTTAATATGAATGAAATGCATGTGCATATGTATGAGTCATACCTTGAGGTGCTTGAACGAAACCTTCGATGACCAATGATCGAAGTCCGGAGAAAAGACCGGATAAGAAAGGCGTCTTCACGAACCATCTCGAGTAAGAACAACCTTAGCCACGACACCTAATCCCTAAACAATCTAGCATTGAATACAAAACAAATGCTAATACAAGGGAAGAGGTTTTGTCAAATAGGAAATAGCCAATAGCAAATATTTTGCCCTTACAAAGTGCAATAGGCGCATTATTGTACTTGGCACAGTGTACAAGACCCGATATCTCCTTTGCTGTTAACTTGTTGGCTAGATTTAGCACTGCGCCCACACAACGTCATTGGACTGGCATAAAAACTATCTTTCGTTACTTGAAAGGTACGATTGATATGGGTTTGTTCTTTCCCTACAGAGAGTCTCGAAAATATGGCAAAATGGGTGAGGAACCCGTGCCTTCTGCCGTCGGACGATCGATCGCATGGAATGCCACGATCGATCGTACCAAGCCCCTATCGTCGAGCGATCGATCGCAGGATGTCACGATCGATCGCACGGGCGCTGCTGCCTGCTATTCACAAAATCCTTGTGATGTCTTGATGGGTTTTGCTGATGCTGGGTATCTCTCTGACCCATATAAAGGTCGTTCCCAAACTGGTTATGTATTTACCATGGGTAACACCGCGATATCTTGGAGGTCTACAAAACAGACTCTTGTTGCCACTTCTTCGAACCATGCTGAGATTATTGCTCTCCATGAAGCGGTTCGTGAGTGTATATGGTTGAGGTCCATATCTACACATATAAGAAGTGCTTGTGGTTTGAGGTCAACCACCGATGAACCTACATGCATTTATGAGGAGAATGTCGCTTGCATTGAACAAATGAAGCAAGGTTTCATCAAAGGCGACAACACCAAGCACATATCGCCTAAGTTCTTCTATAATCAGCAACAACAGAAATTCCTTAAGATTAAAGTGAATCAAGTCCGTTCTGAGGACAATGTGGCAGATTTATTTACTAAGTCATTGCCTAAATCCACATTTGAGAAGCATGTGAAAAGCATTGGTTTGCTTAAGTTATCTGACCTCCCATGATTGTGGAAATCAGGGGGAGACACAGACTTGAGGGGGAGTCTAGTGTCCATGCAAAGTTTCCAAATGTGAAGGGTGTGTTGTACTCTTTTTCCCTTCGACCAAGGTTATTTTTATCCCACTGGGTTTTTGTTACTTGGCAAGGTTTTTAATGAGACAACGTGAGGAGCACCACCTAGTGTTGACGCCACAAGGGGGAGTGTTGAAGGAAACCTACTTTGTGTGTGCCTTGTCAACCTAGGATTAGATTAGTTAGTATAGCATAAGGATTACATATTGAATAGAAGTCCTATTGGGATATGGATTGTACCCTTGTGTATCTCTATATATAGAGGCACCTATTCATCAATAAAGATACTCTCTATTCCTGTGCTATTTGCTCTGTTCTTTACTTTCTGTTTTATGGTTGATTGCACATTTACTTAAACAAAAAATTCATTTTTCAGAAATTTTGGAAAATCCGGAAAAAATCCCAAAACCCATCAGACCCGCCGGAAACACATCGACCCGACCCGACTTTTGTCGCCGATCCCGACCACCTCCGTCCGCCGCACTACCCTAGATCGACTCGCCCCGAGCCGGCCGTCCTCTTTGTGTCACTGACCACCGTCGACCTTCACCGGAAACCACAGATCGGAGCACGGCAGTTTGTGCATAAATCAACCCGGTTCGATCTCCTTTCTCCGGCCACGGCGGTGCACCAAACCACTTTGGTTTTGTTCCTCTCTACTCCAGCAACCTTCTAGTGCTCGTGGATCATCGAATAGACCACGGTACACGGCGGATCAAGGCTTGGAAGTTTTGGGCAGCCGCGGCTTTCGACGGCGATAACTTCTGATCCGACCGTCATCTGACTTTGAGGCAAGTTTTAGTGTTGCTTCATTTATTCTGTTCTACAAGTTTACCGTTCGGATTAGCCTAGTTTGGAGTTTGCACAGGCGGCGCGTGAGGGATTAGCCACCGCCTGTGGCGACGCGTCCTGCCATCCCAGGAGCAGTTCTTTGCTCCGTAGTACTTAGTTCGTTGATACAAACAAGTTTCATGTTTACGGATTTTTAAGATTCGATCGTTTGGCCGATGATTAATTATCCAGTATTTAAGGATCGTTCGATCCGTGATAATCCGACCGTCGGATCGTCACTATTTTTGAGTATGATGTTAGGATGCTAGAAATAAGCTTACTGTTATTTTAGTATTTTGAAGTTCGGTGGGACCCGTTCAATGAATAGTTGAGTGGGACCCGCTTGAGGAATAGTGATGTGGGACCCACATTGACCGACAGTTGACTTTTGGTCAAACTTGTCCGGTTTATAGTTTTCGATATTCTAAGGACATCCGATTAACTTTGGGAGTGATACGGACACTTTTCGTTTGTCGTTTAGTTGTTTTTGTGCTGAGAAACGAAATGCTTGTTCTTAGGTGTTTTTGGAAACCGTGTAGCCGAGTGGACGTTTCTTGTTGATTACCTGGTTAACTGTTGAGTTCGTTGACGCTGCTGGAATTTACAAAGGTGAGTAAACTCACGATTGTTAATTAATTGGTGATTGTGTTTCACGGGATTGTGTTATTGATTTGATTGTTCATTGTCATGAGAATGAATCTCTCTCTCATTTATTTAGCTTATATCTAGGTTATTAATTACATGTTATTGCTTGAAATGTTTTTAAAGGAATTGAGATGAGTGTGGAGAATTCAATATTTCGTGTGAGAAAATCATAATATTGTATTGCGGATTGATTTGATTGAAAATATTTTCAAATCATGATAATTGTGTTTTTGATGAGACTGTGTTGGGTCCAGTGTGGCCTCCTTGAGTCTTGTGGATGGGTTTGTTCCCTATGGTATGAATTTGGGCAAGCGTCCCAATGCGGTTAGAGCTCTAGTCTGTCTGCCAATTTTTAAGTCACATGCATTCGTTGGTCTTGTGATTTAAGAATGTTGTTTTTAAAAGAAGTCTCAAAAGTATTCATTCTTTTTATTGTCCAGATTGGACATTGATTTATTGATTGATGATTTTGTATAAGCATTACATATATCATTGGAATCGTTTAGTGATTGTGATTTGTCGAATTGACATTAGTTTCAGTAAGTTGTTGAAATAAATGTGGTGATGTTTTGGGACATTACTTAATTTGATTATTAAGTTGAGATATAAATATTGTTATCTCTTGTGAGTTGGTTATAAGTTTACTCATACCAGCTTCGCAAGCTGACCGGGTTGTTGTTATAACCCGGTATACTATTCAATGGTGTATGGGTTTATCCTGCAGGTTAGGATAACCAAGAGTTGAGTTGAAGGAGCTTTGGAGTTGCTGATAGTATTGTTTAGATTCCGCTGTTAATTAAACTCTGTATGTAAATTTACTTATTATTTTGAAATGTCAATTTAATATGTGAATTTGTGAGATGTAATATTTGACTCTAAAGAACGAGTCTGTATTGACATTGGTGGGCTCGGTGAGTTGTTGTTGTTGTATTAAAAGAAAAAAAATTCAGGTGATTTGTGTAAGTTGACCGAGCCTTCGCGTTCCAGATTTGTTTTATTGATAAGGACTAAATTCATGTTAATACCCTGAACTTTCAGGGTCAAATCAGTTCAGTCCCTGAGTTTCCAATTTCATCATAATGGTCCCTATACTTTCAATTCACACTCAATAGCTCCCTCCGTCTCATTTCCGTCCAATTTGGACGTTATGTTGCTGACGTGGCACATGCCTACAAGCCAAATCAGCTCTAATGGGCCCAAATTAACTGCAAAATTCCTCCTACGCCCCTGGACTCTATTTCCCGCTCTCTTCCTCTGATCAAAGTACAATTACCCACCAAAATCTCTCAACACTTTCCCTCCAACCCCAAATAACCCTAATACCTGCGAAATTCCCATTAGACCCCTGGACTCCCCCCTCCCCCTTTCTCAAAACAAGTATATTTTCTCATTAAAACCTCTCAACACTTTCCCTCAAAACCCCAAATAACCTTGATCCCCTATACCGTACCCAAACCCCAAAAACCCTATAATCTAACACCATTTATTTATACACCTAATTAATAATAAAAATAAAAAACCTGCAAATGTAAAGTCCAAACAATGTTTATCCCTTTTTCTTCGATCTCTTCTTTGTACATCTTCATATTATCATGAAAATAAAAACTCTAGCGCAGTTTCCAAACACCTTCAGTTGAGCAAAATCCATAACTAAAAGATTACACTTGATACATTTCTAAGCATTCGTCTACATTCATATAAATCCAAAATATTACATCTAATTTACAGCATTAGCAGCCCAATTAACATAGCTCTAATTTACCAAAAACAAAAAATTAGAGCTTTACAACATTACATCCTGATCTAATGTTCAAATACTTATATTGTTTGCATTGAAGTAGCTCTAATCATCTTATCAAAAGATTAGAGCTAGCAACCAAGTGACACAACACAAGGTTGCACAAAAAGGATGTCTAAAATGTGTACAGGGCTTGCTAATGTTACCTTGCATTTCCTATTTTCCAACTGCTTTTGAGTTTTGTCTAATCCTCTGAGAGGATCTTGTTGGTGTTGAACCCTTCATGCTTGTTGAGGTAGATGTAGGTTGTTGAGGCTTGGACCTTGTTGGGGTAGATGTAGCTTGTTGAGGCCTTGATCTTGTTGGGGCAGACCTGGTTCCTGGTGCCCTTGATGCCCTCAAGGCAGCCATCTTCTTCTGCACACAAACCCTTACCTCTGGATATCCAGCCTAGTGAATTCAATAATAATCAATTCTCTGTCTCCACTGACAAAACTTACGAATGGAATATTGATAACCTTTCTGAACAAGAAATTTTGAATAAATTACATCACATGTCCATGGTAGCTAATAGTTACATTACAAATCATAATCTCAGGCAAACTGAAATAATTGATATATTAGAAACATGATTCACTGGAACCCTTCGTTCCTGGTGGGAAAAACATCTCACACCTGATTCTAGATCCGCTATCAAATATTGACGAAGCAAAAATAGTGTTAGTGAATATTGAGATACGGGATTGTTGTTCCAATAGGGATTGACGGTCCCCGATCTCAAGGTAGCAAGTAATCGGAAATCTAAAGCTAATGGAGAGTGACAAGAGGTGAAATGAGTGGGTGAAGCGTGTTTGAACAATGTGCGAAGTGGTGTGGTGTTTGGTTTGTGTGAGAAATGGTGGAATGCAAGACAAACAACAAATAAAGAAAGCAAGTAAAGTAATGCAAGTAAAGTAGAGTGTGTGCACAATAAGGAAAGTGTTGGGGTTTCGGGTTAGCCTAAGTCCAAACATGACACTTAATGAACCAATTTAGTAATCGTGTTTATGCAATGAATGAATCAAGCTTCGTATCTTAGCCATATTATGGATCTAAGACCATCTTTTCTTATGTATTCTTAGTGCCATATTATGGGTCACTAGAACTCCTTCAATGTGTCTTGAGAGGCGATGAGCACAAAGACTTAGAAACTCAAACAAGGGGACCTCATCCCATCTATTATCAATTGCCAAGAGAAAGCTAGGAGTCACCCCAACAATCCCAATCAAAGTAGGTTGCACACATGCTCAAAGAAGTGACTAAATTCCCTAAACATGCACTCAACACAAATGGAATTGGATAATAGACATACTCATTCATCACAAAACATTTATACATAGTCAATTCATCATTACATCACAATGGACTAGGGTACACAACCCTAGTCCCCAACAAAGTAACTACTCACTATCCATCAAAGTATACATCATCAAATCACAATAGCAAGCTATAAACATAAATACAAGACAGAAAAGGGTTGAGGAATTCTCAATCAATGGTGTCTCCTTTTTCTCATTGGATCTAGATGACGTCTTTGATGTCTGATGAGGATCCTAGCTGCCCAAGATGGAGGAGGAAGTGGTGGAAGCGTCGGAAGTGGCGGATCCCGTCGACCATCGACCGGTCGATGGTCTAGTGTCGACCGGTCGACTAACGGCCAGAAAGTAGACCAAAAGGGAAAATGAAAGAGGAAGAAAGGAAAGGTGAGAGTGATGTGTGAGAGGCTAGCTGAAGTTGGATGACCTAAATGGGGTAAAGGGGGATATTTATAGGGTAGGGAAAGGAGGATGGATGGCAAGAATGCAAGGCTAATGAGATCTAATGGCTATTTGGGATAAGTGAAGGGCAATGGGGTAATTGCACTAGGGAATAAAAGGGAAGGAATAATCTAAGGATGACCTCATGATATCTAGTGTGGTCCTTTGCTGATTTTTGGAATCCTTTGGTGATGAGTCACAAGGTTGACTTCGTCTTGACTTTGACCACGACCCTCGAAGTTGACCAAAGTTGACTTGCTTGACTTCTCGGCCAATCTTCCGAAATTCTCTTGCGACTCACTCCCAGGACTTGATGTTGACTTGTTGACGCTCTAAAGTCGGGGCTGACCACGAGTTGACCGACGGTCCTCGGGTTGACTTTTCGACCTTTTGTCGGAAATCCACTAAAAGCTCCAAAACGCACTCCTTTGCTCCCGATATCAATCCAATGCTCGTGAACCCTACAATGGTGCAATTCAAGGATTAGAGACACTAAACGGCCTTTGGATTAACATTACTAAAGTGATTAGAGGCCTAATTTGTATGCAAATCACATACAAATCAAACATGCAGTAAAACATGATGAAGATGGAATCCCAATATTTGATGAAACTGTCAATATGGGAATTCCTGATGCAGTCAACACTTTATTCTTCACAATTATAGAACATTTTATAGGAACACCTAGTAATGTTACTTCAAGAATTCACGATCAACCACTACGACAAAAAACCTGATTTGCGAGAAACAAATTTGTCACTAAAAAATGACATTTCGTCGTTGTAGTATTTTGGCGAGGAAATTTTTTTTGTCGTGAGTTCGTCGTGGAAAGCTCGTCAAGAAAAGTTTCCGCGAGAAAAAAAATAGTTTGTCGTGAAATCCTTTTTGCAATGAAAATTATATTTCTCGCAATTATTTTTTAGCGACAATTTATTTCCTCGCCGAAATTGATACTTTTTTCTCGTTGAAAAAGTTTGAGAGGCTAAGAGCATCTCCAGCAGTAAAACTATTATTTTTAGCTAAATTAGCTAAAAGTTAAATATAACTACCTAAATTTTAGACTTCTGCTCCAGCAATGATACATATTTGTAAAGTCAATTTAAATTTTTTCAACTAAAACTGAAAAATTGGAACGTTGGAGTATTTGGGTTTTACCTATTTTCTCTCTCCTATTTAGTTAAATATAGGTAGAGAATTTAGCAAAAGTTAAATTTAACTTTTGTTTAGGTAATCTGTTGGAGCTAAGTTTTACCTTAAATTTGGCTAAATTTTAAATTTATTTTAAAATGGGTCATCTGCTGGAGATGCTCTAAAAAATGGTTGTTAAATATCTTTCGCGACAAAATATATTTCGTCGCTAAAATGATTATTTTCACGCTAATGATTAAAAATAATTTATGAATTTATAAAAATTAAAAAAAATAAAAGTACACTTTTGGGACGAAACTATTTTTTTGGTCGCTCACTGCTATATGGTACCCACCCTGTTGATCGAGTCCGTTCTAGCAGACCCGACTGAGGCCCAATACCTCTCTCCTTCTTTGGTCCAGCAGAACCAAATAAATGGTCAAATTGCTTTTGCTGGGATTCGAACCCAGCCTTGTGGGTATTTACCAAGCAGCGCCTTATCTACTGTGCCACTATGGCTTAATGATATTTATGTATACTTTTATTATATTAAATCTATTGAATTAGGGAAAATTCTAATATACATCCCTGCATCCAATGCAGTTTTTTTTTTAAAATGCAATTGCATTTTTGAAATGCAATTGCCATTCAAAATCATGAAACTAGGCATTTCAAAAATGCAATTGCCATTCCAAAGAATGCAATTGCCATTTCAAAATGCAATTACCATTTCAAAATGCAATTGCATTTCAAAATGATCAGTTTTACTTGTTTGAACGGCAATTGCATTTCAAAAATGCAATTGCATTTCAAAAAAAAGAGCTGCATGGTATGCAGCTCTGCAGGTTAGACACATCCTTGAATTAGTAGCATGAAATTAAATAAAGATATTTAATTTATGAAATTTTCTATTTATGAAAATTGTGAGACATTATTCCAATTATTTTTCTACACTCTATTCATTATTTGTTTCACTACATAAAAAGCCAAAAAAAAAAAAATATATATATATATATATATATAGATATATATATTGTAACGGCGGAATTTCTATGGGCTTTTGAAAGTCATAAAATAATACCAATGGTTGGTTCCTTTTAGAAAACTTTTATTTTGAAAACATATAATGATGAAATAATTAGTTTCTCGCTAAAAGTACAATTAACGAGTAAATTATTCATGGCTAAAAGTTTACTTTTTGCGAAGAAATTAAGTTTATTTGCCACAACATTTGGCAGGTCTAAAAAAAATTTCTGCCAAAATCTACGACGACGAAATAATTATTTTCTCGCTAAATGTATCGAGTGCAAGGAAATCTTTCGTCGCTGAAAGATGACTTTTAGCGAGGAAGGCTTAGTTTCGTTGCTATTAATTTTGGCGGGATCGAGAAAACTTCCCACCAAAACTACAACGACGAGTTAATTAGTTCCTCGCTAATTGTATCTTTTGGCGAGTACATTTTTTCTCTCAAAAAATGTACTTTCAGCGAGAAAACTTTAGTTTTGTCGCTACCAAATTTGGCGGGTCTTGCAATATTTCCCACCAAACCTATAATGAGGAAATCATTATTTCCTCGCAAAATGTCGCTTTGGTGAGGAACATGTTTCGTTGCAGAAGTCTCATATTTTCTCGCTAATAACATAATGATTTCATCGACCAAATTATGGTTACATTTAACGAGGAATTGAAATAATCCTCGTAGTAAGTGACATTTAGTGAGGAAAATAGGTTCCTCGCTGAAACTTCAATGACATTAGCGAGGAACTGAAATATTCATCGTAAAAGGGGACATTCAATGACGAAAATAAGTTCATCGTAAAAAATTTGGTCTCCAAAAGTGCTTTTTGTTGTAGTGAACTTAGTAACCTTAGATGTCCAACCCTTAGTGATTTCAAATGGTATAAAGAGGTCTTCATCTCTAGAGTCTTGCTTAGAGATGATAGTAACCAACCTTTTTGGAAAGAAAAATTTATTAATGGTCTACCAAATCTTTTTGCTCATAAAATTAGACAGGTTTTGAGTAATGAAAATGATCAAATACAATATGATAATTTAACCTATGGGAATATCATTACAATCAACCAAAAAGAAGGATTAAAAATGTGTATTGATATGAAAATAAGCAAGCAAATTAAAAATGAAACGAAAACAGAGAAATACGAATTAGGTAATTTTTGTGAACAATATGGTCTACCTTCAATTGCACCTTCACAGCAAAAGCACAAAAACATAAATAAAACTTTTAATCATAAATATCGAAAACATTACAAAAAGAAAAGAAATTTTGAACCAACTGAATATTATTCCAAAAATAAACCAAGAAGAACTTGGCCTAAAAAATTCAATACACCCCACAAAAAACGATTTACAGACAAAAGCAAAATTAAATGTTTTAAGTGTAATAAATATGGTCATTTTGCAAATGATTGTAAGGTAAAAAATACCATTAAACAATTAAAATTCAGTAATGAAGAACAAGAGAACCTTATAAGAATCCTAGAATTAAGAAATACTGACTCAGAAAATGATGAACAAAATGATATTTCAATAACAAGCTCTTCCACCCCTGCTAATTCCGAAGATAATTTTTTTCCAGATATAAATTTTGGTTGCAAAGATTCTTGTTGTAAAACAGTCAATACCCTCAATCGGAAATCGGTCAACGTTCTCTCTAAACAAGAAGAACAAGAAGAATTATTAATGCATTTAATCACCAAAATAGACAACCCAAAGTTAAAATACGAATATCTCAAAAAATTCCGAAAACTTATTATAAAAGAAAATTCTAGCGATAATCTTAAACAAAAAATTTGTTTAAACACAACTTTGGAAAAATTTAAAAAACCAAAGACAGAAGTCACTATACAAGATCTACAACATGAAGTAAAAAATTAAAACAGATATTGTTTTACTAAAAGAACAAAATTTAGACTTGAAAACAAAAAATCAGGAAATTAAACAAGATCTTGACTGTTTCAAAACTGACAAAATTATTCAAAATCCACATGCTTATGAATAAAAAAGTGAAGAAAGTAGTCAGGACAGAACCCTAAACTTAATTAATCACATCCGACTAAAAAAATGGCATACTAAAGTAAAAATCACGATAAATGACTTTGAACTAATCACAACTGCCCTTGTTGACTCAGGAGCAGATCTAAATTGTATCCAATAAGGTTTGATACCTACAAAATACTATATCAAAACTAAAGAAAAACTAACAACAGCAAATTGGGAAAAATGGATATGAAATATGAAATCCCAAAAGCCCATATTTGCCAAAATAATGTCTACTTTAAAAAATTATTTGTCCTAATAAGAAATATAACAAATCAAGTAATTCTAGGCATCCCTTTTATCACATTACTATACCCTTTCACAATAGAATATGATGGAATAATTACCTACCTTTTTGGTGAACCAGTAAAGTTTGAATTTTTATCTAATACGGAACTCCGTACACTCAAAGTTTTCAAAGAAAGCTCAATTTCGAAGACACTTAATCTTATCAATTGCAAGAACAACCAAATCGATTTTCTCAAACAAGAAATCAAATATAAAAGAATTGAAAGCCAACTCGAAGACCCTGCTCTTCAACAGAAAATTGAAACTTTCAAAGAAAAACTTAAAAAAGAAATTTGTTCTGATATTCCTAATGCATTTTGGCATAGGAAAAAGCACATAGTCAAGCTACCTTACATTAAAGATTTCGATGAAAAGAATTTTCCTACAAAAGCTCGCCCTATCCAAATGAATCAAGAAGTTATGGAATTTTGTAAAAATGAAATTACAGAATTACTTAGTAAAGGAATAATCCAGAAAAGTAAATCACCATGGTCTTGCCCTGCTTTCTATGTTCAAAAAATGCCGAACTCGAAAGAGGAGCACCACGATTAGTAATAAATTATAAACCTTTAAATTCTGTCTTAGAATGGATAAGATACCCTATCCCTAACAAACGAGATTTAATCAACAGATTAAATGATTCAGTCGTCTTTTCAAAGTTTGATATGAAATCAGGATTTTGGCAAATCCAAATTAGTGAAGAAGACAAATATAAAACTGCTTTTGTTACTCCTTTTGGTCATTATGAATGGAATGTAATGCCATTTGGTCTTAAAAATGCCTCTAGTGAATTCCAAAATATCATGAATGACATATTTAACCAATATAGCGAATTCGCCATAGTTTATATAGATGATGTCCTCATCTATTCCAAATCCATAGATCAACACTGGAAACATCTGAATCAATTCTTAACTATAGTAAAAAATAATGGCCTAGTAGTTTCTGCCTCTAAAGTCAAATTATTCCAATCAAATATTAGATTTTTAGGATTTAATATTCATCACTCAAAAATCACTCCCATAGACAGAGTTATTCAATTTGCTAATAAACTCCCATATGAGATTCTAGATAAAAATCAACTCCAAAGATTTCTAGGATCCCTCAACTATATAGCTGTTTTTTATAAAAATCTCTGAAAAAGGTGTAAACCTCTATTTGATCGACTTCAAAGTAATCCTTCACCTTGGACCCCTGTCCACACCTCTCTAGTCAAAAAATCAAACAGTAGGTTCAAACACTTCCATGTCTTGGCATTCCTTCAGTTCATTCTTTCAAAATCGTCGAAACTGATGCCTCTGAAATTGGCTACGGAGGCATTCTTAAACAACAAATTTCTCCAGGACAGCCTGAACAAATTGTTTGTTTCTATTCAGGAGTCTGGACCTAATCGCAGAGTAATTATAGTACTATTAAAAAAGAAATTTTATCTATAGTCTTATGAATTTCAAAATTTCAAGATGATTTATTAAATCAAAAAATTTTAGTCAGAGTTGATTGCAAAAGTGCAAAACATGTTTTGGAAAAAGATGTTCAAAATATTGCTAGTAAACAAATATTTGCTAGATGGCAAGCAATTTTAAGTATTTTTGATTTTGAAATTACATTCATCAAAGGTAGTGACAATCACATACCAGATTTTCTAACACGAGAATTCCTACAGGGATCAAAATGTCAGGCCCAAGACCACCCATGAAGCCCAACACTAGATCATCTGGAAGACAACTTCCAGCATCCTTTGGCCCAGTCAAAAAAGAAGAATCAGAAGTCAAAAAAGAGTCATCCCCTTCTTCTAGTCTGGTTCCTTACCCAGGTCACCCACCAGTTCCTATTAGTAACAAGTTTACTACTATAGATAACATTCGCCCTAATTACCAGTCAGCTTTAGTAACTCAATATGATCCTTATAAGTCTGATTCCCAGACATTTTCACAAAACCCAGTCAATTACAGGAAAACCTCTATGTATGCTCCTAGAATTAGTTTCAATCTCTTTTATATTGAACCAGACCTTAGTCACCTAAAATTCCCCCAGACACTTGCACAAGCATTTTTTTCCTTGGTTTTCATTTCCAGCCAAATCATCCTTCCTAGTCACTCAAATTCTATACTGAAATTCTTTACAAAACATGATCAGCCTCCATTAAAGCAATCCCCGATCAAAGGGATCAATCAAAAATCTTATACCATTCCCTACATATTATCAAGATCATTAGTCAAGCCTAATGGAACGACCCTCCTTTTGCTCGACACTGTGAAGGAGATATCTCTTTCTCCTATTATGACTAAAAAGAAGCTTGGTCAAAAGTCCTCCTCCACCAAACTGAGGATATGAGTCACTCATGGTTTATCAATTTTGATAAATTCTTTAAATCCGAATTCCCTGTATGGTTTTTAGGGTGGTGGGCATGTTCTTTAGTCTACTCCCTGAACCCCTATAGAAGTCAATTGAGTTTTTTGCCCAAACCCAGATCTTCACTCAGTACCAGTCCCAATTTCCAGCCATATTACACTTCATGGCTAAATACAAAGTTCCTTGGATTTTAAAATGGCATTATGAGGCCAAAGATAATATTGTATCCAGGCACTTTGCAGTCAAATGGTGGGATAAATTCAAGCATAACAGAATTATTTCCCAAGTCAATGAAGAATTCAAAAGTAACACATCACAGTCACCAGCTACTCGGCAACCTCACTCATTGCCAGCTCTTCAGACTCCTAGTCCACAAGCTACCCTAGTCACTCAGTCACCAGCATCTTCACAGTCCTCTAAATCCAAAGAAAAGTCCAAAGCATCCCTCTCCAAGTCAGCCGAATTAAAAGAATTGGCCAATCAACTCCTTGAACAAGCTATTCGATTAAGCAATGATGATGATGATGAAGACCAAAATGATAATGTTTCATACTCCTCTTCAGCATCATCTGGTCACACCCCTCCTCCTCCTGGAAAGCAGAAATGGGCTAAATATCCTGATGAGGCACTAGGAGAATACTTCCAAGACAGTCAGAACCCCTATTCTCCATATAGATGATTGAATTCCCGACAAGTTACTATTCATGAATAGTGACTTTTTAACTATTCACTTCCAGGCTAAAAATAATTCAGTAACTTTACTATTTGAGCACGGGCCTACAGAAATGTGATGGCTCCCCGCATTTTTCGGATCTCAATAACAACAGTAAAATGTCTTTCGAGGCCTATAAAAGGAAGCTTTCCTCGCAGTTGAAGACATGCTTCATTTCTCCCATCTTTTCCTTTGTTCATTTCTCTAGTTCATAGGCGCTCATGTGTTGAGCAATTTGTAATCCCAATAAACCTTGTAATCCATATGCATTAAAGTTTTAATTGTAAGTACTGAAATTATTCAGTAAAAATTATCTTTATTCAAATGGTTTCTTATTCACGTGGTTTCTTATGTATTTGATCCCTTGCGTTTTAATTCAAAAATTCATATACTTGATTTATTATATTTATTTTTATTTTATGTAGTTATATATATATATATATATATATATATATATAGGGAAGTTCTACAATACTGAGATGCATGTCATACCTCCATTTACAAATATAACAACAAAATGTGTTGTCATTATGGTAACGATAGTCTTTTTTGTGTAATCTTTGTTCTATTAGAGGTAATTACTCCATCTATGACCTTGTTACAAGTTTATGAACAATTTGTTGTCAAAGTTGTAATTTTGGTTCAATTATATGTAAATAATGTAAAACAAATGTGGTAACTTTGTTGTCAATGTACGTAGTAATTTTGGTTCAATTAGATGTAATTTTTTGTTCAAAAAAATTGTAAATGGGGGTATGACATACATCACCGTACTCTAGCCTACCCCTATATATATATGGCTCCATTGTTATTGCAAACATTAATTGTTATTAATTTGGTTGTGCATGATATACGAGAAGATCGACGATGTTCAGTAGGTAAAAAGGCTCAGTTTTCTTGATGATGTCTCAGACAATGATATTGAATAAGAGATTATTGATTTTCATATGAGATAAAAGTCACTAATTAGGTGGCTTTTGTTATTACACAGAGGCTTAAAATGTTCTTCTCATGAAATGAGTATGTGGAAGTTCTAGCTAGTTTAAACCCAAGTTCAGAGTATTAAAGGTTGTTTGATGGCACAATCTAAGCTACATGCATGATCATGTGATCTCATATCACTTCTGTGAGAATTAATACGAGGCACATATTACGTTATTAGTTTTGCACACCGTTAACATGACAAAAGTTCTCTTAATAATTTAAGATATGAGGATACACAAGTTTGCAACACCTTTTTTTTGTGAGAAGAAATTGTTTGATTCATATTATAAAAATCAACTCCACTAAAATATTAGATCGATGAAACTAAAACCCATGGTTAACAAGAAGCATTTGCAACAATCAATGATATTAGCAAATATATCCATAGAGAGTAAGTCAAATACATACAAGAATGAAGAAATGGATCCATGAAAACTGTACCAATCAAAGCATCATACTCGATCAGTTTGTCATCCTCAGACAACGTTTTCAGGAAAACTGATCGAGTATGATGCTTTATTGGTACAGTTGTCATCCTCAGAGACAACGTTTCCCATCTATGAAATTAACCGCTCAAATTTGGTGGTTTTGATCTCTAAATAGCATGCATATCTTTCTTGGTTAAAAAAGTGAAAAGACAGAGCAACCCAGAAACCCAGGGAGAGGTAGAGATGGCAGAGATGGCAGCGGGGAACCTGGGGAAGATGGCTTCAATTGAAGCACAGCTGAGGCTGTTGGCACTAGCGAAAAAGCAATTGAGCCCGGGTGGGAGGTAACCGTTAATTTCAAGTTTCTTTTTGCTTAGTCACACAAGGAACACCTACTTCGTTGTTAAAGAAGACAGCAAAAAAAGGAGAAGAAGCAACACTACTTTTATCGGACGATTATTGGTACCTTGGTGCTTTGGCCGGTTTTGATCAATTTATATCTTTAAAACAATTTACTGATGTCTCTAATGGATATCTCAACGCTGACAACAGCTGTGTGTTTGGAGCGGATGTCTTTGATTTTAAAAAAAAAATCTAAAGTAGTCAAAGAAAAGCGTGTATCAATGATCCACAATCCTATGATGTACGTACAAGCTTGTCTGGAAGCTAGATTGACAAGTACGTTTCAAAGTCAAAAGCTCATGACTGCTATTCGATCCAATCAAGTTCTTGGAGACCTAAAATATTATTGCTTGTGGAAGTTGAATTTGTACCCTAGGGGAACTGATGCCGCAAGGGGTAGTCATCTCTACTTGTTCTTGGCACTAGCTAATCCGGAAACCCTTCCTCCTTTCTCCAAAATATTTTCCAAGTTTACCCTACACATTGTGGATCAAACCTATTGCTTACATTGCTCTTATACATCTAGGCATTGGTTCAGTGCTTTGTTTCCGACTTCGGGTCACTCTGAGTTTATCAAACTGTGCGGCTTTTATAGTGAGGCGAGCGTGCTTTTGGTGGATGATACTTGTATCATGGAGGCAGAGATCACTATGCTTGGGCTTGCTCATTAGCTTGATTTTCCTACCATTCAGTTATATATATATGTTTCAGATTTTTTTTTCGGGCTTGTGTTGCATCCATGGGTTGCTATCTATGACTTCATTAAACTATACGACTTTTGCAATGGCGGGTTTTTGGTGAATGAAACTTGCATCATGGTCTCATGGATGTAGAAATCACTATTCTTGGGATTGCCTCATTAGCTTAATTGTGTTATATATGTTTCTTAGTTTTGTCTCTGCATGGGTTCATATATATAATTAACCTAATTTTTGTCTTTCCTTATAAAAGAAACTCTCTTTCCAAACGAGTCTATGATTCCATGTGGGGCGGGTAGAAAATCTTGAAAAATTCTAATATGTGTTAACGTATTTCATATGTATAATTATAACTTTTAAGACTTAATTACTCAAACGAGAACTTATTTACTCTAACATGGACCTTATTTACCTTAACGAGGGCTTTTTCGTAGTTACCACATGAGTTGTCAAAGTTGTAATATGTGTCGCCAAGTCGTAAAATATTACAATTATCACTTTTAGGACTTAGTTACTCAAACGAGAACCTAATTTACTCTAATTATGAGAACCTTATTTAACTTAACAAAGACTTTATCTCCTCATTATGTATGAGAAATATTAACATACCATAATCTTACTCGTAAACCCCAGGTAATATCTAATAGGAGAGATCGATTGATCAGTAAATCTAGGTTATCAGCTAGTTTAATTAATTTCTTGACAAAATATATGAGATCGTCGCAAGTCACAAAATCCGTTATAGGAATTTTTTTTTAATATTCATGACAGATGGCACTCCTACACAAATATTTGCGCGAGATAATCAATCCAAACCTCGATCACTAGGGAACTCACAATTAATGAGATGTTCTAATATTATATTTAATCTATCTGCTTTTGTTTTTGGACGATGTATAACTCGTTCTGTGTCAAAATATAATTTCACAAGCTCATCTTGACATATTGACTATAAGTTTAGAACCAAAAATCTTTCATTATGCAAAGAAAGGGAAATTCTCTCATACCCCGAACACTAAGTGTTCGGGTGCCGCTCCTAAGCCCTTGGATTGAGTTCTCTACCCCACCCACCCACCCCCCCCTGCAAATGCATCCTCACCCTCCCCCCTTCCTCCCCCGGGCATTGTAGATGCGCCCTGCAAAGAAACCCTAAACAATAAAAAAACTGAAATGTTTATAATAACTTCGGGTACGTACACAAGGCCACAAACCGTTAGTAGAATACAATATAATTGGAGTTAGAATGCGGTTTTAGTTTTAGTCGTGGTCCCAAGTTTTTGTTATGTTATATTTCTATAAGTTAAAATGACATCCATTTAATCATATATATTAGAGTGTGATTACTTGGTTTAGACGAGTATTTTGAAGCGAGGAGAACCAACCTATAATTAGGCACCTAATAGATTTCATATCTCACATAGATGGTTATCATTTAATTATCATTAATTACAGACAAAAAAGAAACAAAAAATTGGGTTCTAATTTCTTTTGGTAAAGTAATGGAAATCCAATTTCCTTCGAACTGCGTTTTCAACGAGTCAACGAGTCATATATATGCAAAATTATTTTTACTTTCATTCTTAAAAAAAAAAATTATTGTACTTCAATACACTTTTAACAGCTTCTCATAGGAAAGCAAGGTAGCTAGGCATTGTTGAACCTCAACTGTGGTAATATCATTGTCTGCCCCTGATCCATGTTTAATAACTTAAGCTTGAGTTGAAATAATTAAGCAATACCTAACCCAACCGGCAAAGAAAAAGAGAATGAGAAACAGTTAATGCTATCAACTATACTCGATATTAATAAATATAAATAGTATGATGAAACAAAAAGTTTGGGCACTAATTCACTAAAGAAACAGACAAGACTTGATTTGATATCAAAGACAATACAAGACTTGAGCTTCAACCAGTATTCTGCATCCCAGCAGCAATACCCTTCATGGTCAAAATAAGTGTGTCCTCTAGACCTGGAGCATATTCGCTTGTTGGGTTGAGCTTGACGAGCTCTGCTGCTGGCTTGCTTGTTGGTTCCTTTGACGGCCTTACTTGAACATGGTAGTTGGGGTCACGTATCTGCTTCAGTGTATAGGCTTGGCACACGTTTAGTGTCGTAATATACGAGTCACGAAGAAGAAGTCTTTGCCTCAAGTAAGGATCTCCTTCTAGAAGATCTCTGTGCCCAGCAACCTGGAGTAGGAGGCTCTTAGTTTCTTCATAGTTGGTCCTCAATCGCTCTCCAAATGGCCATAGGTCTTCTGACACCAGAAGCTTGTCGTACAGAGCTGTAATGCCGGGGTCTCCCTTGGCAAACACCATCTCAATTAAATCGATGGTGACTCTGAAGAAAGGCCACTGATTATACATCTCCCTAAGCATCAGAAGATTCTTTGCATCCTTGTCAATGGCTTGCTTAAATGCTGCCCCAAAACCTAGCCACACTGGTAAGTGAAATCTTGTCTGGGTCCATGCAAAGATCCATGGGATTGCACGAAGTGATTCGATGCCTCCACTTGGCTTTCGCTTCGATGGACGACTCCCAATGTTCATTCGACCATACTCCATCTCCGGTGTCGCAAGGCGGAAGTACTCAACAAAACGGGGCTCCTCGAAAACTATTGAACGGTATTCCTCTGTTGCAACAACTGCCATCTCATCCATGAGTGCACGCCATTCTGGCTTTGGAGAGACTGGGGGATTCATGCCATGCTCTAGTGTAGCTGCTGTGAAACGCTGGAGTGTTCTAAAAAACAAGTGCTCCTCTCCGAATGATTGTTCAATAACTTCACCTTGAACTGTCACACGGAGCGAACCATGAATTGTGTCAGGTGGCTGAGACAATATAGCAAGATGAGTGGGTCCCCCTCCTCTACCAACTGTTCCACCTCGGCCATGAAACATGGTGAGCTTGACTCCATATTGTTTTGCAACCTTTATGAGCTCTTCTTGAGCCTTGTATAGCTGCCATGCTGCAGATAGACGGCCAGCATCCTTTCCTGAATCTGAGTACCCTATCATCACTTCTTGCTTCCCATTGATCCGGTTTTTGTACCAATCTAAAGAGAAGAGGCGAGCCACAGCAGCAGGAGCAGCCTCTAAATCAGCAAGCTTCTCAAACAATGGTACAACCCTAAGTGGCTTCTTCACATGACATTCACGTTGTAAAAGCTCCACAGCAAGTACATCAGATGGGGCTGTTGCCATTGATATAATATAGGCACCAAAGTTGTCTGAGGGAAGTTCTGAAATGACTTTGAACGTCTCCAGTACATCACAAATTTCTTCAGTCTTGGGAACATCAGTGCCAAAAAGAGGGCGCTTTCCACTGAGCTCAGACAACAGCCATTCTTGCCTTTGTTTCTCGGGCCATTCTCGATAAGACCCAAGGCTCAGGTGCTTTGTAATAGCGTCAATGACATCTGTATGTCTATTTGATTCTTGTCGAATGTCTAGTCTCACAAGTGAAAGCCCGAAAGTAGAAACTTGCCTTAAAAAATCAAGAAGGCTCCCGTCAGCAATTGGCTGATCACCACAAGAACAGAGTGACCGGTAACACAGTTCGAGAGGCTCCAGGAACTGTTCAACATTGGTAAACGTTGTGTCCTCGGGAATGTGAGAGACTCCATTGGATAATAATTGACGAGCATGTTCACGTGTATTGTAGAGCTTGTCTCTCACATCACCAAGAACAACACGATAGGGCTCATTTGGAGGAATTTGTTTCCAAAATTCTATGTAGTGCTTCGCATCCTTCCTTGAAGACCTATGAAGTTGATGAGCACGAGCAAGAAGCTCATCGTTGCAACGCCACATAGATAACTCAAACATAAGATCCTCCATCTGGGAGAAATACAAGTTTGCCGCCATCATTCTAGCCAATAAGCATACATCCCTTGTAACTTCTGGAGTGACCCTGGGATTTCCATCACGATCCCCACCCATCCAAGAAGAAAATTGAATGAGAGGGGCATTGTATGGAACGCGTTCGTTTATGCCAATGTTCTTCAAGGCAGTGTCAACTCGGCGTAAGAATTTCGGTACGCCTTTCCAAATAGTCTCGTGAAAGTAGCTCATTCCTGCCCTCATCTCATCTTGAGGGGTCGGAGGAGTCCTTCGGATTTCGTCAGTGCGAAATGCAGCTTGAATCTCCCTTTGTAGAGCCTCATCGAGTTCCTGTTTATCATCAGGTGTAATATCCTTTGCATACAATTGCGTCAAACAATTTCTTACCCTTGTATGCTTTTGAAGCAAAGATCTTCGAACAGACTGAGTAGGGTGTGCTGTTAGAACCAAATCTACAGTCTGGTTCTTCAATTCATCAAAAACTTGTTGTGGGGACTTGTTCAGTTGCCCCACAAGCTTCTTGAACGTCTCTTCGATGTCCGACTCCGTTGTAGCATTTGCCTCATCAACGAAATCTCCCTTCTTCAGCTTTATCCTTCTCCGATGTGCAATCTGAACTTCCTCAGCCAAATTGGCCAAGTTAAGCATGTGGGAAAAGGACTTGGCAACAACAATGGAGTCGCCAGGATCCAAACCCGTAAAGACATTTCCGAGTTCCTCCAACTTTTTAGGGTCCTTCTTCCCTTCGTATTCCGCTGAGAGCTCATTACAAGCTTGAACCGTTTCTCTGAGACCCTCCCCGTGTAAATCCTGAAGAATATCAAGGAATCGATCTAGTAACAATGCATCATACTCTATAAGTTTGTCATCATCAGACACCTTCCCTGGTGCCAACAGCCTCAGCTGTGCGTCAATTGAAGCCATCTTCTCCAACTTCCTGGCTTCCATCTCTCTGCTTCTGGGTTTCTGGGTTGCTCTCTCTTTTCACCTTTTTGAACAACAAAGACATGCATGCTATTTATAGATCAAAACCACCCAACCAAATCCGAGCGGAAAATGGACTAATGGAGTAGAGCAAAGTGAGTTTTGAGAGGAACTACAAGTATAAACCGAATTGAAGTAGAACTCCATTCTGCCTACGTACATACTACAAAACCGAACTGTGAAATATCTATGCAAGTTTTTTTTGTTTTTGACTTGGCAATGATAATCATTTATTCACGTACCGCATCTTTCAACTGTATTTTGGAGTGGATTAGGATTCTATGGATATGTGGATAGGTCAAATTTCACTTTCTACATGCATGACCAAGCTACATACTACAAAACACTAATTAACAACGTACTGTGACAAATGATCAGAACCCAGATCTAAATTTTTTTTTTTTTTTTGGAAAGACATAAATTTCATTAACAAGAGCAAAAAACCCTTGGAAAGAAAAAACCAGAAACAGAGCCAGGCCAATTAAGTTGGGGGGGGGGGGGGGGGGTGTGGTGGGGCTGGGGAACCCTCATACAACCCAGATCTAATTGAGAAATTGGACTTTCAAATTTCAAATCATTATTTATGAGGGGATATGACTGTGTCAATTTAATTTAGTTAAAACAATTGATCAAGGATAAAGTTGGTGAAATGTGAATTCATTAATTTGGCACAATATGTATTATTTAGGTAAATCAAATTTGGAATAGTTGAGAATCATTTTTTGAGTGCCTATCATATATACTTCCTATTCGTGGCACATCTTATGCCTTAAAGCACTCAGGCATATGCGGCTATGAGCTTTCGCAATTTTTATCTATCTTCCACATATGTGTGTTATGGATAGAAATTTTTATGTCTATCTATGGAATACTTAATCATTAAGTAATTTTGTTTTACTTGTTACAAGATTGGAACATGCATGCATGCCTATCTATTTAGAAAGTTGTTTTCTCCCGCCATATGCTTAGTTGTTATTAAGGGTAATATATATAGCAGCGGCAAGTGTATGCTTAATCATTAAGCTTGAGTGTCTGTAGCTCATATATATTAGACACCTCAAGTTAGAAATAAGCTCAGCCAACACAATCCAAAACATATACATTACTTGGTGATTAAGTTTCTAGTTGATTAGTTCGTACAAGCTTACGTAAAAACATGTTTATCAGCTAGTGCAGCTTCATTTGTGAACCTTTTCAAGTTAGCATGAGGTGTCTGTGTTTTGGTTAGTATCATGACACCACTTGCATAAAATTCTTAATAGCTAAGTTATATAATTTTGTTTTACTTGTCAAGTTTTTAGATAACAACATTGATGTCTATCCCTTGAATACTTGATGATTAAGTTTTTAAGTGATAGCTCAAATCACTGACAATGAATCCAATTCAACTCCACAGATGCCAAAGATAATGAAAAAGTTAAATAAAGTCCTTCTAGGACAGCTAAAGCCTCAGCTACATTAGAAGAAGTGGCATACAACGATTTGCATGATCCACCAGATTGTTGCAACGATTTACATGATCCACTAAATCGTTGTATGTCGCTTCTTTTACATGATTTACATGAAAAAGTTCCCCAACGGACGAAGGTTTGCCTATGGTGGTGGAGGAGGAGGCGGATCTGGAGGCAAAAGAAGCAAAATCCATCCAAGGAAAGCAAAACCCACTTCTGGCGGTGGCTGTTTAGAAATCTAGGGTTTTTTTGCAAGTTTTCAGTTATGAAACACTTACTTGTATTTGGGTCGAGCCTATTATGGGTTTTAATTTATTTTTACTAGGTCTTTGTGCCTTAATTGCTGGGCCTACATCCCTCTTATTTCTGGGCTTTTATTACCGGGCCTGCGTGCCTCTTATTTCTAAGCTTATGTGCCTTTTATTTTTGAGACCTTTTTGCTAGGGCTGGGCACGGGACGGGACGAGCCGGGATGGGGGTGATCCCGCATCCCGTCCCGCAATTTAATTGCGGGACGGGACGGGACGGGATTAGTCATTTTCAAAACAGATCCCGTTCGGGATGAACCCGTTCGGGATCGGGACGGGACGGGACGGGATCGGGATTTAAAACCTTTTTTTTGTAACAAATTCAATACATGTTCTTGAAAATATATTTATAAACTTAGCTACAAAATGGACTTATTTGGTGCTTCAAAGCTCCAATTTGCATCATTTTTTCACTATAATTTGACATAGCCAAATTAAGTTTTCAATTTTTTCTAGGCAGCCAAAAGTCCAAAACAAAGCAAAATCAGTTTTCTGAGTTTCTGACCCAGCGGGAGTTTTATTGAAAACTGTACAATTTCGTTAGGTATTTGAGGTTAGTGTCTTCATGAAAGTTGTAGTAGACAACTTAAACATTATTTGAGAGTTGGAATCTCCTAAAAATAATTTTTGTAGATTAAGTTATGAATTTTTGAATTTAAGAGTTTACAACAGTAAATTCTAGAACCTGCTTACTAACATCTTATATATTGTTGTTTGTTTGAGTAGCAAACTATGTTCAAACTTATGAAGATCATATCATAAAACTACCAATGATTCGTATTCACAAACTCGAGGATTGATAGAGTTGTCTGATTGACGGATTGAGTATTTGACACTTGAGAGTGCGACTGTGAGTGTGAAGTGATAATAGGTTTTGTGAAGTTGAGGTGTCGGATTGAGTATTAGGGGAGAAATTACTAAATTATCAATTATGGTTTGGGTAAAGGGTTGGGCTGAATGTTTGGGCCAGGCCTATTTGGATTTATAAAAAAAAAATATAAACTTCGGGACGGGACGGAATTTGCGGGATTTAAAATTCAAATCCCGCATCCCGTCCCATTTTATCGGGACGGGACGGGACGGGATTGAAACAGTAAAATTGGTTTTCAATCCCGCACGGGACGGTACGGGATCGGGTCGGGATCGGGTCGGGATGGGATTTTCGGGATTAAGTGCCCAGCCCTACTTTTTGCACCTCTTGTTTTTTGATGGTTCCTTTGAGTCATCTAATTCAAATCTCATTTTCGACCCAAAAAAAACAAAAACAAAACGATTTACATGATAATCAACTCACCCCAAGAGTTCCTGATGCATCCCAACAATCTGTGGGGTTTTGAAAAGGGTGGTTTGGTCGTATTTGCATCACATTTTAAAATGCCATTTAGTCATCTTCAACTTTTCTAATTTAACGATTATGACTTGTGAGTTAATCAATTGACAACAAAAATTACTATAAAGTTATCTAGCAGAAATCCACGTTGAGCAATTTATATTGTTACACTTACGATTAATGCATACGATTATCATAGTGCTATTATAAGTTATAACAGTCATTTACTCTATCACAATTCTAAGTTTCTAAAGCAACAAAGCATTGTCCCCACTCATAAGGTGGGTCAACAAAATCCTCCTTTTCACTACTGCTAGACTCATATGATGTCAAAGTTAACTCGGATGTGGCCCCAAACTCTGGTTTACAACGCCAATGCAGTTTGCACAGGTACGTTCAAGTTAGGCACTTCATGTCAAATTGAAATAGCTATCAAGAAACTTCCTTTCCTGAAGCCATCAAAGGACTGCAGATATTGACCGAGGGAGGTAGACCTAAATATTTAGAAGAAACTACTCTCTACTAATTTACATAATAACACAACACCTATGAGAAATCCCACCGGTTCCATGGAGTTCCAAGACCATATCTTGGCTAAACTTGTAGATGTCTTGGCTAGTGACCTTGCCGACAGTCCAGTGTAGGAAATTCTGACTTGGCAAAGAAAGCACAACTCATTGTCGAGGAACTGGCTGTGAAGCTGACTGATTACTTTGCCCATAGAACCCCATACCCAATGGCCGATAATAACCTCCAGTAGCTGGCTGCACCTGCTGTTGCTGCTGCTGGGGCAGTGACTGCTGTTGGGGTTGAGTGGGCCTCGACAAACCCATTGAAATATGTGGAGGTATGGGGGGTGGAGGTGGCAGATTATTTGATCCATATCCATAAGGCATTACACCCATCATAACGCCCGCAGTTTGGACATACTGATTTGATGCAGAAGATGGAGATGGTGCTGGCGGCGGTGGGGGAGGACCATAAGGAATTTGCATCTGGTTAGCTTGGGACATAGTTTGCATGCTTGTTGATGGTGCCAGTGGCACACTAGTCATTGTTTGCTGTTGTAGAGGGGTAAAATAGGCCGCACTGCCAACATCAGCATTGCTAACATCAGATACAGACATTGATTTCTCAAGTTTCTGCCTTTTTTCGGGAGAAAACATAGAGGCAGCTTCTTCAGCGACAAGAGATGAAAGAACAGAAGTCAACATCTGTGCAGAGGATGCAGACGCAGCAAGCTTAGCAGCAACAGCAGCTGCTGCTGCTTTCTTGTTCTCTTCATCAGTGGTTTTGACAGGGGCAAAAGGAATCACAGGTTGGTTAGGAGGCTGCGATTGGATACCAGTTGGTTCTAACACCCTTGTAGATTCAGCTGTCATTTTAATGGCATTGCTTTGCGGGTTAAGAACTGGGGACAAAGACAGTCTCCTTCTAATATTGCTTACTTTCTCAATCTGATGTTGAGCAACCTGCAGGGCAACAAATAAGCTTCGTTAATTCAAGAAACTATTAGATAAATATACTTTCGACACGAAACTACAGTGAAACCTTGAGAGAACTGCATAGCATCACCTACCAAGCAAACAGATAAGACTTTCGTTGTATGTAACATGACAAGGCACAGATGCCAGCTAAAGCAGCTACTAAAATTCAAAGTTACAAATCAGATTCTAAAGGGTGAGGTTAATGCAATAGGTAGAGGGTTACCTCCCTTTCTTATTCTCTTTCTCAATAATACAAAAGCTATAACTAAACATTCTGGGATTTCTCTCTTTAATACCATGATAAAATTGTTGACTCATTGTTGTTCCCACAAATTTAAGTTGTCAGGATGTGCAAATGTTCATAGTACCAAGTAAATTCCATTATTATGTTTCTCATAATTAGTGCATCACCATAAAACAGAGACAATTGCTGAAATTTTTTACTTTCAACAGTACTACAAACATGAAGAGTAGATCTATAACTTAACAACAAGCAATCAATCCAACAAAAAGAGAAAAATATAAATTGCTGAGAGGTACAAACTTAAAACTGGAAAATTCAATTAGGAGAGAACACATCACCGTTAATCGGTGTTGTACTGTTGTCTGTGCAAGCAGGCGTGAGTAATCAACACATTTATTGTTGCCTCACCCTTTTTCTCAGGACTTCGGAACTTTTTATATGCTCTTTGAAGTTTTGAGGAAGCCTACCTAAATCAGTATGACAATTTGGTATAGAAAACTTTGGGTACAAGACAACCGCACTACTTGGAGCATCACGATTATGCTAACTTAACGGAACTGGAGAAAGAGGAATTTAAAACACGAATAGGGCCTTCAGCAATCTAGTTTTCTGGTTACAGCTCCAGTAGTGAGGATATTTCTATCTCAGACGAATGTCCACATTCATTTGGCATGTCTTTTCATGTGTACTTTGTTGTATGTAGCATCACCTAGGTTATGCAATTGCACATACAACACACTGCAAACAAAAATCTGTTAAAATCAAAGCTCTTGAGCAATCCAATCTGAGAGTAAGCCACATACAATTAACTTAAGCTCTTTAGACTCGTGCAATCTTCTTTTTTTGTGAGAAATTTTTTTATTACTTTCAAAACTAGTTTCAATACCCGAGCTACAAGATATCCATGTAAACAAAACAGCCTACCACCAATCACCCTACGCATCATCTTCTACAAGATGTTCCAGAAAGGAACATCTCTGGAAGGAAGTCCAGAACAACTTTGCCTTCCTGTCCTGTCGCAATTGTACTTTTAAGAAAAGGATTGCAAAATTCTGTGGAAAATAACGTAATTTATGGCAGCTGTCCAAACTAACCTTCACCATTATTCAAAACCAATAGGACTACGAAGAAACGGATTATCCCAAAATTTAGACTGTCCTTTGCACATAACACACCCAATTACGAAGCTAGCATGTGCTGGTCTTTTCTTATATCACGAAATACTTGCACGAAAAATATTCCAAACGGAAAGTGTCTTTTCTAGTAGGGATAAGTATGGCATTTTCCAGTACAGTTAATAGTCAGCAAGCTCCCCAGTTTTATTCTGTTCAAATTCTATATCCAATATCCAAGCCCAACGGAGTACGAAGATTATCCACATTTAAATTTTATCAATATCAAACCATCTAACCCAAAGCCAAATGGCAATGAAAGGAGAGGCGCATTGTACATAGTCGTGCAAAGTATAGAATCCCACTAAGGAATCTATATTCTCAACAACATGCGGGCCTTCCGGGAACCATGACTGGCATTCTGTTCCCCTAAACCCACCACAAACTCACATTTCACTCTTTTATCTTTGTGGAATATATCTCCTGTGACAACGAAGTGAAACCCTACTGACTAGTTTAACGGCCCAACAAGTTTCATAAATTGCAGGTATGTTCTCACAACAGTGTGCCATAACGAATTTCATTCTGACGTAACACGCCACAACCAGTTTGCAATGTGAAACAAGTGTTTGTTAACCAAAATGCCCCATTCCTCCTTCACTAAGGATACATATGCGACATAAGCAAATAGTGCTCCACATTTCCTCCCTCATACACCCTTTTTCTTCACATAAACGAATAAATACAAAACAGAGGACAAGGAGTCCACTGGACTAACAAAAAAATTATTTACAACTAAGACGATCATTCAACAAAAAGGAAGTCACAGCTGCATACTAATCATAAACAATGCCTGGAAAGAGTAATCTCTTATGAACCATATAGTTGATCCACATCTTGATCCCTAGCATCTGAAGAAAAACCTATTAAGTCTTTCTTTCCGTGGTTTTAATAAATAGCAGATCCACATCCTCACTCTTATCAAGACTCCTCGCCAATTTGTAAAAAAATTACTTTCTGCTCAGTTATGTTTCCAACTCTATGTATTGTCTACATGAGCCTCTCAACCCTCCGAGACTCACACTCTGCCCTGCCTTTCTTTTCTCAAGATCTCACTAAGCCTTCTACTCTCTTTTTTCTTACTTATTGTCTAATACCAATGTGATATCAGAGTAACAACATCTTCTATCCTCAAACATGTATGGAAAGACAATATAGTCAAGCAATATGGCTGCAAGGTAAAGATATGCCCCTAATTGCTTGTTCTTTTTGTTGCACACTAGCCTCTTGCGTGACATAGAAAATGAGAGAGATAGAAAGAGGGGAGAGACAAAGTGGGGTTGAGACCATTTATTTCATCTTCCTCTGTTTTTCTTTTAGTGTTAATTTTTCACTTCTACTAATGGTTTTACAATTTTGTCCTTTAAACATGAGATTTTTTGTCTTTACATTTTATTAGACAAAGGGCGTTTTGAGGGTTTTTAATCAAATGGAACCAAAAAATTCACTCCTGGCTTAATTTCATTATATATTATATATTGTTTACACATTTTTTCTCTCGGATACAGAATGGATTTAAACTGAACTGATTAGGGCTAGAATCACAAATAAATACTCATTGAATTCAGCAGCAAAGTAGAATAAAATTAAGATCTCTATTGTGGTAAAGGTAATATGTTTTGATAGCTTAAAATATGTTAAAAGAGTTGAACACATCTATATTCAAAAAACAGCTTAGGATCTAAGTTGTACTTAGGCACAAGAAGATCACTGGAACTAAAGCAAACTATTATAGCCAACAAACGTAAAGAAAAAAAGAGAAAAAAATTAGATGAGGAACCTATTATTGAGCAACACGCTCAAGATTAGGGGTGGAGTCGTTGCACTCAGTGCGGTTTTTTGGACAAAACCGACCACCGAACCGCAGGCTGCGGATCCGGCGAAACAGAAACCAAAACCGACTTCAAAATTTATGAGCCGTTTGGTGCAGTTTAGCCAACATCTTGGTCGGTTTTGGTTCGGTACGGGTTTTTACCGGGATTGAAGCAAACGACAATGGCAGACGGTGATTTGAAAAAGAATGATATAGATTTGCAGAAGAAAATCTGCACATAGATTTGAAGAAAATGAAGATCCGCACATAGATTTGAAAAAGAAAAAGAAAAAGAAATCTTTAGAAGATCTGAACTAGAAAGTATAGACCGATGGAGAAGAAAGAGGAAGAAAAGGTTGGGCCTTGGACGAAGAAGAAGAAGAAGAAGAAGATCTGAGATTGCATTGGAGTCGATCAGTACTGAGTGGGTTGTTGAAGATAATAAGGCTAATGGCTTTATTGTTTTGATGGTTAAGAAGATCTGATGCCTTATATTTTGCAGGTTTAATTGATTATAATTGAAAAAAAAAATTCTACATATTTATTTAAATGTACATATATCAAATGAAATAGTCTAATGGTTAAGGAATTCCAATCTAACGCGCATGGTCCTAACTTCGAGTCTTGGCAGACACACTGCCGAGTCTATTTTGATTTCGCCTATATATCGGTTCAGTCCAGTTAATTCCGGTTCCGCAAATACTGAAACCGCAAACCGCGGTTCGGTTTGGTTACAGCAGCAACATCTTCTGTTTTCAAAAAATCTCACTCTGATCGGTTCGGTGCCATTCTTCGGTTTTAGGTTCCGAAAAGTCCACCCCTACCCAAGATTAAGAGGCTTTTTTATTGGAAAAAATATATACAATGCAGTAGACAAGATAGATACTAAAATAAAACTGCTGTCTACACCTATCAATCACACCAGACAATAACAACAGATTCAGCGCTACCAGTTACAATGAAACTAACATACAGCTGAATTCCAATCTGAAAATAATGCAAAAGAGGAGCTATTTCTAAAAGATATGTGAGTGATTGCATACAGAGCTTAGCTGCTAAAGTCTAACTATCGCTTCAATAGTTCCAAAAGATATCCTTAAATCAATATTCTTTTATCTTCCTTTTTTTATGTATTAAAAGATATATTAAGAGGATAAATCCTTTCTAGAGCACATAAAAATGGTGGTCAGGTATACTTGGAGATATATTTGAGAAACTAAGGTGCAATGGTGTGATGCTCCTATAAACTTATATTCATTACACATTTACATGCAAATATTAATTAGACCCAAACCAGATACAAATTTATGATACTCTATTCTCTCATGTCAGTAATGTAGTTCAAAACTTCAAACACAAGTGTTCCATTCTTTATTAAAACTCAAAAATACCATATTGCTCTTCTATAGAAAATGTAAAAGATTCTGTGAAACATTAAAGACTTATTCTTCCCTACAAAATAAACCTATTTCAGCTATAAACATCTTATCTTTCCAATTATGAATCTCAACCTCTGCTCACCAAGCTCAGAGAATGAAATATAATGTAAAATAGCTAATAAGTTTAATTATAAAGATGGTAAATGCATATCATTTCCAATAAGTAAAGGCTTCTTAATTTAAAAGACAAATAAAGAGAAGTCAGCAACTCTTACTTGCAACTGAGTGCAAACAGCTTCCAGCTTTGGTTCCTGTAAAATTATATTCCCACGCAACAATCAATATCAGAAATTTCAAACAAAATGCAGAAGTGAGAACATATGTAAAATAATGAAGAATTTTTACTTGGTCCTGAAGTGCTTCTTTAAGCTGCAAAACCAAGGCAGATCTTGTTGCTGCCACAGCTTCAAGCTGCCCAACAGATTGATTAAGTACATCTTCCTGCTCCTTCAGCTCATCCAACAATGTAGATCTCTGCTGAGTTCCTGATTACAAAATTAAGAAAAGACATAAATGTCTGAGAAACATTGGTGCATGGCACTAAGATAATGTATGCAGGAGATTGTTAATCAATGGCAACTGGAGCTATTAAATAGACATAAGAACCAACTTTCCAAACAAAAAAGATTAGACAAAATAAGAACTAGAACAAGAAACTCGACTAGGTAAAGAAAAAGGACTCTCTACACCTCACTGAACAGCAAGGAATTCAACCATCTCCATTACTTACATGCAAGCAAATCAAACAAGTTGATGGGAGTCATCAAGGAGGGCTGATCAAAGTTACTGAAGGAAACAGAATAACAAATTATACACTGAAATCGATTTATGATGCACCTTTAGGCTAGGCAAACATCTAAAGAAGCAATACCAGGTGGGGTTAAAGCAGGTTCCTTAGAAGTCCCAGAGGAAATCCATACCATGTTAAACATCTTTCAAAATTTGGGTTTAGGGAGACTTTTAAGATAATTATACCTGTTGGTGGAAGACGTCAAAAGGCTTGATATTTAGTTGGTGGATTAAGAATGATATTAAGTGGAAGCATTAAGAGAATCTCAATCTTCTATAAAATGGGGCCTTGGAAGTCATTCTACTCATCTCATTCCATCCCATTCAAAAAATCACTAAGAGAGTTGAGAGCAAAAGGAGTGTACTTCACTGGGTTTCCAGGGTGTACAGGTATTCAATAGGATGCAAGGTTGGGAATTGCGATAAAATCTCAAGTGAAGTTAACTTGTGTCCAAACTCCAATTGAATACTCCTTGCACAACTCCACTAGTGATTTGTTCCAATGTATAATTGCATTCTTGTTGCTATATTTAGTCAGTACTCTGTTGACGTAGGAGGATGCTTCAGAATTACTTAATCTTTGGTATACTCTTCTGATACTTCATCTTGGCTTATTAATTTTTCTTATATTGATATTTGTTTTGACTAGGGGAAAATAACTTTCACAAGGAAAAAAAAAATTGATTAATCATCTCAAATCAGTACAAAAGCTGTGGACAAAAGTTCACATAAGAACTACAAACAAACTTACGGCAAAAGTAATTTATTAAAAACAAAAGCCCAAACATCGCTCAAACAAAACTGCAACTATCTAACAGCTTCTTCCAATCTAATAAGGAAAACGTGAATCCTTAAATTCTACTGAAACACATGCCCACAGCGAAAGCCAAAACCTTACTCGATCCCAAAGCTCCTCTGTCCCTCCTGCTTCTTTGTGATCATCTAAGATCATTCTATTCCTCTGCATCAAAATGACCCAAAACACTGCACCACCAGAAGACTTTAGATGTCTTCCTTCCTGCAAGTACCACTGGCAAATGCACGAAAATGAGATATGTACTTTCCGCCTACATCTTGCACATGATGCACAATGAGGCGAAAAAACACAATTTGGTCTCTCCCTCTTTGTAGCAGATCACCGGTAACCATCTCACTAGCACAAACCAATCTTGACCTTAACTTTCAGACAGGCCTTGGCTTTCCAGTGCCCTAGGTGACCAAAAATTCTTGAAAAGCTATATTTTTGCATCTATCTTGCATAGGACCTATTTGAAGTGTATCAAATATTGTGTTTACAATGAGCCACCAACCAGGCAAGACTAAGCTTTAGAAGGTACACCAATCGTCCAATGACTTAGTTCCCAAAATAGGGTTACCTGGAATATCTAACAGCAAATAAACAAGGTATTACTAAAAGAGAAGACCCTAGACCCATCAACTGACCGATACCTTCTATCAAGTCAGGCTTAACTCAAAGTCATGTAATTGATGGAGACTACAAATTTGACAACTGGCTGAACTCCCGGTTACTTGGGTTCCCCCAAAGTTTAAGTTCCAAAACAATCCTCAAAAAAGAGAGATGAATCTAATGACCATAACCGCATTATGATTCAAAGAAAATCTATAGTAAGAAATAACGAATGAAGTGATGGATCACCTACCCAAGTATCTTCCCCTATTTAAATTCTAGTGTCAGTCCCAAGTCCCAACAACAAATATTGACAGGAAAAAAAAAAGAGAAATAGGGAATATATTTCCAAAGGGTATTGGAAGACACCTCCAAGGATGAAAATAATGATACAACAATTGGTTAATGATTTAAAAGCGCCCCCACCCCCTATCCCCTTCACACGTGGATCTCTCAATCATTTAAGCAGCACATGTGGGTGTTTATATTTATTTTTTATTGGATATGAAACACTTTTATTAAAAGAGAAGACGAAGTATAACAAAGGGGATAGTAATCCTAGCTAAGAGATCTGAACTACAACTCAAGATAGCATCAAGCAACACAACAGTAAAAAACAAAACTACTACATCGCAGCAGCATTCCAATCATAAAGAATAGCATTGAAAGAACTATGTCTGAATTCTGAGGAAACCGATGCCCGTAGAGATGCCAAAAAATGAACCTTTTCCCACAAACACTGACTCCAGCTCGTTCCCCTTCCCCCATACTCGAAAATTCTGACGCAACATGTGGATTTTAACTTAATTGGGGGATTTACAGTTTCAGGAATTCGAACTGGGGTCCGCTGCACTAATACCATGTAAAAAAATTACAGCCTCCAACCCAAAACAAATTCGCAAAAGAACTTGTACAATATTAAGAGGCTGACAATTCCCGTAGTGGCTCCTAAATTCTCCAAAACAATTTACGGAAATATTGACAAATACTTTCATGTTGAGATCAATGACCATCAACAGAAACGATGGTAATTTGCTCAAAAGCATGTACCGTTTAAATCAAACTTCTGGAAATGTTAGTCAATCAACCATGCATATATAAAACAAATACATATCAAAAAACCACAAGTAAATGATAATTCTAAGCATTGAGAGGATATAATATGCATTGAGAAATCTTCCTCATTTTTTTTGACACACCTGGTGTTGGTCATTATAATTAGTCTTCTAGGACTCCTATTTTACCTAACATGCTTCTTTATTTAGTATTAATCTTTCTTTAAGTTCAGGCCTCCATCTTTTTTTTTTTTAGAAGAAATAACTTTTTATTAAAACAACAAAAAGTGATACAAAGAAGCGGACAAGAAGTCCACTGAGAAAAGGGACAGATTGAGCAGCAACTTTTTATTTATCTTGTTCACCAAACTGAAGATAACTTTCAATTAAAAATAAATTACTATGTACTGGAAGGTGACCCTTGTAATTTATTTTCAGTTCATGGGCAACATATGCAAGCAGTTTATTAATTTGAGGGTTCTTTTAGGGTTTCTAACATTAATCTGCACCTGCACACACCAGACTATGAAGCCTAAAGAAACCTAAGATCTGCTCATCTTCTATAGCTGTCACAGTGTCATGCCCACCCAAATCCAGAAATCAAGAAAGAAAGAGAGGAAGAGAGACAGAAAGGTACGAGTGATTGCTGTGAAGGAAATCTCTCAAATTTATTGCAAATCTTGTGATTTTCAGGCCAATATTCCAAGATTTTGAGGATATGGGCTGCAGTTAGTGTTCTCTCGCACTTTTGAGTACCGTCAGCCCGATTTCTGATATAACGTAAAGAACGGCAATATTTCAATCTACAAGTACCTCCTTCACACACTAAAATGCACTGAAATATACCCAATTGACTGGTAGAAGCAGAAACATGAAAAATTAATAACCAAACTTTGAAAATAAGACGAAACTTTTAACACTATAAGAGCCTTATATTTTTCCATCTAGTACTTTGATGCATTTATGAAGTTAACAACAAAATCTATCTCTTACCTTGAGTCAAGTTGTTTTCAACATCTTCCTCGATTTTACCCACATAATGTGCAGCAACACTACACTTGTTTAAAGCAGCTTCTTCGCTAGCATGTTCATCAAGAACAGGTTGAAGTGCAGTGAGTATCTTTTCTGGCAGACCTCCAACAGCCAATTTCTGAAGTTTAGAAGGATGATAAGACATGTCAAGCACTAACAAATAAAAATATAATAAGAAAATTGAATACAAATCAAAATTAGATGCTACGCAAAGTGCTTACGATTCTAACTGAGTGTGCATCCCTCTTCACTATCTTGATAAGATTTGAAATCTTTCCATTGCTTACAGGTGGAGGAGGATTCTTTCCCATCATTTCATCTTTAAGACTTTGCCCTCGAGAACCAAAAACCTTCCTTTCATCCCAAATGTCAACCTGAACAAACCAATGCCCCCCACCAGCCCAAAAAAAAAAATAAGCAAATGAATAAAATATCCAAGAGTGGAAGCTTCCTTATAGATGAAGTAATAGGATTACATTACTATTGGCTCCAGGGCAATGGGAATAGAGAAGAGCAGACACTAAACTGGTGTTACCGGGAATCAGAGCAAACTAAGAAATTTAATAACTGAAAGAAGTTGCTAGCGCAGTTGGCTAAGGGTCAAAAAAGAACTTAAAATCAGATCCTACTTTCATCAAGTTACAAACAGAAGAGGATCTTTTAGTAGCTCAGTCCCACTACTTCAGACTTAACAAATGAGTTTCAGGTCATACAAGTGCATGCATACATGCATCCAATCACTTGGTTAGTTACTGATGTGGTGAGTCAAGCAACAATTTAAGAAAACATTCATGTCATACTCACCAGTCTCGTGGCAACTTTCTTTCCATGTTCATCACCATTTTCATAAACATGCTTGAGAGCTGCAGGAAGAACTTTCCAAAATTCATTCACAAACTCACTGCCCTTTCGCCTACTATTTTGCAATATGTCATTCGCCAGATATAGAAAAGACACACGCTGATCTTTTTGGGAAGAATTGAAATACTTATCCCATGTTTCAACAATCTGCTTTGCTTTCTTCCGATGAGAAATACACCAACGAGATAGAGCTGTTTAAATGTTTAAAGAAATGCATAACATATCAAAACATCAATGTTGAGCCAAAAGGAATTAGTCCAATACATCTATCTACACATTCTCATGAGAAATTACTGGATGTGTTATTATCGATAACTCTAAGAAACAAATAATATTGACAGTTACATTACCAAAATTAGATAGGTTGGCCAAAAAGGCAAAAACTTTATGAAGAAAGAATATTTTGTAGAACAGCCAATATATCAAAACACAAAGCCTATGTTATTCAAAATAGATAAGAAAACATTAAATACAGAAGATACAATGTTAAACCATCCTCTATGGTCATTTATCACAGTTGAACATTTTATCTAGAGCCACTGCGACAGAGTGATTAAGAAATTTAGGAGCAGTCTCAGTGGAGAAACCACTGTGGTAACGCCACTAGCCCTATAGAGCCCATCTTGAGTATAAGCCCCAGGCTTGTGAACATTAATTACCAGGATGGAAAAAAGGAAATGAATCATTTATTGGGACTGTATCAGGTTTTCAGCAAAGATATGGAAGGGGGAGGACTTGTAATACACAAAATTCATTCTCTGAAAGAGTTAGAAAGTTGAATTCAATAAAAACATAACATAATCTGTCAAAGAAAAAAATATCAATGGGAAAAAGGACTTCATCATATTATAAAGGTATGAAATGTACAAGATCGAAAACGTGGATACAGATGAAAACATCACCAACTAAGCAATGTTACCTCAGCCAAAAACAAGATCGTACAGAAAAAGTAGAAGTGTGAAGATTACAATTTTGTCCATAAATTTAAAAACTGAGGAAAACTGTACATTTATATTCAACTTAGCATCAGCAAGATGTGAAGTTCTCACTAGTCACTAGTAATCTAACACATACAGGTGTTTTATCTCAACAAAAAGTTATTATCATAAAAAAGTGTGTATAACAATTAGTTATGTAATACTACCACAAAGAAACAAATAAGACTCCCTCAGAAGATGTTGGCATGTTATTACAGATAATAAACAGGTCCATGACACCATAAATCAGATCAAGCAAGTAGTATGTATAGGGAATTTATTATGAGGATACACTCAATGCTTTGTTGTGAATTGTTGAGTTTAGAGAGCTTCTCAGATAATATATGTCCATCAAAACCTTCGTTATTGCTCATCCTGCTGTGGCTCAGTTTTTTTACATCCCCTGCCGCAAGAAGTATATCATCATGTTAAAACATGAAAAAAGAAATACCAACAATTAGAATAACATTCTTTGCACTGTACAATAACAGAGCCTTGTCCGAAAGGTCATTCCATAAATCCATTCCGAACTATATTTATGAAAATAAGCCATTTACTTTAATCTTTATTGAACAGCATCAGATTCTTTCAACTTTATTCAACAAATTCTCCGAGAATACTTTCTTTTTGAATAGATAGACATGAAAACTGAGCAACACATATATAGAAGAATACACACAGATTTATATATATCCACCCACTCAAGTAACTGGCTACAACAACTAGAATAACATTCTTTACTACAATAACAGAGCGTTGTCACAGCCATTAAAGGTCATTTCGTAAATCCTGGTACTCAGTTCCGTCCTATATATATGTATATGAAACTAACAAATGCACATGTCCTATCTTGGTCCATATTCCCCAAGTAAAATGTATGATAAAAAAATTGACCCAGTTCAAACAAATGTAACTTGAAATCAACTAAATAGTGCACTTCATGGCCTTCCTCACTCATAACCCACCAATCCCATATAAGTCTGTACCTAAGCCATTTACTCATCAATCTTTTATCGTACAGCACCAGATACTTGGAAACATTATTCAATAATTCTCCAACATTACTTTTTTTTCGAATAGAATAACCAAAGTTCTAGGGCTTCGACCCAGATGATTAAAACATGAAAAGAAAAGAAAAAATTGCCAGAAGAATACATGCACATCTAGATATATGCACCCATTCAAGTTACTGGCTACAACAATTAGAATAACATTCTTTACACTTAAAATAACAGAGCCTTGTTCTAACCGTTTAAGATCATTTCTGAAATCCTTGTACTCAGTTCTGTACTATATCTATGAAAATAAACAATAAATAAATCTGTCCTATGTTGGTCCATAATTCCCTAATTTCCCTAGTGATAAAAACTCGTGTATAATACAAATTGACCCATTTCCTAGAAACAGAAATCCTCAGTCATAACCCACCAATTCCATATAACTGAACCTAAGCCATTTCCTCTTTAATCTTTTATCACACAGCAGCAAATACTTGGCAAACTAATTCACCGAAAAGTAAATAACCAAAATTCTAGGGTTTGAGCCCGGGCGAGACGACGCCGTTCCGTTGAAGAATGGAATCGGAGAGAAGGAAGAAGAGGACTTACCAGAGCAGCGGATGCGCGTCACTCTCTTGGGTTGGGTTGTCGGGCTGACTCGATTTGAGCAGCTGCTACCAAGCCTAACACACTTCAACTTGTCCTCCTTAAAAAAGAGAATCTTATTCTGGGCTTAGATTTTTTTGACAAGAATTAAGAAAACTGTCTTTCCACTCCACGCTCTCTTCGAAGTTCTAACTATTTAGACCTACAAATCCATTTCTCCATCGACAAATAAAAATCGAATTGGGATTTTTTTAATTAGTCAATCTTGCAAATATTTTTCATTTAAATTTGGAGACAAAATTTTTTATATTAACAACTTTAAAAACCAATAGCCAAAAAAAAAAAAACCCCAATGCACCAATTGTTCAAAAAAAAAAACTATGCAGCTTTTAATTTAAATTGATATAACATTATCAATTTTTTTTTCAAAAAAACATAAACTTTATTAATCAATAGATGATTACAATTTTTAGTATGGGCATCATAAAAATGAGCAGTACAGACCACACAAGTGGCCTTATCAATAAGTCTAAACCTAGAACTCTAATCGATGATTCGAAACCTAGATCAATACATCGTGCATCGCTGCTGTCAGTAATCGTCAGCTCCAACAGAAAAATTTCGGCAAGTATTATCACTGAGACCGATAAATTCAATCTAACTTGATTTGTATGTGATTTACATACAAATTAGGGCCCTAATCATTTTGATAATGCTAATCCAATAGCCGTTTAGTGTCTCTAATCCTTGTTTTGCACAATTGTAGGAATCACGAGCATCGGATGATATCGGGAGCAAAATGACGTGTTTTGGAGCTTTTAGTGGATTTCCGGCAAAAGGACGAAAAGTCAACCCGAAGACCGTCGGTCAACTCGCGGTCAACTCCGATTATAGTGCGTCTACAAGTCAACATGAAGTCCCGGAATTGAGTCGCATGAGAGTTCCACAAGTTTAGCCGAAAGTCAACCTTTGGTCAACTCCGAGAGTCTTAGTCAAAGTCAACGGCAAAGTCAACCTTGTGACTCATCCACACAAGTGTCCAAATCAGCAAGGAGCACATTAGATATCATGAGCTCACCCTTTGAATATTCTTCCCCTTTGTTTCTTGTTGGATTTACCTCATTTGCCCTTCATTTATGCAATCCCACCATTAGATCTCCCCTTAGCTTATCCTAGCCCTCTATTCTCTCCCCCCTTGCCTATATATATACCTAGTACTTCCCCAATTAGGTCATCACTTTTCAGCTAGCCCTATTCCCTTCCTTCCTCTCCCATTTCCCTTTCCCGTTTTCCCAAGCATCTTGCCGCCAGTCGACCGGTCGACGACCAGGTGTCGAACGGTCGACGATCGAACGTGAAGCCTGCATCTTGCATCAACCAGCAAGGGACGACTCATTGAGAGCAAGTAGAGGAAGGAGAAGGAAGAAGTGGCCTCTAGAACATCTTCATTGAGCATTTATTTCCCTATTCTTCTTATATTTGTAATCAATTTCATATAATGTCCATTATGGTTAGTTGTGAGTAGTTCAATAAGGTTGGGGACTAGGGTTGTGTGCCCTAGTCCATTGTGATGTGATGATGAATTGATTATGTATGAGTATTTTGTGATGAATGAATATGTCTATTATCCAATTTAATTTGTGTTGAATGCATGTTTAAGGAATTTAGTCATCTCTTTGAGCATGTGTGCAATCTAGTTTGATTGAGATTGTTAGGGTGACTCTTAACTCTCTCTAGGCATTTGATATTAGATGTGATGAGGTCTCCTTGTTTGAGTTTCTAAGTCTTTGTGTTCATTGCCTCTCAAGCCAAATTGAGAGAGTTCTAGTGACCCATAACATGACACTAGAAATACATAAGATAGGATGGTCTTAGACCCATAATATGGCTAAGATACGAAGCTTGATTCATTCATTGCACAAACACAAGTACTAAATTGGTTCATTAAACTTCACATATGGACTTAGGCTAACCTGAAACCCCAATCGATTTCCATCTCTTGTTTACACTCTTGCTCATTATTCACTTTATCTTTACTTGCTTGAATTGTCTACTTGTTTGTTTCATTTCCTTTGCATCATTGTTTTCCAAAACCAAACTCACCACACGCACACTTCGCACATTGTTTAAATCACACTCACTCACTCTTTCATTTCTCGTCACTCCATAGTAGCTTTAGTACCCCGATTTATACACTCCCTAAGCATCTTGGGCCATCAATCCCTGTGAACATGACACTCCCGGATCTTAAAAATACAAACCAAACTTTTGCTTCGTCATAACTCAAGGAGAACCCATGAAAAAAGAAAGTAAAACCACAGTCGAAATTTGCACAATTGATTATGTTTTTTCTTAAACAAGAAATTAAAAAAACTCAAATCAAATAATCAAATATGACTTAGGTTAAGTTTTAGCAGCGCCCCACCAGTAATAGGGTCGCCAAGGCTGCTGATTTGCCAAAACTAATTTGACTAGTTTGTGTCCAAACAAATTGATATAACATTATTAGTTAGAATATAATACATATGGTTTATACTCTTGTTCCTTATCATCTCTCAAACAATATCATTTAAGTGACTGGGATGAGCTGAGTTGAGGCGAACATTGAGGTGATCACGCTCTGCTCGACTCAATTTTGAGTGAATCTAAAAAAGATGTGAGAAATACAATCAAGCCATACTGAGAATCCAACTCAGAAATTAGTTTGGGTTATCAAGTTGATTTTGTAACCATGATGAAATAGAAAAGTGTGCCTCTTGCCACAAAGTACTGAATAATTGGACTACAAAAGAAACATAACAGTGGGTAATATCTAATCCAAATAACCCTTTACTATCTCAGTGGTCTGGAACATTGGCAAATGATCAAATTGTACAATTTGACAAAAAAAAAACATACGAACCCAAATCGATTTTTTCTAGCCATCATACGTTTTCCCTAAATGGTCAAATTGTGTATTGAAAATGAAATGAAGGTCAAAATCACAGTCCTTCATAGACTAGAAAAAAAAAACAATATGGTAGAGAGGTAATGTACCAAAACCAACCAAGGGAACCTTGCACAAAAACCAATTGGTCATTTGGTTTGCCTTCATATCTTAAACTTGTTGGAGAAAGAAATTTTAAAGGAGAAATAAGGAAACACAAATAAGGATTTTCACTTAAATGGTTATATATTTTTGTCTCTTAGGCATTTCAACAAACATATTGTAGGCAGAATATCTGACCTGATCAAATGAGAATTGAAATCTCTAATGGACGATGAATTATCCTAGGAAAGATCAAATTGTTAAACTCCTTCAAAAACTGCATCAGAAAATTCACAAATTTACAAAGGCCAGTAATAACTCAACTAATAAAATCAATGTTTTAAAACTCGCTAGGCGCTACTAGGGCGCCCGACCACCTTCTAGCGCCTAGTTGGCTAGATGGGGATTAATCGGCCGCCTATGCAGTTTTTTTTTAATTTTAATTTTATTGTACCACATATAAATAATTAAATAAGTGCAAAATAATTAAAATTATAGAGTCATATAAATGTATAATTGATTGAAAATATGAAGAAAAAGTCCAAAAACTAAAAAAATTCAAGCATAGTAGCATACAATTGAGTACTTAATAAGAAAAAAAAAACACTTGCAAGGCTATGCCTCCAACTCTTCTTCTTTATATCCCTCCAAGACTCTCTCCGTATCAGACTCAAACTCATAATCTTCTTCATCTCCCTCCCCTTTGGTGTCCTCATCCGATACCAAATTAAATTCATGAAGTTCTCGTACTTCAACATTTCTAGAACTTCTCATAGGCTCTAGGCCACTATCATTTGCTCTCGATGCTTCTCCAACCATTTCACAAGTAAGTTCGGACTTAACTTCTTCATCACCACCATCAACAATCCATCATTGTGCCTTACTAGCTTCACTAGCAAGTAGTATATCTACTCCCATCTCCTTCTCCATTTTCCTCTTGTTGATGATCTTGGCATTGAATTGGACATAGACTAAATCCCTCAACCTTGTTGCATCTAGTCTATTCCTTTTCTTTGTATGTATCTACATTAAAGAAAAGTTAGAAAACTATTAGTATATTTTGAATTTAAATTTTTTAATCAATACACAATCAAGCATAAGTATTTAATAATTAATAGTTAGTAGTTTAGTACTTACTCCTTCAAAAGTGCTCCAATTTCTCTCACACCCGGATGAACTTGTAGTCAATGAGAGAATCTTTATAGCCATTCTTTGCAAGTTGGGTACAACATTTCCATAATTAGACCATCATCCAACTAAAGAAGCAAAAATTGTGCAATTAGTAAAGCTAGAAAAATATTAATTAGTTATAAATAATTAAATAAATAATGAAATGTGAATATTCATACCCGGATCATAATTGTCATCATTCTTAGAGCATCCCACCTCGGCCAAAACTCTTCCAAACCCACCCTCTTTTTTCTTATACTTCAACAACTCCACATTTGTCACAATACTTTGCACACCAATGTCTTCGGCGAAGAACTTTTCAACACAAGTAAAGATCCCTTCCATGACAAGTGGATCATATTGTATGCTTTGATCTTTGAAGAAGTAATAAGGGTTCAAGAGGTAGGCCGCCAAATGTAATGGACTATCAAGCTGATCATGGCCTTTTGCATCAATAATGTCTAGGATTGGACGATAGTTGGCCTCTTGATTTTTGAATGCCTCTTTAATCTCTTCATTTGCTTGTAGTAGTTCTCCACACACAAAGCCCATTGATGGCTTTTTATCCCTATCAACAAGGTGAAGCAACTTAACTAAAGGAGAAGACACCTTCAAGCAAAGTGTTATCCCATTCCAAAAACTTGGACTCAATGAGGTGGAATATGTCGCTTTCCCATTTGCACTCTTGGAATGATTGCATTGATCCCATGCATCACTAGTAACCATAGCCCTCAACTCATTTTTCTTTCCCATCAAGCTTTGCAATGTTAGGAAAGAAGTTGCAAATCTAGTGACTCTCGGCCTCACTATATCTTTTTTTTTTTTGTAAACTTCTTCATTAATGCCAAAGTCTTGTGATGTGCATAAATAAAGATAGTGAAAACTTTTAGGATTAAATTCTTGTTACTACCTTGTACTTTAGGGGTCCAATCAATTCAGTCCCTGAACTTTTAATTTCATCAGTTCAGTCCCTGCACTCTTAATTTTCATCAAATATGTCCATTTAGGACACGTGTCACCTATTATGGGTCGACACGTGTCATTTTTTTTGGGTCATAAATGGACCTATTTGATGAGAATTAAGAGTTCAAGGATTGAACTGATGAAATTAAAAGATTAGGGGCTGAACTGATTAGACCCTAAAATACAGGGTAGTAACAAGAATTTAGTCCAAACTTTTACCTTCTCAATGATGGCTTTGAACCTAGGTTGGTTACCAATTCCTTGAAGCATGAGGTTCAAAGTGTGAGTGGCACATGAAGTCCAAAACATGTTGGGCCTCTTTAACTTGAACATATCTCCCGCCGCCATGTTGTTTGAAGCATTGTTCGTCACCACTTGAATTACATTTTGTGACCCAACTTCTTCAATACACTTGTCAACATATTCAAAGATATACTTCCCAATGTGTGCTTCCTCGAAAGTTTCTTGAGAAGAAAGAAAGTTGTGCCTTCCTTGCAATTAACACATAAATTCATGATGCTTCTTCTTTTCCGGTCCGTCCAAGCAACGGTCATAATTGAGCAACCATTCACACTCCACTCTTCTTGCTTCTTAAGTGACTTTTTGGTTCTCTCAACCTCTTCCTTCAATAATGGCACCCTTAATAGGTATTGGCTTGGAGGTCGGTAACCAGGGCCAAATTGACCAACCGCTTCCACACATCTTTTGAAGCTATCATTATCAATGGCATGAAAAGGAATACCCACTTCATACACTCATTCAGCCAAATATTGATGCACACTATGTGTTTTTTCCTTCCAAAGTGCATCATTGATATTTTGTTGCCGCATCTTCTTGCTTCCATCCATTGAAGAATCGACATCGATAGAGGATGCAAACTTATCCATAGGCCAAGAAAGTGTGGCTTTTTTCTTGACTCTCCAACATCAATTTCTTCACCATCTTCTCCAACACATCGAACTTCATCTCTAACTTCCTCTTCATGTTTCTCCTTTTTTCTCTTCTTAAGTTTTGCTTCGTCTAATGCGGCTTTAATTAGGCTTTATCCTCATCCGAAGATATTGGGCATGCGGCAACATTTCCCCTAATGTGAGCTATGTGTTGTTTCATTCTATGTATTCCACCACTAAGTACTTTCCCACACAACTTATACTTAAACTTATCTAAGTTTTTAGGATCCGCCAACGACCCATAATCCCATCCAATATCACCCGAACCACGCTTCAACGATTTCTCAATTTTGGACATTGCATTAGATGCTCCAGAAGATGCATTAACAACATTACTAGGAATACTGGCCATTAACACAAATTCCTTCCAAAACCTGTTGAATTCAGTAAATTATGGTTCACAATTTCACATAATCACAGGTTCACGTACAATGCCACTATCCAGTTCATTATAAATTATTAAAATTATAACAGTACAAAATGTACTATCAATTCAGTTCATCAATTCATCACCTTAGCCATCAATTAACAATCACATTAACCATTAGTGCGTCAGTCAGTTCATCACGTTAACCATCAATTAACAATCAATGAACAATCACAATAACCATCAATTAACAATCAATTATTCAATTAGTTCATTGATTAACTATCAATTCTGCAATTCATCAGTTCGTACTTCATAAGCTAATGGAGTTATAAACTATCAATTCATCAGTTTATTGATTAACTATCAAATAGACAAATATCAATTAACTGACAAGAAAGAAACTTACTGGGCCTAAGCCTAGATGGTGTAGAAATGTAGAAGAGAGGTGCGACTGAGACGCGATGGAATACTTAGGGTCGACGGCGCCGGCTGATTGGGGGTTTGAATATTTGATCCGAGAGGTTTTGATGGTGGCAGTGTAGCTTCTAGTGGCCGGAAAGCAGCAAATTGAGTCGATTGAGTTGCTAGGGAATTCGAGAAGAGAGGGAGATGCGAAGTCGAGAGAGTTTTTTTTTTAGGTTTTGAGTTCTGACCCCAAATCACAAATCGTATTAAGTGAAAACTGAAATAAAATTAAAAAAATTAATCCAGGCGTCTATGCCCACCCAAGCCCGCCCAGGCCCACCCAAGCCCGTCCAGGCCCACCCAAGCTCGCCCAGGCCCGCCTAAACTGACTAATTAGCCCGCCCAAGGCCTGCCCGACTTTCCTTACCGATTACACATTCCTCCGGGCGCCCGGCCACCTTCAAAAACATTGACTAAAGTACAATATATCCAAATTCATCAAAAAAATATTTGAAAGATAGAGGAACCAGAGAGATAGAGGGATCATAGAGATAGAGAGAAGATAAGAAATAGATAAAGTGATAGAGAGATGAATGCACCAGCAGGAAATTTGTATTCTTAGAGTTCTTCAGTGGTGTAGAACGCTGATGAAACTTAAAAAGAAGTAAAGAGAATATTGGAACTAAAAAATTGGAACGTTGGAGAATTTAGGTTAAGTTAAATTATCTCTCTTATCTAGTTAAATTTGCTTTTGTTTAGGTATTTGTTGCAGCTAAGTTTTATCTTAAAATTAGCTAAAGTTTAAATTTATTTTGAAATGGGTAGTTTGTTTTTTTTTTGGTCGAAGTATGATTGCATTAGAAAACAATCCACCATATTACATGTGACATCCCAGACCAAAATTTACTATAGTGCTAGTTAGTTTTACGGTGAATTGGTGGATTTTCGTTTTCGAGATTTGGTTAATACTTTTTAGGGGCGTTTGGGGTGACTTTTGTTTCGGTTAGGAAATTGAATAAACTTTCTTCGTGGAAGTTGTAGAGCGCGCTAAACCGAGTTCGTGGACATAAAATATATAAAAATTGGAATTCGTACGAAGAAGTTATGGTCAACGAAAACGAGGTAACTATTTTGGGGATGTTTCTATTTAAGGACTTTCCGGTTTTGGGGTATCCATTTCGGGAAACTCGTTTCTCTCTCCTCTCTTGATTCTCTCTCTCTCCCCGCGCACAGTACCGGCGACTTTCACCAGTGATTTCTCCCTATTCCGGCCACCTCGTGGCTTGAGACCAGTCCCAATCTCTTCGTCTCTTCATTCCCTTTAATTCTACACCCCTTTTGTCCATCAATTTTCAGTGTAGTGATTTGTATGTTATTTACATACAAATTATGTCTCTAATCACTTTAGTAATGCTAGTCCAATGACCGTTTAGTGTCTCTAATCCTTGATTTGCACCATTGTAGTGAATTTGAGCATTTGATTGATATCGGGAGCGAAAGGGTGCATTTTGGAGCTTTTTGTGGATTTCCGGCAAAAGGACGAAAAGTCAACCCGAGGACCGTCGGTCAACTCGTGGTCAACCCCGACTTTTGAGAGTCAACAAGTCAACATGAAGTCCCGGAAGTGAGTCGCAAGAGAATTCCGGAGATTGGCCGAAAAGTCAAGCAAAGTCAACTTTGGTCAACTCCGAGGGTCAAAGTCAAGGTCAAGGACGAAGTCAACTTTGTGACTCATCCACAAGAGGGTCCAAAATCAGCAAGGAGCATATTAGATACTATGAGTTCACCCTTAGATTACTCCTTCCTTTTGTTGCCATGAGAATTTACCCCCTTGCCCTTCATTTATTCAATCCAACCCTTAGATCTTGCCCTACTCATCCTAGCCATTCATTCTCTCTTCCCTTGCCTATATATACCCTAGTTATTGCCCCATTAGGTCATCAATTCAGCTGCCCCCATCTCCATCACTTTCCCTTCCCCTTTTCTCTCTTCTTTCTTCCCTTTGGTTTGCCCACGATTCGTTCGTTGACCGGTCGACGAGTGGCGGATCCACCATTTTCTCCACCTTTCTCACCTCTTTTCCGCCTCCACCCTTCACCAAAGTTGATCACCACAACGTCTACTACCTCCTCCACCACTTTGGGCAGCTGGGATCCTCACCAAGTCATCAAGATTCAGCATATATATATATATATATATATATATATAATAAATACTAATACACAAGCATGATGCATTCCCAAAGTTTCCAGCAAAAAATTTCATTCCTCAATAATTAATCCTAGTCATGCGAAAAAAATAAACATAAGCATAAAATTCAAAGGTTTTGGAAATATTGGTATAGAAACTAATAATATTATGTTCGTTGATTCCAGTGTGTGGGGTCATTGTAGGATTTTACTGCTAATCCTAGGTTCGGGTTATCACATTACGTATCTCTGATACGATAAGTTTGTGTATGTAAAATAACACTACGAATTTTCCAATTCAATAAATTTGTATTTCAATGATATTTTATTTACGTTATTGACTTTTGAGGAAATTAGTTTCCTCAGAAGTCACACCGCGGATCTACGAGCTATATTTCAATATAATATAGACGTGAATTCGGGGGTGTGATAGTTTATGCCGAATTTTCGGTAGAAATTTCCTTAAGCCCCATAGAGCCACCTTGGATTCCAAGGTGGAAATCTAAGGCGGTTCCTGTCATTACATGAGGTAGAAAAGACCCCAAAAGTTAGAGACACACGGGCCCAGCAAATTAGGGACACACATGCCCGGCAAAAGAGGCACACATGCCCGGCCGAAACAAATTAAAGAGGCACACATGCCCAGAAAAAAAGGCACATAGGCCCAGCCAAAACGAAATAAAGAGCCACATAGCCCAAGTACAAAACAGAAGCCCATAAACAAAACAAGCAAACCCTAGAAATCTAGCAAGCAACCATCCAAGCGAGGAAATCTCCAGCCGCCGAGAGCCATCACCATAAAGTCCATGCCCGAGCACCAGCTCTAGCATACTTCTCCACCGGTTGAGACACACATAGGGCACAAGACGCTCAAGTAACACCGAGTAACCGAGCAAGGTGCGACTACCGAAACAATCCGGATCACCTGTAATTTGGGGGTCAACAGATCCGCCAACGGACGAAAATTTGTCTAAAGGTGGTGGAGGAGAAAGAACAACTAGCAGCAAGCAACTTTGGGGATAGATTTTGGTCAAAGAGAGAGAGAGGAATGGTGACATGAGAGATAATTGGGGTTAAAGGGGATGGAGGGATGCAGAGGTGGGTGGGAGATGAGAGTGGTTAGGATGAGAAGAAATCCCATCATGAAAATGCCCAAGAGGGCAGCACGGGGTGGATAGGTAGATGGAGTGGGAAGAGGGAGAAGAGAGAAGATGTAGGCTGTAGTGGGCAGATCTGGTCGACATGGGGTCATGGGAATGGTTGGTGGGGGTGGAAAAGGAAGGGATGAAGGTGGTGGTGGTGGTGGGTGGACTCTCAAAATAATGGGTGGGTTGGAGAAGATTTCTAGAGAGAAGGAGGACCCTCTCTCTCTAGAAAACCTCTCTCGAACAACACAATTGTATAAATAGGTAGTTTGTTGAAGGGATCCGGATCCTCTCCTCACCAAGTTTTTGCCTAACCTACCTAAGTTTTGAAGGAGATTTTGACATGTGGCTACATTCAATCCAATGGCCTACAATAAACTTTGACTTTTTTTTCTTTCTTCCCCTTTGTTTTCTCTCTCTTTCTTCCAATCTATTTTTTTTCTTTCTTTCTTTCTTCTAGTATTCTTTCTTTCTTTGTATTTTTTTTTTCAATTGTTACCATTCAAAGGTCTTCTTCCCCAATCGAGTAGAATTTTTATAACCTTCTAACCTCTGCCTTTCAACCAATTTCATCTCTCTCTCTTCTGCAAATCAAAAGTGTTGATTATTGATTTGGTGAGATGAAAAAGTGCCGATCCAACCATGGTTGAAAAGATGAAGTTAAATACACCGCCGACTAATTATGTTCTCACCCAATTCTTCTTCATCGTCTACTTGCTCACCCACTAGCATTTGAAGATTGATTCATCTCCACGCCGTCACCATCATCGGACCTATAGCCACCTTCATCTGACCTGTAGCCAACTTCATCTACCAGCTCGGCTTGCTCGATTACTCTGATTATATAGCTGCCGCCGACAAAGACATTATTTTCAAGGAGGATTTTTTTCGATAAAGATAGCGACTTTTGCAACAAAAACGTTCAATTCATCAAAGAGAAATGAAATACAGATAATCAAAGATGTTTTTTTTTTTCAATTAGAGAAAGGATAGATTAGATAGTACGAGAAATGAACAAATGCAATTGTTTCTGTGTCTCTGTCAAGAAGGAAGCTTTTGCTTCTGTATGTTATTTATTTTCAAGGAGGATGCTTGTGGCCAAACCTTTAAATGGTAAAAATTGAAAAAAAAAATACCAGAAGAAAGAAAGAAAGAAAAAGGGGAGTGATTTTCGCACTCCCCTTTTCTCTCTCCTCCTACTCCCGCACTCCACTTTACTATTTTATTACTTCTTTATGTCTTCATTTTTTGTTGTTCCCGAACTACCCCAAACTGATCCACCCTCTCTCTCTCTCATTCGAAGAACATCTTCTCTCTTCTCTCCCCCTGTTTCTTCGCCTGCTCTCACAATCACAGAAACAGCTCTCTTTTTTTGTGGCTGTATTTGCTTAAGAGATGCAGCATAGATGGTGAGCACGGGCTCGAGATCGGAGGATCAGAGGTATTGATCGTGTGTTTGATGTGTTGAGTCGCTGGCGGCGTGGTTCTGGAATGGGCAGAGGAAGGGTTTGACTGCTGGGAGCGGGCAGCTCCGGTGTGCATCATCTCGACTGTGCAGCAAGCGAGCCCGAAGGTCATGGGCCAGATGGACCTGCGTCGGGCCCAATTCATCAGATCGTCGACCTTGGAGATCACGAACTCTGCCGCCTTGGAGAGGTCAGCTGGGGACGACGATGTCGGGGGAGGAGGGTGTTCATAAGTGGTGGGAGAAGAGGTGGCGGAGGAGTAGAGAGAAGGGGTAATGTGGAGGGCAACTACGGTGACTGGTGTTTGATTGATGGCAACGGAGGACTGGACACGTGGGTGCACAAATGAATTGGGTGTTGTAGGGGCGGCGCAGCAGAGAATCGGCGGAGCTAAATGGGTTGTGCTGTGGTGGTTTGGAATGAGTTGTGCGGCTGCTCAGTTGAGCGGGGCACATTGAATTGAGCGGTGGCAAAGGTTATTGTGAATGGGTGTTGGGTCACCGGCGGCTGCGAAAGACGCTGGGCACAACTGTGATGGTTGAATTGTGACTTGAAGCTGGGGTTGTGAGATGTAAACAGAAAAGAAGAATGAGAAAATTAGAAAGAGAAACAAGAATTGCAGAAGAGAGAAAGATTGGGGGAGAGAAGAGAGAATGAGATGTTCTTCGCAAAAAATGTGAGAGAGAGGGGATGAGTTTGGGGGTAGTTCGGGAACAACAAAAAGTGAAGACATAAAGAAGTAATAAGATAATAAAGTGGAGTGCAGGAGGTAAAAGGAGAGAGAAAAGGGGAGTGCGAAAATCACTCCCCAAGAAAAAATAGATCGGAAGAAAGAGAGACAAAAACAAAGGGAAAGAAAGAAAAAGAAAGCCAAAGTTTATTGTAGGCCATTTGATTAAATATAGCCACATATCAGCATCTCTTTTAAAGCTTAGGTAGGTTAGGCAAAAACTAGGTGAGGAGGGGATCTGGATCCCTGTTGAAGATGCCCTTAAACACCCAAAGGCACTAAAAACCCAACCTAAGAAAATGAATTTTTTTTTTTTTTTTTTTAATAGATTTTCTTTGGGCTTTTATGCTTTTGGATTTGACATGTAGAGTTAGTGATGATCGATTCAATTCTTATAGATCAATTAGTTTCTCTCATCGAAAAGAAGAAAAAGCCTGATACTTCGGTCATCTCCGGTGAAGACAAAAATGAGTACTTTTTTCGTTTTTTTTTTAAATTAAATTCTGATTTTGATTTTCGAAAAAAAAAAGTTTGAATAGTGAAAATTTTCAATAAATAAAATGTTGGGCTTGGTGCCTTTTCTTAATGCATTGTTCTCATTTGATAAATAAAATAGGACTAAATTCTTGTTACTACCCTGAACTTTAGGGGTGTCATCAGTTTAGTCCTTGTATTTTTAATTTCATCAGAATAGTCCCTGGACTTTTAATTTTCACCCAATAAATCCTTCCATCCAACTACTGACCTCTCCCTTTTCTTTCTCATTGTCACTGTGCGCTGCCGTTTCAACCCAAACTGTGCCCAGCGCTTCTCACAGCCGGCGGCATCACAGCAGCCGCCGCCATCTACAGCATGAGCCTAGCTCGTCAATCACAATCAATTGCCTAGAGAGCCCAGTCGTACGCTGCCGCTACTCTTCTCCTCGACCTCTCACTCTCTCTCTCTCTCTCCGAGCTCTCACTCCCTCTCCCCGAGTTCTCACTCTCACTCCCCGACCTCTCACTCTCACTCCCCAACATTGGGCTAGGTCAATGGGAGGCCGGTGAGTTGTGGTTATGCTTGGAAGTCGGCGGCGGGAGGAGAGAAGTCAGATCGACTTTCTCTCTCCTCTCTACGTGTTTCTCTCTCCATGAAACAGTCGGCGGCCGGTGGTGGCGCAGAGTGCTGCGGACTGAAACGGCGGTGCTGGGCTATGCAGGGAGGAGGAAGAGGCGCGACCGATTGGGTACCGGCGCAGGGAGCGTCAGACAGAGCTAGGCCGGTTTGGGCTCGCAGGGAGCGTCAGACAGAGCTAGGCCGGTTTGGGCTCGGGACGAGAGAGAGAGAGAGAGAGAGAGAGAGAGAGAGAGAGAGAGAGAGAGAGAGAGAGAGAGAGAGAGAGAGAGAGAGAGAGAGAGAGAGAGAGAGAGAGAGAGAGAGAGAGAGAGAGAGAGAAGAGAAGAGATGGAGGAAGGAAAAGAAGGAGGAAGAAGAGAGGGAGAGGAAGGTGTCTCTCCGGTGACAATGAGAAAGAAAAGGGAGAGGTCGAGGAAAGAGGGGAGAGAAAAGAGTGGTTTTTTTTTTTACGATAGAGGGAGAAAAGTCAGAGGGGAAAAGGAAACCAGGGGCAAAATGGTATTTCACATCCCAATTGAGCGCCACGTCAGCAACTTAACGTCCCCATTGGACGGAAGTTGGACGGAAGGATCTATTGGGTGAAAATTAAAAGTCTAAGGACTATTTTGATAAAATTAAAAATACAAGGACTGAACTGATGACACCCCTAAAGTTCAGGGTAGTAACAAGAATTTAGTCCAATAAAATACATGTGTATTCTAATTGATCAACATAATATATTTTTTTTATTATCTTTGGGATGGTTTAAAGTGTATAAATATGAAAATGTTATCCATAAGTCATGAGTCTCACCCCTCCAATTCAACATTAAATATTTTTGTTGGGCAATGGGTGCATGGGTCCCACCCCTCCAATGGAAACATGCCACGTCATCAAAATGGGTCAATTATAGCCATATCAATTCTCTGAGCTAACTGGGTATTCCACGTCGTTGCCAAGTCACCAAAAGTGGGTCTCATTTGCTTAACAATCAAAATGGGTGGATTGGCTAACGGTTGGACTAGATTGATCAAATTGGTTAGTATAAGGGTGTTGCTGATGAAATTAAAAGAGCATGGACTAACATGATTTTTGGTGATAAGTTCAAGATGATAAACTGAATTTAGTCATCTATCTATATATATAATGGGAAAACTTGAGTTATTGGTAAACATTCATAAACCCAAGATTTGCCCCTCCAAAACTATATTAGTCAATATATAAACTTAAATAAAATAAGGGCAAAATAGTAAATAGCATAATAAAGAAATTAAAACCATATTTATGAAGACCCCACACCAACTTGCCCACTTATTATTATTATTATTATTATTATTATTATTATTATTATTATTATTATTATTATTATTATTATTATATATATATATATTTTTATTACACACGAACGCGAAAAAACTAACTCTCACACACGAACGCCGCCTTTCACACGCGTGAGGTGCGTGTAAGAAGGCTAGCTAGCTAGTATTTGATAATATGCTTTGAATGACTTCGTAGGACATAAAGCATGGAAATTAAAAGAATGTTCTAAAAGATGTTAGGGCAAATAAACTTGTTTTCCATATTTACTGAGTCGTTAAATAATGTTCCTAGCCATTTGGAAAGTCAACTGGACATTGACTATCTGAAAATGTTAGTGTATATCACACTAAGGTTAGCTAGTCTCAAGCTACACATGTTAAATACGTGGTGGATATACAGGTGCTTGTTGGGGTTCAAGTACACTGAACATTGACTAACCTTAGAAACTTAATGTATGAATGCTTACCAGACGTCAAACGTTAAAACTTCTGGTTGTAGATCCGACTTGAGCCATCATCAGATAACTAATGTTCATAGACATGAATTTTAACTTCACCTTGAAGTTCTCAATAGTTATTGAGGGCATTATAGTGTGCTGATTGAGTCCATGGTTATGAATACAGAGATACATAAATGCACATCAAGGAATCTATCACCTTTTGATAATTGTTCAATGAAAGGAGATATCCGTGGAAGCCACTAGACGATCAATCTGAAATCTCTGGCCAGATGGTTCACAAGTACCTCTTCAACATGAGATACATCATGGTGATATCAATATCTAAGTGACTTGATGGAACTTTCATGTCTCGTACTTACATCATTATCTTGATAGATATGTATGATAGAAGAACCAAATTACATTATAATTACAACTAAGAGTATCCCCAACAACTTCTTTAAAAAATCTCTATTATAGGGACTCAAAAGTTAAAATTTCTATAAGTTTTCTTCCGTAGTTCCAACTGCTTCTCTATCATATTCTACAAGAAGAGCTTTACATGGTTAAAAGTTTAATTACTTGAGGTATATAGCAATGTTTGAGACACTTTTTATATGTTGATGGTGGTTGTGATTGAGTGAGGACAGGAGGTCCTAAGATGTGAAGGTGGATTTAAGAATTTTAGAAGTGTTATATGAATTTACAGGTTTTGGGTTGTCCATTTTTAAGGGAAGTTATGCCGAATTTTCGGTAGAATTTCTCTTAAAGTGGACCCCACAGGGCCACCTTGGATTTCAGGGTGAAATCTAAATGGGTCATGTCAAGTAATAAGGTCGCCGACTTGGAACACCAAGACTGTTGAGCCGCCAAAATCGAGCATCCAAAACTCACTTGGATCCCAAACCTTGAATCCTTGGATTTGATTGACACCCATCAAAATCAGCAACGAAACCAGATCTAAGCGAGATGTCAACCATCTCTAAGAGCCCAAGAGACGCCCTGCATGAGCATAACCACCAAAGACCTGAAAAGAGCATGACAGACATATCTATCTTTGTGAGTGAGAGAGGCCAAGACCGTCCTCATCATAGGAAGTCGCACCAACGATTGTTGACCGCGCTAGGATTTGCGCGATGAAAAGTATAGAAAGAAGCCAGAAGCTAGAAGGATAGCACACGAAAGTGCTATTAGATTTGATGCGCACATAGGTGCTACTAAGGAATCTCATGGGGGCTAGGGTTTTCCCTAGTTTGATTATATATGTTAATATAAATCTAATTTTTTTTATATAATTTTTTTTATTTTAAAATTTAATAGTAAAAATTTTTTAATGATTATTTTGCCCATGCTCTAGTCACCAAATTACAAGTTTTGCCCATGTCACAGAAGCAATTTAACAGAATATTTGACGGTAGGTATTATAATGGCAAACAGAGGAATAGTTCAGGTACCACCAGATTCTTTATGAAAATTCAGGTACCACCAAATTCTTTATGAGAGTTTAAGTAGTAAAAATTGCTTTTGATGATAGTTTAGGTACCATATAAAGATTTTTCTCTTTTTGGAAATTGGTTTAACTGTTTACATGGTATCCTACTCCTTAGTCCTAAGCAGCACCAAACATAGGTTAAAATTATGGAAGAATAGTCCAGGTTAGATGAGTGCAAGCTTATCATAGAAAATAAGGCTAGCTATCACAGTCATATGTAACAAACACACCCTACATGTACTATGGATTCCACAAATTCCAAGGCAAATATGCTTTATCTACGAACAAGGAAGCTATAAGTAATGCAACTATGAACCTCATGGAGAGTTCGATCCTGGATTAGAATGAAGACTGACGGCATGCTTGAGACAAGCAAGTCGGATGGGAAGTATTGGTGTTTCGAACGGGTGAGTAAGGCATAAGAATGGAGGGGAACAAGAGCTGCTGGCTTAGAATGAAGGTTGGCGGCAAGGAAATAAAAAATATCTATTCTAGTTCTATCATCAGCTATGGGTTCGGTGCTCGTTTTTCCAATTATGAGGCATGGCTAAGTGATCCTACTCAAAAAAAGGAGTCTTTATGTCGCGTTACAGAGGACCTCGATAACCATCTTTCGGCTAACCTAGCCTCCTCCGAAGTTGGTGACCTGATGACAGGGGAGCCGGCGACCGAAGCCCCGGTGAACGGCGGCCGTAACTATAACGGTCCTAAGGTAGCGAAATTCCTTGTCGGGTAAGTTCAACTTGAGACATGCAAGTCGGAAAGGAAGTTGTGTTTCGAACAGGTGAGTAAGGCGTAAGAATGAAGGGGAACAAGAGCTGGAAACGACAACTAAGCTAATACCATGTAGGCTGAGGAGCAAAGGAGTGGTGTATCAAGTCCTCACAATATTTTTTTTTGATTCTGGACGTCAGTTTACACACACACACACACACACACACACACACACACACACACACATCTTAAGGAAGTCGAACTCAAGATCTCTTATGGGACAATTGTGGTACCAAACCACTGCACCAATTATCTTGGATAAGTCCTCACAAGTTGGTTTGTGTTAGTTTTATAACTACTAATTAATTATAGTATACCTTAACTTTATCTACTAATTTTTATTTATTTATTTTTATATTTATCAAATTTTATTATAGTTAAGTGGACCTACGGATTGGGTGGGCTTCTTTGGGTGTTTTGCGGGCTGGACCTATGGTCCGGGCCGGGCTTGAAATCCCTAGTTTAAGTCCGGTCCTGTACAATAACGGGCTGGGCCGCCTGCGGACCTATGACGGGCCATATTGATGGGGGCCGGATGTTGAGGACAGTTGGAGAGAGCCAGAAGACGAGAAGAGGAGAGAAAGGAATGGAGGTGGTGGAAGATACACTCTACCTGCAATTGCATAAGTTATCAGCCACAAAATCAGAGGAAGCACTAGACCAATTGCTTTCCACTCTCTGGAAAACAAGGAAAACCGGTCTCCGCCAAAAGTCCCACTTCCAGTCTCTGCTCAATCTACAATCACTCTCCGAGCTCGATCCGGTATGTTTGTTTGTTTCTCAATTTTGTTTAACTCTGAATGAATGAATGAATGAATGAATGAATTAATGTATGATATGATAATAGGTTTTGGCATGCCTTCGTTCGCTTATCAGAAAATGGGTACATGAAAACTTCACTGCCGACGACCTTTTCAAGCTCTTTCCACCCGATTTGCCCCTCCATTTGCAGAGCATTTTGGTGTTGTTGCTCCAAAAGTATCAGTCTCAATGGAAGGAGGAAATAGCCAGAGAACAACAGGTCACTCGCATACTTTTAGTATTCCATTTCAAATTGTGTATTCAATTGTTCAATTACCAGCCCAGAACCAGTGTTTGTTTTCAGGTTAAGACAACAAGTGTGCCACCCTCTTTGGGTATCTCAGACTCATTACATGATCATGTTGCTCAATTAACCCGAAATGAGTTTGTGGCTTCAACACTGACCACTGCGTCTGACTTTACTCCCATGTCTCCTCACAATTTGGTAGGTGTAGGAGCAATTTGTTGATTGCTTTGTTTCTTGTATACGACTTAATTCATTTCATATTACTTCATGGGGTTGTATTGCAAGTCTCATTCCGTACATTATATCCTAATTTCTTAAAAAGAACCAAAACCACAATGGCACCCTTCTTTGCTATATCAATGATCAAGGAGGCTTCTAGTTTTCTTCATGCTTTTGTCTTTGTTGTGGACCAAATATGCCCTTGCTTTATTTTTAAGGTCCTAGATTGACCATGCCATTTACAGAACATAATAGTTCTTCCCATTCCCTTCTGGCAGTTAGCTTGAATCTCATGCTCTTTCAATATTTTGATGGTTTAGGAAATCCCTTATTGCATAGCTTCTTTCAATATATAGGGAACTCTATCTCGCCTAAAGTCAATGACTTGGACCATGGAGAACTTTAACTCCGGATCAGCTAACAGAGTGGCCGTCATTAATCTGAAGGTAAGGAAATTCAGTGAAGGATTCTTTATAATTTTTTTTTGAACTGTCCATTTAAAGTAAAATCATGATATGTATACATATATAAAGACATACAATACAGTATCTGTATGCATGTTATACATTGTTTGTGTGACAACCTCACCCAAGCACACCCATTAGGCCCTTATTGCCTATGGATTACTTTGGCAGAGATATAACACAATTTTTAATACCAGAGGTTAGATTTTACACCATAAGCATACTTTTGTTTTTGGTCCGGTGCGGTTTGGCAAGAAAGAAAAAAAAAAAACATCTGGTGGGGTAGGATGTGGTGGTTTAGTCAAAAGAGAAAGGTGGTTTAGGGGTTGAGAACTTGGTGAAGAGAAATTAAGCTTTTCTTGGTAAATGGTTTTGGAGATTCCAACTAGAGAGAGGCGCTCGCGCCCTCTGGTTTGATGTGATCCAAAGTAATTAGGGGCAGGACTCGAAAATTGTGTCTAGAAGCTCTAGTTGATGTCCATGGACAGATATATATGTAAAGGACTTAAGTCTTTTGCTTTATGTTTCCACTTTGGGGTGGGCAATTGGGAAATGGAGATGTTTTGCGCAGAGTTTTGGGTGAGGAAAGTGCTTTTAATGTTTTTTCTTCTTGTCTTTTCATGTATCTGGATATCATAATTTTTTATTATCCTACTGTGGGATTGTGTACTAATCCCCTTTCTTAATCGTAGAGTTGGGATTTTGGGTTCCGGAGGAAGTGAAGGAGCTTACATCATTACTCTATAGGCTAGAAACCTTTCCATTTAATACTCTATAGTGAGATTTAGTTGGATTCTCACTGCTAGGTTACGCATTGTTGTCTGAGACGCTCAAGTTCTTTGGAGGAAAAAGGAGAGATATAGCTTTGGAGAGATGTGTTGTAATGGCAATTTTCTGGGTTGTGTTGTTGGAAAGGAATAGGAGGTTTTATGGGCATATGTATCTTTGGAGTTCAGGGATTTCTTTTTATCTGTCATTTATTCAATAAGAAAATTACCAATGAGTTTCCCTTGTTCTTCTCTTGTGGTCACTGCTACTGCCAGGAAGTAAGGCTGCACTAAAGCGTGCTGCCAGACTTAAGGATTGCTCGTTTTTAGCTCACTTTTTTTTTTGTGCATATTACAAGCCTAGAAATGTAGGGATTACATGCAGGGAAGTAATATGCTTGTTATTTTGAGTGGAAGTAATCTAATTGGCTCAAAAAAATAAAAAAATCTGAAAGTTATTGACCTGCAGAAAGGGTGCAATAACTATTCGGCAAAGAAAACGAAAGTAGGAATCTTTTAAATGGTCTGATTGAGAAAAAGAATTGGTGGTATAAATGGGAAAAAATCCCAAGAGACCTTGTTGGTAAAAACCCCTTTTTTAAATTGGCAGGCTGCTGTAGTTGTGTTTCTGATAATCTGATTGACTATAGTTAGTAGGGTGTCATTAGTTTGTTCTATCGTTTTTTATTACACATGGTTTTGTATTATTTTTGATTTATTTTGTTTTTGCAGCTGCAACAATATACCAAGTCGAGTCTAGATGAAATCGAGGTGAAGTTCCAACTGACTAGGGACACTCTTGAAGCAATGTTGAGATCATTGACCTACATCAGAGAACAACTGTCAAGCATGGTAGGCAAGCTTTTTCGAGCTTCATTATAATTTTGCCTTCTCTGTTTTCATCTCATCTGTAGAGAGATAGGATGATGTAGGCCATCACATGGTAGATTCTACCTAGGATTTTGGTAGTCTTGAGATGGTAGAAGTTTTAGTGAACAAAATACGTATAGTAAACGGAGGATTTAGGATTTCTGTAATTCAGGGGAAATAGAAGAATGTGGAAGAGTAGAGGAAAGGATCCAGAACCTCTGCTAGAATTTTTCATACTATAATCTGCTTGGATATTAACCACGGCTTGCCACCTCATAAAAACCTGATATGATGGCTGCAAACTTGACAGCACACAATAGGAAAAAAATAAGTTGTTGACAATCTAAACGTCGTTAGTCTAAGATTGACAAACACCATGGGCCAAACTACAGCTGTAATCGATCTGAACGGAGAAAAGAATGGTGGTGAGGTGCACTCGGCTCACATCAACGACTCAACGAGCTAAGGTCTGGGGATAATATTGGTGGCGAACTGACGATTGATTGTCGGTCTCTGAAGTAAAATGGTATATAATTATATATGAGCATGGTGGGTTCAGATCTATGGGATTTTAGATTGGAAGAAACTAAACAGTGATTGAATGGTTTGGTTGCAGAAAAATGTAAGGCATTAATTTTTTTGAATCTGCAGATCTGGATTTGAAGCCAATTGGTTGATGATATCGAAAGAATAAGGAGACAATGAGATGGGTGGAACCGAAGAAGTGAAGAACTGGGAATGGATCAATGGGGGAGAGAATTGAGTTAATGGACGTTTAATTTCTGCTATAGTGACAAAATAAATTTTCTTTTTCAAATATGTGCGACAAACTTTGTAGCCTTTGGATGAATTTTTGCTGAGGTGGCAAACTGTGGTTAAAATCCAAGTTGATCCTAGCATGAAAATTCTAGCAGAGAATCCATTTCCAGAGGAAAAAGTAAACAAAATATCAGAGTATTAAGCCTTTCAACCGTGCTTATTTTTAGTCATCAAAATCTGATTTCTTTACAAGAGATGGCCAAAATCTGATTTTATTCATCAAAATCTGACGCACACCAATTGCCGATATAAAGAATACGAAATTTTTTATAGCAAGCATTTTTGAAAAATAGTATGCAACTTTTGTAGATAGCATGAGTTGAGATTTTCTAATTTGCTCCAGTAAGTGTTGGATAAACTGTAGCAAAACGGGAGCTAATATTTCTTTAGCATCGACACCACATATATCTGACATTGTCTTCTGAAATGTCTTGCAGAATGGGACTGCTTCTGGGCCATCACAGAAGAAGCAAAAGCAATCAGATAATGTGGTTTGATACCATTTAGTGCAGATATAGCCAACATGTCTAACAAATTGCCATTGCCTTGTTTCACTTTTACTTTTTTTTTTAATTTCTGTTTCCCCCACTATGTTTGGATGTTAAAGCACATGAATTCGTTTCTAGAAAATGCAAAACTCTTAATTGTATCTAGTTTGTAATGTCCATATTCTACATTAGATGCTAAATGAAATTTTTTTCATTCATGCTGTTCATTTTGTGTCCTTGCACTACTTGAAACCAAAATCAGTTTGGCATGGAGTCTCGGACTTGTACAATGGTGAAGTTTTTAATCTTGTAATCCCTTTCCAAATTTTTACTTTCTGCTGAAAGTTCTATTAATCTCATTTTCTCGACAAAAATGATATAAAAGTGAAGCAAGCATGGCGTATACCACAGTACACCAATTCCAAACTGTGCTAACGGGTATAATAAGAATTTTAAACCTTTCTTCTCTTCCAATTTCTTACAGCATTTCATTAGTTCAGTGAAATGCGAGTATTGGTTTTAAGAACTGTTGCCATAACTTGGACAATTTCAACTTCCAAATTCAGTCCAAAAAAAAGAAAGAATAATGTCGGTAACTCTCTGTACCAAAATAAAAAAGTATTAGTATTAGATTTGTTACTTAACCGCCTCAGTTCAGTGTCTCTGGACTCTTGGTCAAGATCTGACCAGAAGGAAATACCATTTATGAAGAGCAAAACGAGACAGCGTACTTGTTTATGAAGATTATATCCTCGACTATAGGGATTGTTCAATTATATACACTAAAAAGTAGAAATCTGATATAAGAAGGAAAAAATAAACAAACAAAAAACAACTGCACTGTTACACATCTTCAAAAGTTTATAATATCCTCTCATACCAATAAAATCCCATATCCTTGACTTCTGAAAACATCTGATGATTAAAGCCAATCCTTCTCCCAAATAAAACTTACTCACAGGTAGGATGAAAGAAAAAACTTCACACTTCAAGAAGTCAAACCAAAAACTCATTCTCGAAGAAATCAATCAATCAAAAAAGGGAAAAAAATTCAGCAAATGAAACTAACTCCCCCCCCCCCCCGCCCCCAAAAAAGATCATTATAACCACACTGAAACCGTAAGGAAAATATACACATATAGAGCCTGTTGTTGAAGAAGACAAATGGAAAAGACCCAAGCCACAAACTGTCCAGCATTCTTCATTCTGGAAGACCCACTGCATTCGTTGAATATGTTTCTATTCTGCTAATCCATCATATGAATTTGATGGATTTGGCAGCTCACCAACACCAACACCAACATTCTTTTCTGAAACTTGAGTTGCAATTTCTTGCACAACTTCTCTATTGCTTGATGCAATTTCTATGGTTTCATCCACATTACTTTCCGAGACTTGCTTCAACGCACTATGAGTAGGGATAGTTTCTCCAACACCGGATCCTGTATTGCTTGATCCAATCTCCTCTATAGAATCCCCAATCTTAGTTCTTACTTCTTCCGATACATCCTTTGAATGTGATGGTTTTGGCAGCTCACCGACATCATCTTCTGAGACTTGCCTCAAAGGAGTTTCAGTAGTGATAGTTTCTTCAACACCAAATACAACATTGCTTGATACAATCTCCCCCACCGCCTCAGTTCCTACTTCTGCCAATACATCCTGTGAATTTGATGGATTAGGCAGCTCACCGACATCATCTTCTGAGACTTGCCTCAAAGGAGTATCAGTAGTGATATTTTCTTCAACACCAAATACAACATTGCTTGATACAATCTCCCCCACCGCCTCAGTTCCTACTTCTGCCAATGCATCCTTTGAATTTGATGGATTTGGCAGCTCACCGACATCATCTTCTGAGACTTGCCTCAAAGGAGTATCAGTAGTGATAGTTTCTTCAACACCAAATACAACATTGCTTGATACAATCTCCCCCTCCGCCTCAGTTCCTACTTCTGATAGTTGCTTCCAAGGAGTATGAGTAGTGAAAGCACTTGGAATATCTTCCAGAGGTACTTCTGCTGACCCCTCTGTATCCAACAGTTGTGGAAACTCATTAACAGAACCATCTGAAGCTTGATTTGAAGAAGTGACACTATCTTCCAAAGATGTTGCTTCAACTATTAGCAACTCCGAACTGGTCTGCACAGTACTTTTTGATACTTCCACCTCTAGCTCATTGTCAACCACACTAGAAAGCACGACCTCGACATCGACTCCCTCATGAATTTGTTTAAAAGCCCCATCAATATCTACTTCCTCATGAATTTGCTCAAGAACAGGTAGCTCCTGGTTGGGTTCTGACAGGTTTGAATCAGCGATCAACAACCCAGATTCAGTGCTCACAGCATTAGCTTCCTCTGTTATCAGCTCAACATGGAGTGGCTCACCAACAACTTCTTTCACACTGAAATCCCCAACTGTATCCAATTCTAACAACAACTCTGCATCAATCTCCTTTATGTCATCTACCTCTTCCTTGATATTATCTTCAATAACAAGTGCTTCCAAATGATCATCAAGACATGGTTCAACCATGGATTTATCCAACCAGGATAGGTTTTTCTCCTGTTCTGATGTCTGTTCATCGGAAAGAAGATAGCGGTAACTAGAATCTGATGCAGCTGCATTCACCTCCAAATTCCTAGAGAGAGCGACTTCTACCTCTGAATGAGAACATGATAGCTGGGGTTGGTTGTAGTTTCCCAAGTCTCCCTCAATTTCATCTGCTCCATGCACTTTTGAGGTGGCACCACATATCTCTTCATTGCCTGAAGTACCCTTCTCTATGCTCTCACCGTGCACGTCAGAATCCTGGTACAGCAAAGGTACATGCAGTTCTGCTGATGCTTGAGGTGTAACTATTTCAGATATCTCTGCTTGCATATCAGAAGAAATGGAGTTCAAGGAAATGAGGTTTTCAGCTTCATGGGGGATTGAATCATAGACTGGCTCCTCAAATTGATTGTCATCAACCGTCCTGCTCATAAATTGGACAACTGACTCCTCAAGCGAACGTTGCGGTGAAATTAGGAACTCCTTGATGAGATCACCACTTGGCTCCAAACTATTTCCACCTTTCCTCACATCTGAATTTTTTTCATCCGCTTCTGACAATGATGACAAGCTTGACCTACTGCTGCTGTCCTCCTCTTCAACTAGTTCTGGATTCAAATGGAGTTCATTAGTAACTTGTTCTACAAGAGTAGCTAATCCTCCATTATCCGACAAGCTTGGTTCCAAATTTTCCCTTTCACCCAATTTTATTTCAAGCCCATCATTTAGAACATCCCTTTTGTCATCCTGCAACATTTCCAGGGAATATACATCTTCATATGAATGACTTCCATGGTTCACAAGACCAGAAGCATGATAAATGTTGGAGATGATTTCTGTTTCTTTAGTAAAGTCTTGCTCACTGAACTTCCTATCATCCAGATCTGCTACAGAACTCACTGAGTCGGTATCAGGAACAGAACTCAACTTTGAATCACTAACTTCGCTTAATTGTCTTTGAAATGATGAATGCCGTGTTCCTTCTGAAGCCAACCTTTCTGGTACAAAAACAGGTCTCCACTTTAAGTCTTGCCTCTCTTGCTTGGCATCCCCCAATCTTGAAGTTCCCAAACTGAAGCTTTCATGCCTACGAAAGAATGCATCGTTGGCGTGCAATGCAATAAACTCTTGTTCGAAATGGTCTCCCTTGAGGTCAGGTTTTTCTTCATTTGAGTCATAAGGAAGATCAAAAGGGTTTCGTCTTGCCAACAAAATGGACGGAGCAGACCCAGGAATGGGTGGTAACCCCATATTACCATAGGAGTCATCGTATGGAAAATCAAATGGGTTACGCCTTGTTGTTGAAATTGGTGATACATTAAAAGGAAGATCAACACCATCAAAATCTATTAGATTCTTCTCAGCCATTAATTTGAAGCTTTTCCTTGCCCTTCTCCTTGCAATAAGATTCTCCAAGCGTTGGTTCCTTTCAAGCTCCAAATTCCCCAAATCCATGAGATTCTTTTGGTCATCCTCTGTCCACGTGATTGCAGATTTGTTTTCATCCTCCTTGCCACCCTGCGCCTGCATTTCTTCCTCATCACCACCATTATAATCAACCCCATCCTCTTCTACTTCTCCACCCTGGTTTTCATCATCCTCATCCGACTCAACACTGCTATCATTACTCCTATCAGACCGGTCTGAGGCAGCATCAGATCCATCATGTGGTATATGAGCAGGCTGTGAAACTTCTAAGTCTAAAAGTGGGTGTAGCTCATCAAGAATTGGAAGGATGTCAGCCATCGAAGCATCTGGTGATGAACTCTCCGCCCCATCTGACCCAGAATCAGAATCTTCACCACCCTCATCCTTGTCAGCAGCATTATCATCACCGCAGCCACGCAGAAAAGAATCCAAGTGTTCGCCCCTGTGAGCATTCAACGATTCTCTGGGAGATATATCATCTTTTACTTGAACAATCTGATCTCGAACCTTTTCAAGCAAAGTATACTGCTTCTGATGTTCCACATCATTTGCCATGCCTTCAATCCTCAATTTCTCCGCATAGATGTTTCTCTGGTTTTCCAACTCTATGTCTCTATCCACATCCTCAATCACTCTCTTGTCACTCTGAGTCTGCACCAGATTCTCATTAATAAGTGGCACATAAACATCACGGTCCCCAACCTCACCATTGACTCTATAATATGTGGGACTGGCTTCTTCGAGGGACGCGTCCACAACATCCCTTGTTGTTGTTGTTGTTGTTGCTGCTGCTGCTCCTGAGACTGAGAATTTCTCTGCGGAAAAGCTCCCATCTCTCTCAACAACAACAGTGTCATCACCTGGAACCCAAGTTCTAAGAGAAGCAATATCATGTGTAAACCTGTCTTCGTTTTCAATATCGGGTATGTTGGATTGGCCAAAACTCAAAAGGGTTCCAAGAAGAACCGCAGTGCAGACTAGAACAGGGGATGTTGACACCAAAAGAGAAAACAAAAGAGGAAATGATCTGTGCAGAAATATAAAGAAAAGCAGGATGCCCACAACAAATGGATGATTGCCAACTGATCTGTAACATGTTTTGATCGATATGATCACAAACTTGCTGATTTGACTTCCAATTTCTAACACTAATCCCCCCATGTCCTCAGGTTCTACTATGTATGAATTAAAATTTAACCTGATAACCTACTAGATCATACGGGTAACAAATAGATCAAAACCAAAAGCAAAGAGTAGTACACAGCAAAATCCCACCTCAGAAGTGGGAGTCCACTGAAATTTAAAGCTATGAGATGAAGATCAATTCTATACCTGGAAACCACAAATTGAAAGACAGTTGCGATTCTTGCAAGGGAAGAAGAAACGAAGAGTACTTGGGGAAAGAAAGGACTCACCAAAAGAAATAAAGAAAAAGGAAATGGGAATGCTCGCTTTGCTCTCTTCTCTGCTTTTTAGGACTCTTTTGTTTGTTTTTTCTTTCTTCCTGCTAAGCACTTATTAGGACAGCTATGAAAGCTGTTTGCTTTTATGTTTGGTATCTGATTTTGATTGTTGACAGTCACGAAAGAAAATGGGGCGGCACAAAAGTTCTTCATTTCTTCTCCTACTTTCTTTCTTTATTCTTCTTCTTATTCTCTTTCCCATTTTTTTTTTCTAATTTTTTTATTTTTTTTTATTTGATTTTTCTTTATCTATTAAAGACTTCATCAAACTATCAAAGTATCAAATCACTTGGTGTGGTTAAGTTGACAAACTTGTACCATCCAAGTTGCAGGAGAACTGTTCCTGCATCCTGATAATAGGAGGTAAGGGGTTCGAAACCCAGCTTGGGCAGGTTTGAGGGGCCTTTGGGTTTGTGCACCTCTTAAGCACTAGTGATCAGTGGCAACCTGTTCCGCGAAGGGAGATTAGTCTCCTCGGCTTACCCTCCGCAGGAGTTGGGGGGATCCTTCATAGGGAGAGAATCCCTAATAATAAAAAAAAGTATCAAACCACAATTCGAACATGATGAGAATTCTCTCTCTCAAACCACAATTGAAGGAGAACACCTACCTACCATGACTATGAGATCTCATTCTAGTGTCTCATACATACTTAACACTTTGAGGCCTATGGCGGTGTCTCCTTCAATACGGCATCAGTTTTTCGAGCATGCCATGTGTGACGTCCCAGACCAAGACTTACTATTATGCTAGTCAATTTTACGGCGAATTGACGAAGTTTCGTTTTCGAGCTTCGGTTAGTACTTTTAGGGGGACCTCGAGATGATTTTTGTTTTGGATTGGAATTCGAATAAACTTTCTTCATGAAAGTTGTAGAACGCGTTAAACCGAGTTCGTAAACATAAAATACATAAAAATAGGATTTCGTACGAGAAAGTTATGGTTCACAGAATGAGAGTTACTATTTCGAGAAACGAATATTTATGGAAACTTCAGGAAATGGAAGTTTCCATTTCAGAATTGTGTTTCTCTCTCCTCTCTCTCGACCTTCTCTCTGTCCGTTACGCCTGTCTGTTTTCTCCGGCCGATTTCTCGGCCGTCCGACCACCTCAGGCCATGAAACAAGTCCCAATCTCTTCATCTCCTCTTCCTCTTCAAGTCTATACCCACTTCTAGCCACGAATCGAAGTGTAGAAGGAGAAATCAAGGAGAGAAGTTTACTTGAAATCACGAAAAAACCCTCACCGTTGCCGGCGACATTTTCGGCCAATTGAATCGAGAAGACCTACTGGAATTTGAAGACCTCCTTGCTGCGAGTTCAATGCCACCGGTCTCACCTCCATTGGCCGTCGGACGGGGGCGGATCGAAAGAAAGAAAATCCAGCCACCCAGAACTTCCAAGCCAAATTCGTGGAGTTCTACTTTGATTCAGACTTTGAGGTAGTTACAAAACTTGTTCCTTGTGTCCTTGTGAACACTGTGGTAAAATTTTGTGACCATCGAAGATGGTTGACGTGCGGTGCGTGGGGCCCACGCGCAGCCGCTTGGGGCGGCGCGTCCAACTTCCTTTGGTGCTACATTTTAACTCATTAGCTTATACTCTTTCATACGAGCATGTGGGTATATAGTTTGTAGGAAGTTATCGGAGTTTGAGTTTTAATCCGATTAATTTTAGGTTCGTTATTGAACGATTCACAGTTTAGATTTTTGGGTGACTGTTGGATGGTCACCGAAATTGTTATTGATGTTAAGTTAATTATTTTGAGGATGTTGTGCGGTTGGATTTTTGGAATTAGGCTATTTGGTTAATTGAAGTTTATTTACGAGTTGTGAGTTTGAATATTTAGTTACGTTCATTCGATTTATCGAACCGCGACAATCCGACGGTTGGAATCGTCGCCGAGTTTTTGGGTTAATTAGTTTTGTTGTCAAGTATTTAATTTGGAGAGTTGAGGTTTGGAAATCTTCGGTGAATTTGAAGTAGTGGAATTTTCGAGGGAAAATCCTAATCGGTTCAAGGAATTTATTTATCGGATTATAGTTCCGTCCGTCAATAGTTAATGTTTATCATAACTGGTTTTATTCAGGAGGACGTGGAGGAGGATCTTGACAGGCGTCAGACATAGCTGGTTTTCTGTGAGTGGACATTTATTTTTAAAGTAATTTATGTTTTTAAATTATAATTTGCAAATATCTGAGGAATTGAAAGAATGTTGGTAGTATGATTGCAGTATTCGAATTTATTGTGACCTTGGATGCATTTTTTTATCGTGATTGTTTACATGCATGCGCTACCAGTCATAGGCAGGACCCTTCCAGTAATTTCTACAGGTAGGCAGGAATGTTTCCTACAGGTAGGCAGGACCCCAAATGATTTCTACAGGTAGGCAGGACCCTCAATATTTTATACGGTGCATCATTAATGACTGAGTAGGCAGGACTTTTAGTTATCGTTCCCTTCTTGTTTGTACGTGGTTTAAATGGGTTAATTGTGTCTTTAATTGGGGAAAACATTATTTATAATTATTTGAAATTCCTTTATTTTTGTCCATATTTTCAATGTTTTTCCCCTGGGCTTTTCTGTTTTCAAATGCCCAGTTTGTATACTAGCTAGCTGAGGTCACGTGTTGAACTCGAGGCATAGTCGTCGTCACCTTCCCGTCCTTGTAGGTTATAGTTTAACCTACCTAAATTTTGTTATTGTACGTGTATAAACTTTAGTTGCTCTGGTATTTCAAATTTTAAGATGTATAATGGTTTTGAAGCAGTTTTTAAATCGGAGATAGAAATTCTGAAAATCTATTTTAAATGATGGAATTTGAATTATTATCACCGGAGAGCACGTAGGCTCGGGTGTTGGTTGTGTGTTGAAAAATTTGAAGTGTGGTTTTTAATAACTTACAGGTTTTCGGGTAGTCCATCTTTAGGGGAGATTATATCGAATTTTCGGTAAATTTTCTCTAAAGTGGGCCCCACAGGTAGGCCTGGAAAATGGGCGGGTTTTGCGGGTTACGGGCTTGTTTTAATGGGTTGCGGTGTTAACTGGTTATAATTGTTAAACCCGATGGGTTCGCGGGTTACCTATTGGAACTCGTTAAAGACCCGTTAGCAGATATTTTTTTTTGGTTCACTTTTTTCCATCTTATTCTTTACTCCATCTTGTCTAGTCTTCTTGCTGCAGTCAACCTAGCTAAAACCAGTCACCTACTTATTACTTGAACCATATTCAAGAGTTCATCAACCACATATATGAGCTAGCAGAGAGACCTTTCAATCAAGGCATGCGTCATATCGTACCAGCAAACAAGATCGAGATCGAGATCGAGAACCAAATAAACTAATCATCCCCAATTTTGGAAAATCAACCCCAAATCAAAATCCAATCCACCACCTCAGGCATGACCGGATAAGTATTTGGATAAGTCATAGACGCATAGGAGAGAGGGAGCATGTCTCCATTGTCGACCAAGTAACTTTCTCTATCACGAAACCACTTCGGCTCCTTCGCCTACCTTGGTACCATCGCCAAAGCTGCCGCCGTGAAACTAAGCTGCACCGTCGTCAAGCTAAGCTGCGCCGCCGTCGAGTTCGGTGTCTAGGCCAATTCGGCCTTTGACGAAGGAGACGTCGGAGGTTGTGAGAAACTGAATGGGTGAAGCTGTGAGAGATTTTTTTTTATTTTTTTTCTTAAGCTGTAAGAGACAGAATGGGTGAGGTTGTGAACTAATGGGTTAATATGGGTTTTGTGGACTAACACGTTTCCGCCCATTAATTAATGGGCTGTTAACGGGTTGATAAATTTTTAGGACGAAATTTTAACGGACATGGCGGTTGGATTTTAAACGGGTGGGTTGCGTACGGGTTGGCGGGTTGTTTGTCCATTTGCCAGGCCTACCCACAGGGTCGTCTCGATGTTTTAGAGTGAGATGTCGGGGCGGGTCCTGTTACCATGCTTGGTTCTTCTCTAACCATCGACTGCAAATTCTAACCCTAGGTAAAGGCTTTCTGTAAGGGCAAGTTTTCTTGCAATTGGCTATTTCCTAATTTGACAAAACCTCTTCCTTGTAATTGCATCCTATTGTATAGTTGATAGGGCATTATAAGTGTTTTAGAGTCGTGGCATTAGGATTGTGTTCGTGTGCCTTCGAAGTTCAATTCAAATGTCAATTGGTGATTTCACTTCCTCCACTTCATTAAGGTATGGATCATGCATATGCATTTCATACATTTTGGTTATACTTAGAAGTGGCAAAAACACCTTTGGTTTGCTAAAACTTTAATTGATTTTGTTTTGAATTGCAAACTTCTTATTATAAGCTGTTTTTATCATTTGCGATCGATCGTATACAATCCACGATCGATCGTCCCACGTAGACATTTATATCCGTTGGAATATGACCGTTGCAATTCAAATGTAGTGCGGATTATTTCCGTTGCAACTTTTCGTGCGATCGATCGCAACATGTTATGCGATCGATCGCAATTAAGGGTTTCAAGTTCCAAACCCTTCTGGACTATGTTTTTACTCTATGCGATCGATCGTACTTTATCGGGCGATCGATCGCACAGTACAAATCTGTGAGCTTTTATGCCGTACGATCGATCGCACCATATTGGACGATCGATCGCATCCTGTTTTCCAGTTTATATAAAAACAGATTTGTCCGTTTCATTTTGTAACTTTCCAATCTGAAAAACCTTGATATTGATTCTGAGAAAGTTCTTTGGTATTGAGTGAGCCTAGTTCCATGCTATAGGTTCCTCCCTTGATGCTCCACTTATAATCCATTAGCTAAACCTTTGATTTGCTTGATACAAGCTTGTTTAGCCTTTGATAGGATTAAGGAGATTGTGTTCAACTCTAGCAAACGTTAATTGTTGTTTTGTTGAGTTGAACGTTTAAATACACATTCATACATACATCATTGCACAGCCGTGGTTCTTGCGATTGAAGGTTCACGCCGGTGAGGTTCAATTGGAGAAGCTTGAGGAAGGTGCACTTGAAGGAGCAATTGGAAACTACACAAGGTTAGAACTGCCACTAGTCAATAGGTTGATAGTGTTTGAGTTTGGAAACGATTTCCCCTTGTACGTGTTTTCCGATTGGCGTTTTTCATAGTGTGATTCAAGAGCGTGGGGTACGGCTCCCCTCCGGTTTTCCTCTAGAGGTAGAGGTTCCGGGTGACCACATCGTGTGTTGTGTGTTTGTTGTGATTGCTGCTTTGCTTATCTATTCTTCATAATTGTATAACACATTGTGTGATTCATTCAATAGATTATAGACCGTGGTGTGCTAGTTTGATGCACACTTTGGGTTCTAGGATTGTTCAATTGATTGTTGTTGTTGCATAGCTTGTGATTGTTCAATTGAACATTGTTTGAACCCTTGTTTGTTTGTTGGTTTTAAGAGATAAGTTTTAAAATACTTAGTCTCTCCGGTTAGTGTCCTACGACTTACCATTGACGGGAATTTCACTTTCTATGCCGTGATGCTGGTCAAGGTAGTTTTGCTCGCGTTTGTGGGCATCATGTGGTGCTTTGCGACAACCTCATGGTCTTCTTCAGATTGCTCATAGGTAGTGATGGGGCTCTCCTGTCTTACGGCTTAAAAGGGGTCGCCTCAAAGGATTTGTTGGTGGCTTTGATACTGGAGGTTTTGTGATTGAAGTCGGTGGCGACTGGTGTTTTGCTGCTGATGGCGACTACTGGTTATTAGACATGACTATTAAGGTTTGCTTTGGGTTAGGGGGCCGCGATATATTATACTTGGATTGAGCTTTTGAGCCTGCAATTACTTGGGTCCGGATCTGAGACCATAGTGAGTTTTGTTTAAAAGTTTAGAACCTGAGTATCCGGGTTGAATCAACTTTTAAACCTGGACCAACCACTCATTTTGGCTGGCTTAGACATAGCAAGGCTGACAAGACTGTCACGCCCCAAATTCCATTTATATCGGATTTGAAGTGTGAATCACTTATGATTGCGATAATTAAGTTTTACCACAATTACAAGTGACAAAGTATGGTACATCGAACACTTTATTTAATAAATATTTTACAAAAGGTGTTCAGAGTTTAGCGGAAGCCAAATATTTCAATATATTACAAAACAAGCCAATCCTTATAATACTAGTAGCACCACATAGTCACACCAGCAGGAACCCATTTATTGCTATTTCACAAAGTTGTTTATCCAACAAGCATACAAGCAGCATCACAAGCAACCAAGTCTTAATTGTCAACTTCATGTTCTCCAGCCATATTGATATTATTGCCTGCACAATCTAAAAGGGTGTGAGCTTTTGGCTCAGTAGGGTATTAAATCCCTCATGGTCAATTATCATAGTTAAATTAAGTGTGCCAACAATTTTAGTAAATATAATGTAATCACAAAATATAAAAACATGAGTGTGCATGAGGTGCATAACTTTAAAGTTCCTTCACTACCCTTCGTCAATTCGTACCCTGGATCAAGCAGACCTCGCACGTCCCATATCATGCATATTCCGCCTGGTCCCGAATGACCCGTTGTACGAATTGACGCCCAACCTTCTTCATTCCACTATCACAGTTTCTGTACAATATTTATTTCCTTGGGCTCGCAGCCCGTATTTAATTCAATGAGTCCGCAGCCCTACCACCTTCTTCACCAATCATATATATATCAAATATCCCATGGGATCCTATTTCCATCACCAACATCATTTTATAATTTACATGCAAGTGTATGCAGGGAGAATGTGTTGAAAATGATATGTCAACACACATACATAATATTAAGTAACATTCCATCGTCAAACTGTAACAGCAATAATAGAACAACCAATATCGTCAAATATTTCTTTACAACATTAGTAATAAAATCGACTATCATTATAGGAAAAACATTCATTATACTGACTGCTCCTAATTTATACACGAAAATTAAATATGATATAGTCCAATCACTGGGAAACTAGAAACCCTACCTTGGTCTCAACCTAAACTCGTTCGTTCTCTCTTCCTTGTGGCTAGTTCTCAGTCCCAACCCTTTAGTCAAGTCATAGACACGTAAACAAAATCTAAATCAGTATCAAAAATAAGTATTACGTACTTATGAAAAAATATTCTAAAGGAAAGGGAAACCTACCTACTTGGTTTCTTTCTTTAACGTGCAGCTCTGAAATCTTTAATTCTCTCTGACCTCCCCTTTTTATACTAGCAGCCACCCCTCACCAATGAAGACTCTATTAATAAAAAAAAACAACTAAGATCTGCTAAGATATTCTCCACTCAAACTTTTGAAATATTTGTCCGGCACAAGGCAACAAAAAAAATTGTAAACTAAACGGGAATCTACTTTTTCTAAATAATGTTTCTTGGCTTCTTGTCCATAACAATCAGTCTCTTCCCTTTAGTGTGCAACACTATGTTAATCAATGTTATATATATATAAAATATACACAAGCAAACGAATCTTACACCTACATACTATATAAAAACAAATCTTCTATTATCAATATTATATATATATATATATATATTTATTTATTTTTAGGTTATTACACTCTATTCCCCTAAAAAAAAAAATTTCGACCTCGAAATTTAACGTACCTGTGTCGCTAAACAATTCGGGATAATTTTCACGCATTTCGCTTTCTAATTCCCAAGTGAGTTCTTCCACTCCCCCGTGTTGCCACAAAACTTGTACCAAAGGGATGGTCTTGGTGCGCAAGACTTGAGTTTTGTGATCGGTTATCCGAATTAGTCTATCCATGAAAGATAGTTGTTCATCGACACTCAGTTCTCCCTAGTCCAAGACATGAGTTGGGTCTGGTTCGTATTTTCGTAGCATTGAGATGTGGAAAACATCATGGATGCTTGATAATTGAGGGGGCAAGGCCAACCTATATGCTACTTCACCAATTCGTTCCAAAATCTCAAATGGTCCAATGTATCTTGGTGCTAGCTTTCCAGTCTTGCCAAACCTTTTTACTCCCCTTCGTGGTGAGACTTTCAGAAATACATGATCACCATCACGAAATTCTAATGGCCTTCTTCTCCTATCCGCATAACTCTTTTGTCGACTTTGGGCAGTAGCCAAACGTTGTCTAATGATCTTTATTTTCTCCGTTGTCTCCTGGACTAGATTTGGCCCTATCAAAGCTTCTTCCCCTACTTCTGTCCAGCACAACGGGGACCGGCATGGTCTACCATAAAGTGCTTCATAAGGCGCCATGCCTATGCTGGATTGGTAGCTATTATTGTAGGCGAACTCCGTAAGTGGCAGATGGTCTTCCCAGCTCTTTTGAAAATCTATACTGCAAGCTCTCAACATATCCTCCAGTATTTGAATAGTTCTTTCTGACTGTCCGTCTGTTTGGGGATGAAAGGCTGTGCTTAGGTTTAATTTGGTTCCTAATGCTCGTTGTAAGCTTCTCCAGAGATAAGAGGTGAATTTTGAGTCTCTGTCATATACAATTGAGACAGGAATTCCATGCAACCTTACGATCTCCTTGACATACAACTTGCCAAGTGTTTCAGCTGAATCAGTTGTTTTGATAGGTTAGAAATGCGCGGATTTGGTTAGACGATCAACTATGACCCAAACTGTATCCCGTCCTGTTGATGATCGGGATAAACCAGTCACAAAATCCATAGTGATATGGTCCCATTTCCATTCAGCTACGGGAAGAGGTTGAAGCATTCCGGCTGGTTTCTGGTGCTCAGCTTTCACTTGTTGACAGGTTAGACACCTTGAAACAAAAGTCGCCACATCTTTTTTCATGCCTTTCCACCAATACTGTCGACGAAGATCGTGATACATTTTTGTACTTCCAGGATGAATCGTATAAGTGGAAGAATGTGCCTCGCGAAGAACTTCATTTCGTAATTCTGGAATTTCAGGTACATAGATTCTTCCCGAGTATCGTAGTCCTCCATCTTGGTTATGAGTCCATCCTTCAATTTCACCTTCTGTCGCAATCTTGCTCCTTATTGATTTAGACATTTTGTCATTTTGCTGTTCCTCGATGATCTTCTCCATTAAAACAGGTCGTGCGATCAAATTGCAAAGGTAAGCATCTCCCTCGTGTTCGCCTAGCTGTAAGTCGTATTTTTGAATCGACTCGACCATCTTCCATCTCTGAATTCGCAAGCCTGCCACAAGTTGTTGAGGCTTCCTGCTTAACGCATCTGCTACCACGTTAGCCTTTCCTGGGTGGTAATGTAGTCCAAAGTCATAGTCTTCCAAGTACTCCATCCATCTTCGTTGTCTCATGTTAAGCTCTTTTTGGGTGAAAAGATACTTTAAGCTTTTATGGTCGGAGTAGAGTTCGAACCGTTCGCCATACAAATAATGTCTCCACATCTTCAGGGCAGGGATGATAGCTGCTAGCTCCAGATCGTGCGTAGGGTAATTCTTCTCATGTGTCTTCAATTGGCGGGATGCGTAAGCAACGACTTTTTCAGACTGCATTAGAACACCTCCGAGACCTTGTAGCGAAGCGTCTGTATATACCACATATCCTACACCTCGCTCAGGGATTATGAGCACAGGTGAAGTGGTCAACCGAGTCTTCATTTCTTGAAATGATTCTTCGCACACATCGTCCCACTCAAACTTCACTCCTTTGCGTGTCAGCTTAGTAATTGGTCTGGCTAATTTAGAGAAGTCTTTTATGAATCTTCTGTAATAGCCCGCTAACCCAAGAAAACTGCGAATCTCTTGGATATTCCTCGGTCTCCTCCAGTTCAACACCGCCTCTACTTTAGAAGGATCCACTGCGATACCTTCTTTGGAGATTACGTGTCCCAAAAACTTTACCTCCGTTAGCCAAAACTCACACTTGCTGAATTTTGCATATAATTTGTGCTCTCGCAGTGTTTGCAAAATGATGTGTAGATGTTGTTCATGCTCTTCTTGGGTTGAGGAGTATATGAGGATATCGTCTATGAAGACTATTACGAATTGATCTAGATATGGCCGAAAAACTCGGTTCATCAGGTCCATGAATGCTGCTGGAGCATTGGTCAAGCCAAAAGGCATAACCAAAAACTCATAGTGTCCATATCGGGTCCGGAAAGCTGTCTTGGGTATATCGGCATCCTTGATTCGGAGTTGGTGATAACCGGAACGAAGATCTATCTTAGAGAAGAAAGTTGAACCTCTTAATTGATCAAATAAATCGTCAATTCTAGGTATTGGGTATTTGTTCTTTATGGTGACTTTGTTCAGTTGACGATAATCAATGCACATTCTCATCGATCCATCTTTCTTCTTCACAAAGAGTGCTGGTGCTCCCCATGGTGACGCGCTTGGACGTATGAAACCCTTGTCTTGAAATTCCTGGAGTTGTGTTTTGAGCTCCTTCAATTCTGCTGGCGCCATCCGATGAGCAGGTATGGATATGGGGTTGGTTCCTGGACACACGTCGATGGTGAAATCCACCGCCCTGTGTGGGGGTAATCCAGGTAAGTCTTCAGGGAATACATCTATGTATTCACTTACGACTCGTATGAACTCAATCTGTGGGCTATCAGATTTCTCCATTCTCAAGTTAGAGAATAAGCTTGTATAGTCATGATTTCTTTCTTTGAGGTTTATCCTAGGAAGATAGATATCCCCATTCCCATAGAACCTAAGCGTCACTCCTTCAGGTGTCTGTATGATTATCAGCTTCTTTCCATAATCAATTACAGCTTTGTACTGGGTGTGCCAGTCCATCCCGAGGATGACATCATACTCTAACATCTCCATTATCATCAAATCAAAAGTGATATGGTGATTAGATACTTCTATGGTGCATGCTCTACATATCTTGTCTATCTTCCTAACACTTCCCAAAGGAGATCCTATTTTCAATGGGGACTTCAAAAATTCAAATTCTAAACCAAGGATGGATGCAAAAGTTTTTGATATGAAAGAGTGGGATGCTCCGGAATCAAATAAAATTTTCGCCCAAGAGTTAAACACTAAGAATGTACCTTCCACCATCCCTGGTTCGGCGGAATTCTCCATTTGTCCAATAGCATAAACTCTCCCTTGAACAAGTTGTTCAGGTTGCCTTGCACTTGGTACTGGCTTAGGTCCGCCGTGTGATGGCTGTGGGCGTTTTAGTGGCTATCCCACTGGTGCTCTCCATTGGTTTTGCTGAGGTGGATTTGGAGCACGGAACTGTGGTTGTGGTGCTCGTGGGACTTGATTTGTCTATGTTCGTGGGCAAAATGTTCGAATGTGTCCCTCCTGACCACACAGATAACAAGTCGGTGGCCTTGAGATTCTGCCACTTGACGTTTGTTGGTACGATATGTGTTGAGGAGGTCCGAACTTCTGACGCTTGCTGTTTTGTCCCCTATTGAAAGGCTTGGGGTTCCACATCTTTTTTACTCCAAGAGCACTCCTTTCAGCAATAAGTGCTCGTTCTACTACATCCGCATACCGCGTCAGCTTAAGGATTGATATTTTGTCCTTAATTTCATGACGTAAACCTTCCTCAAACCGTTTGGCCTTGGTGGCATCATCTAGTATCAGGTGAGAAGCAAATTGGGATAATTCTTCAAACTTGGATTGGTATTCACCAACAGTCAGGTCTCTTTGGAGGAGGTAAATGAATTCTCTTTCCTTCGCCTCTCTTACGATATTGGGAAAATATTTTTCCAGAAAAATTCTTTCAAATACTTCCCAGTTCATGTTTGTTGTTTCTTGCATGCCTTCAATTGATTCCCACCAGTGATATGCCTGTCCTTCCAGATAAGTGCTGGCAATTATGACCCTCAGGTTCTCAGGTATCTTATGATTGTTCATCTTCCTCTTCATCTGGCGTAGCCACTCTTCTGCCATTAATGGGTCAGGTAGTCCTTTGAAGATCGGGGGTTTAGACTTGCGAAATTCTCCCTGAATCCTCAAGACTTTTCCACTCTCATCCTCAGCATGATGGTTGCCTTCCCGAAGTGCATTTGCCATTTCAAGAATAGCTGCAACAACTCCATCATTGCCGTTTGCGTCATGATTTTGTGGTCTCGGCACCCCAGCCATCTTTTCAAATTTAAACAAGTACTTCCTTAGTTCACGACAAATTTTCATTTTAATTTTCTAATCACAAGTATAGTATATATATGCACTAACGTAGTACTAGTCAAACATATTAAAGAAAGAAAAAAAAACATTACTCAAAGATCGTAATTTATATTACCATCAGTGCCAAGCATAAACATACAAATATCCTTATATATAGTTATCAAAAAGACACTCCGTTACGATGGTGTGTCCTATTACTACTACCCAGAAACTTAATTCTATAATTACACCACTATACACAACACACTGGTCCTCACTACAATTGCCATGACAAAAGCATTTGTTTGACTTTATTAGGAGCACTACCTCTTAATATATATATACACACACTAACCACCCTTCAAATATTAAACAACAGGAGGAGGAGGGGTATTTGGTCCATTTTCATCATGAGTAATCTCAATTGGATTCTGAGGTGGGATTACTGCAGCAGGTTCTACTTCAAACTGTAACACTACTCCTTCTCCTTGTATCTCATTATTAACTATACTAACTATATAATCGACATATCCATCATTAAGGCACAATTCTTGAAGCCTTGCAGTTGTTTGACTTTCAGTGTACACTTTGTATCCAACAATTTGTCTTAGCTGGTCTGGGTTAACATTTTGAGTAAAAGCGACCTGCCTAACGTAATTATATAGACGTAGTCTGGCATCTTGCTCAATTTGTTCGAAATAGGCTGATGGGTTAAGGAGAAATATTCCTTCTGGAACTAGTTCGTAACCGCCCCATTCATCATTCCCTTGAATTGGATTCATTGAGAAATTCTGTCATTTGTTAGCAACAATAATTAAACAAAACACATCAAATTTACTGAAAATACATAACAATTTTCATTAAACTCTAGTAGTTCTTCACATGCACTGATAATAAACTCATAAGCCACAAGTGTGATTAACCTCATGCTTCGTAACGTTTATCAAATTAGAGAAAAATCCCTAACCAAGATATATTTATTAATTATGGAGAGAATCTTAATAATATAAGTAATAATAGACAAACAACAAAAACATGTATATTTTCATATTATATCTACTACCTACAGCGAATCATTCTAGTTGATCAAGTATTAAAAAATATATATTTTTCTTCACAATTCTTTCAAACCAGTCACCGTCCAAAAGTTTTGAAATAACCTTACTTTCTCAATACAATTCAGCTTGTCAGTCAGCAGAGAGAAATAGTATTAAAACAAATCTCCGACAAATTTTGATGGATCATGTCATAGACGAACAATTTGAAATATTTTATTATACAAAATCAAAAGTAAAGTCTCCAAATTGTGTATGCAACAAACTCATCTATTGATCATACACAAGGTTACATATTTTAAAAGATTCTTTTTACAATAACCATAAAAAAAACAAGAAGAAAACTACCAAGCAATTGTTAATGTAATATTAATCAAAGATTTTACTCCACAGACATAGCCTAAAGCTTTCTATTTAGAGAAAAGATCAACACGATATGAAAAGGAATCGTACCTATATATATATATATATTTATATAACAAGTGATGATTATAACATATATATATCAAACAAAGAATGATTACAGTGTTAATAAAATATATATTATATATATCAAAAGATGATTCAATGTGTTAAATATACATAAATATATATTTATCAAGAATGAATACAACGGACCAACATTTATATATTATATATATATAAAACTTTAGTTATGATTTTCCACTAGTCATACTTTTATATATAATAAAAAAAAAATGTACTCAGTCTACTTTAGTTTACCAGTAAACTAATATTTTAAATTTTTTTTTTTTAAACAAAATGCTCTGATACCAACTTGTCACGCCCCAAATTCCATTTATATCAAATTTGAAGTGTGAATCACTTATGATTGCGATAATTAAGTTTTTACCACAATTACAAGTGACAAAGTATGGTACATCGAACACTTTATTTAATAAATATTTTACAAAAGGTGTTCAAAGTTTAGCGGAAGCCAAATATTTCAATATATTACAAAACAAGCCAATCCTTATAATACTAGTAGCTCCACATAGTCACACCAGCAGGAACCCATTTATTGCTATTTCACAAAGTTGTTTATCCAACAAGCATACAAGCAGCATCACAAGCAACCAAGTCTTAATTGTCAACTTCATGTTCTCCAGCCATATTGATATTATTGCCTGCACAATCTAAAAGGGTGTGAGCTTTTGGCTCAGTAGGGTATTAAATCCCTCATGGTCAATTATCATAGTTAAATTAAGTGTGCCAACAATTTTAGTAAATATAATGTAATCACAAAATATAAAAACATGAGTGTGCATGAGGTGCATAACTTTAAAGTTCCTTCACTACCCTTCGTCAATTCGTACCCTGGATCAAGCAGACCTCGCACGTCCCATATCATGCATATTCCGCCTGGTCCCGAATAACCCGTTGTACGAATCGACGCCCAACCTTCTTCATTCCACTATCACAGTTTCTGTACAATATTTATTTCCTTGGGCTCGCAGCCCGTATTTAATTCAATGAGTCCGCAGCCCTACCACCTTCTTCACCAATCATATATATATCAAATATCCCATGAGATCCTATTTCCATCACCAACATCATTTTATAATTTACATGCAAGTGTATGCAGGGAGAATGTGTTGAAAATGATATGTCAACACACATACATAATATTAAGTAACATTCCATCGTCAAACTGTAACAGCAATAATAGAACAACCAATATCGCCAAATATTTCTTTACAACATTAGTAATAAAATCGACTATCATTATAGGAAAAACATTCATTATACTGCTCCTAATTTATACACGAAAATTAAATATGATATAGTCCAATCACTGGGAAACTAGAAACCCTACCTTGGTCTCAACCTAAACTCGTTCGTTCTCTCTTCCTTGTGGCTAGTTCTCAGTCCCAACCCTTTAGTCAAGTCATAGACACGTAAACAAAATCTAAATCAGTATCAAAAATAAGTATTACGTACTTATGAAAAAATATTCTAAAGGAAAGGGAAACCTACCCACTTGGTTTCTTTCTTTAACGTACAGCTCTGAAATCTTTAATTCTCTCTGACCTCCCCTTTTTATACTAGCAGCCACCCCTCACCAATGAAGACTCTATTAATAAAAAACAACAACTAAGATCTGCGAAGATATTCTCCACTCAAACTTTTGAAATATTTGTCCGGCACAAGGCAACAAAAAAAATTGTAAACTAAACGGAAATCTACTTTTTCTAAATAATGTTTCTTGGCTTCTTGTCCATAACAATCAGTCTCTTCCCTTTAGTGTGCAACACTATGTTAATCAATGTTATATATATATATAAAATATACACAAGCAAACGAATCTTACACCTACATACTATATAAAAACAAATATTCTATTATCAATATTATATATATATATATATATATTTATTTATTTTTAGGTTATTACAAAGACTCACCCCAGATTCCATTCTGGAATCCGAGGTTGCTCTGTGGAGTCCACCTTAAAAGAGTTTTCACCGAAAATTCGGTATAAACTCGTATAAAAATGGACTACCCAAAAACATGTGAACGAAAAATTAACACTTCTATTTATATCAACAAAATCTAACCAAACTTACGAGCTTACTTGCTCACCCTAACATATCACAACTTTCCACTATAACATATAAACAATGGGTCTTTGACCCAAAAGTCTAAATATTCTGAATTCAGTTACAATAGAAGTTTGGTAAATCAGAGCAATCTAAATAACTCAACATGATTCATACATCTAGATTAGATCAAGAAAAGAGACTACTAAGAGAATGGGAAGAGGTGGTAAGCTAATGTCTCAATTGCGTAGTTTGGCCCGACCTCAACTAATCTGCAAACTGGGCAAAGTAAAACCGAAGGGCTCAGGAAAAACCATTTAAGAAAAACGTTAGAGTGAGTGGACAAAACAATATATTCTCGAAAAATAATGTTTACGCTTTCCTAAGTTTTAACGTTAAACACAATGCATGCAAATTATTTAAATAAAGGAAATAAATTCAATAACTTTTCATTTCAATAAAAGTAACGGAGAAAAATGTTGGGGAAGAGAGAAGAGTATACCATACAAGACTAACAATTGTCTCCCACTCTCCTGTACATATCCTCTTCCCACAAAAGGCAGAGAGGACACTGGGCATCAGTGAGCTTATCACAACAGACAAGACATCACCTCGTCACTCAGACGGAAGGGCTCCGGGGATCTCGTCTCCCCGCCATAAAGGCGTAAAAATCCAGTTTGCATGTAGCTTCAGGCAATAGTATTCTAATAAATCAAATACATGAAAATCATCAGAAAAATCTCTCCCCAATATGAACTCACAAGTCGTTGAAGCTTAACATACAAATTCCTTGAATATTCAGATAAAATTTACCAAGCCTCAAATAATTTAATTTCCCCAAAATACTCTCGTAGAGTAGCATAAGTCTCAAATGCTCGCAAATAATATTATCTCGAGCCTTAATAAAATCCGAGAAAGAAACAAACTGCGCATAATTGATATCCATAAATTAAAATATCACATGCGGAAAATAAAACTCATGCTCAAGATATGTAAGTATAAATCGTGAGTCTCAAACAATTCATATCAAAGTATGCAAATAATTTCTTGCATAACGAATCATAAATATCATAATGGAAAATCCTCGTAAAACATCATAGTCCAAGTGTCGAGCAAATATTTTAGCAATAGTAAAGTTCCGCATAAGTAGAAAAATTGTAAAACTGGAAATATAAATACGAGAATCCAAATGCATGCTCGAGACTTATAATCATAAATCAAATATGATAAATAAGAATTTAATACGAGAAAATAATTATTTCGAAATATAGAATTGCATGCACATTTATTTTAAAAACAAGAAGTCCACTCACAAATTTTTGGCTAAGCCTCAAGCCTAGCAAAATCTTCCTTGATCGATGGTTTTACTCGTCCTCCTGAACAAAACGAGTTATGATAAATATTTATTTAGACGGACGAGTGATTAATTAGGAAATTAAACGAATTAATTTGATTAGGGTTTCCCTTGTGAATTCACATGTCTTCAATCCAAATGACAAATTTCGAAACCTTCAATCCTCAATTACATAACGTCTCTACAATTCCAATTATAATTCCAAAATTGGCGACAATCCCACTGTTAGATTATTGCGGTTCGAAATATCAAATGAACCAAAACTTAATTAATCAAATTGGCTTCCAAACATATAAATTTCACTACGAAAATTACACCATTACTTTCACAACTCCGAGCTTAAGTTAATAAGCTAAATTGCATGTCCAAAATGGGAAGCACTCGCCCCTACGCGCCGCCACTAGCGACTGCACATGGGCCGACTGCACATGGGCCTACCTAAACTCCAAACCTTGGGTCGAAACCTATGCCAAATTATAGAGCATGAAGAGTAGAGCAACTTTGAAACCTATGTAGTCCAATTTGGTCTAGAATGGTCGAAATTGGCCTCGAAATCCGACAGTGACCGGAGGCATTATCTCCACGATCTGCCGTCGTTCGGCGAAGATGGTCTGGGAAATTGGTGGCGTTGAACTTGCCTCGAAGAGGGCTACAAGATCTGGTAGGTGATGTGGCTCGTCGCTGCCTGAGTAAGGTGAATTGACGTAGTGAAGTTTACACAGTAATTCGTGACTTTGGACGCAAAATCTGACGGCTATTGGCGGTGGTTCGCCTTGAAACCAGTTGGGCTTTGAAGAGGGAAATGAGACGTAACTTTTGTGGGTGGTGGCAATACGCCAAGAGGTGGCCGAAAAGTGGAGAAATCACTGGTCAATGTCAGCTGGGTACTGTAGTACAGGGAGGTGAAGGGTCGCGCTAAAAATTTGATGGGTCACTCTGATATTTTGGGAAATTTCCCGAAATAGATACTCTTATTTATAGTGGCTTCCCGAATGTCACGCCCCGAATTTCCAAACAAATAATAAGGCATTTTTGCCCTTAATTACACAACCGGTTCGGGACGTGAAGCATGAAATATCAATTACAAATATGCACCAGAATTTTTTTCCTTTTAATTCAAGTACAACAACACATACTCCATGCCCAACATATGTAAATAGTGACTCCTTCTTTAGAGTCAAATATTACATACCATAAATTACATAATAAATTGATATTACAAAATATTAAATAATTTATCCATCAGAGTTTATTACAAGACAGCGGAAGTCAAATAATAACACTTATGGTCGATAACGGTTTACCAACCAATCTTCAAGCTACACTGCTTACCTAACCTGCATGATTAACCCCTACACCATTGAATAGTGTACCGGGTTATATCAACAAACCCGGTCAGCTTATGAAGCTAGTATGAATGACCTCAGTTTACTCACACCGAACACATTTACTCAGACCAAATTCTTTTATTTTCAAAGAATCATTTAAAACCTCCAAATACAATTCAATATTTTTTTTTAAGAATTGTAAATCAATAAAAACAAATACTCCCAAAATGAAAGGAGCATTTCCAAATATACTCACACCAAAACCTTTCCACCAAAATTCTGATTTCTTTTGATTTAAAAGAAATTCCATAAATCTCCAAATCCAATACTCAATGTCATTTAATAGACAATAAAAGTGAGAATACCATTTTTCTTCTCATTTTAAAAATAATATTCACTCGTCACATTTTAGGACTCATGAATACCGTATTCATCCTCGGAATACTAAGGCGATAGACTAGAGCTCTAACTGCATGGGCTACCATTTTTCACCCATTGCCATGGACCATGTTACCATGTCCCTCAACCCAAAGGGTCAAAACTCATCTAAAGGTATTCTTACCCTTACATCTAACAAATGCCATATTTTAAGGCATATTCTCAAATACATCAAAATGTAATTCAACACATAAATCGTATCCACAAAACACCCCACATTCAAATTAATGATAAAAACTGTATAAATTACAGAACACCATTTTCACAATCTCAAATACACCAAAACAATATTATAATTTTCGAAATATTGTTTCCCACCAAAATCCACCAATTAAAAACAATAAAATGAATACTTTCAAAATATTGTTTTCCAAAAAAATCCACCAATTAAAACAATAAAAATGAACAATTTCAAAATATTGTTTTCCAAAACTCCACGACTCATAAAACCATTTATTTGTATTTTTCACAAATATCACACATTTCAAATAACCCAGATGAGAATTAATATTCACATCTAAAACATCGTGAGATTCACTCACCTCTAATTCCTGCTGCATCTTCAAATAGTAACCAGGAATCGACAAGCACGTACGCAACACCTTTCACAATCACCTATGATTATGCAATTTCCAATTAGCATAATACACTTCCAAAATGTTACAAATATTCCTCAAATGTCACCGAGGACATCGGAACTATTAATCGAGACCATTTGACCAAAAGTCAACCGTCGGTCAACGTGGGTCCCAAAAGTCAACAGCATGCTTAATTCTAGCATCCTAACAACATATCCAAAAATGGTGATGATCCAACGGTCGGATCATCACGGATCTAACGATCCATAATTATCGATTAATTGATCATTGATCAAACGACCGAATTTGATAAAACTGTAAACACGAAAGTTGTTCGTATCGACAGACTAAGCACAACGGAGCAAAGACTTGCTCCTGGACCGGCCGGACGCGCCGTCCACGCGCCGCCGCCGGCGATGGTCAGTCGCCGGAAAAAGTTCTCCGATTGACACCAAAATTTCACAGTATGTAGAACTCAACAAGAGGAACAAGTTTGATAACTACCTCAAAGTCCGAATCGGAGTGGAAGTGGTCGGAATCGGCGTTGACTCGTTTTGAATCCAAAAGTTCAAAACTTGAATCCCGTCGATCTAGGCCGTGCCGCCGTGATCCACCACCACAGATGTGTTTCTGGGAAAAGAGGAAGAGAACCCAAGTGGTCTCACCACCGGAGGTGGCCGGAAACGTCGCCGGCAACCTTGACGATTTTTACCGAAACTGTCGACTCCGGTTGACAACTTTCCGGCAAGAATTTGGGGAAGGTACCTTCGGAAGAAATGAAGAGGAGGAGGAGACGAAGCTAATGCCGTCGGCCTCGTCGCCATCGGAGGCTGGACACGCCGCCACGCGCCGCCCGATGTTTCGGTCCGTTTGGGAGAATTTCGGAATTTTCCGGAATTAAATGAATTTCCGAAAATAAAAATCCTTTTTATAGGTCTTCGTCCAAACTTCCGAGACCGATAACTTCTTCATACGATGTCCGTTTTCGACGTACCACATGTCCACGAACTCGGTTTAACGAGCTCTACAACTTTTGTGAAGGAAGTTTTCCCAAATTCTCAACGGATAAAAAGTTACCTTGTTTAACCTTTCGTAACTTATAATTACCGCCGTAATTATCGTTTTACGACAAAAACCCCTAAAAATACGAAATCACACCATTTCACTTCAAATTTCACAACCTATTTTATAAAAATAAAATCGGAAATTTTCGGGGTATTACACCGAAATAGTAACCCGGCTTCTATTGCTCATAACTTTTCCATGCGAACTCCGATTTAACTGTACTTTGTGTCCACAAACTCGATTTAACAAGCTCTACAACTTCCTGAAGAAAGTTTATCTAAATTCTAAATGAATAAAAAAGTCACCCCGAGGACCCCTAAATATACTATCCGAAGCTCGAAAAAAAAATTTGCAATGATTCACCGTAAAATAGACTAGTAAATGGGTAAGTTTTTGTTCGGGATGTCTCAAAGGCTGCTGATCTATGGTACTTGTTCGTAAATATTAGTAAATGGTACATTTTTAGGTGGAGAGATTGTTTCTCTCCAAGATGGATCATCTTATCTGTTTTAACTATGGGTAGTATAATTATTTGTGTGACTATGTAACTGCATGTGGTGATATTTTTTTGGACTAAATTCAGTTTACCCCCTTAAACTTTGGACCAAAAATCACGTTAGTCCTTTAGGTTCTAATTTCATTAGCAACACTCCTACACTCCCAATTTTACAACCGTGCCCAAGACCAGCTTTCCTATACAAATTGAACGTTAGATGTTGACATGGCCTTGCTCAGCTGGCTATGAAGCATGGATACTTCAATTTGGTTCCGTATCTCGTATCGATACAGGATACGGGTTGGATACTTGAGGATACGCGTATCTAAGCAATAAAAATTTGGGTACGTCTTGGAAACACGAAGAATCAAACTTGGATTCGTTTTGCGTAAATAAGCAAGATACGCAGGGAAGAGGAAGAACTGGGTTCGAAAGAGAGATATGAAGAGAGGTGAGTTGGGTTCGAAAGAGAGAGGGAGGAGGAAAATCGAAGGCTTTGGGTTTGTAGACTAGGCACGACGGCGGCGCGATCTGGACTGCTGTGGTGGTTGTTGTGGTGGAGGTACTACAGTGGGAGGAAAAACAAAGGGTAGAGGAAGATTAATTGACTGTGGTGGTTGCTGTGGCAGAGAAGAGAGATGAGAAGTTGAGAGAGAGAACACGGGATGGTCAGAAAAAAAAGGGGGAAGAAAGAGAGAGAAGAAGAGAAGAAGTTAAGATATTGAAAACCTAAAAAAACGTGTGGACCACATGAAAATGAATAAGGAGAAAAAACAAATCAAAGAAATTATAGAATACAAAAGTTAAAAAAAAAAAAAATATATATATAATTATATATTATTTTATTCGCGTATCCTTGCCGTATCGAATCCTATAATTTTTAAGATTTCTCGTTTCTCTGTATCGAATCGTATCGTATTCCCGTATCCGTTTTCGTTTCCGTGCTTCATAGTTAGCTGGTCAGTTTTGTTCAACTGGGCCCACCCGAAAGGCTAAATTCCCATTCTAACCCCCAGAAAAAAAAAAAACTATTTCATCATGTTTTCTCTTTAGGGTTTTTATCACAAATGGTACCTGAACTTTACCTCAATTATATATATAGTACCTAAACTTCACTTTTGATCACAAGCAGTACCTGAACTCTTCGAGTTCATCCTAAATGGTACCTGAACTTCAATTTTTGTCACAAGTAGTACCCAAAGTTTTCAATTTTTGTCACAAGTAGTACCCAAAGTTTTCAATTTTTGTCACAAGTAGTACTCAATGTTTTCCATTTTAGTTTTTTTTTTATGAACACTCGCCCTCACGCGCATATAATATCACAAATATCGGCCTTAGGTACCAAAATAGATGAAATCAAAAATTTTGGGTACTAATTGTGACAAAAATTGAAACTTTGGGTACTATTTGTGACAAAAATTAAAGTTCAAGTACTAAAAAATAGTCCAGGTACTATATGTGATAAAAACCCTTCTCTTTATATTTTTTTTCATTTTTCCTCTGCAACTCACAACTAAATGGATTATGAGAACTCCTCAAATGAGACATGCCTTTACTTCAACAGCAGCCAACTTTAATCAACATAAAGCCAAATTGAAGGTAATTAAGTTAAAGCATTTCAAGCCGTAAACTCTCTAAAAACAAACATAATCGATGAAGAAGCACTACTAAAAAAAGGGTTTATGGGGACATACATTTGTCCCCTTTATAAGGGTTTCTATTGTCTCTATGGGCCCCACGAGCCGCCGGTCCGACCATCTCCGATGGTCTCCAAATTTTACCAGCACATTCACCATAGCTCAAGGATCAACTTTCATACCAGGGTCGAAGTCTGGATCGGACTAGAACGCCACGAATTTCTCCCGAAAGCCGCCGGTGGCCGGATTCTTCTTTTGCTCGATCCGCCGCCGTCCGGCGGAGATAGGCCACAAGACCGGTGGCGCTGGACCCCTGGAGCTGAGGGCTACAAAGCCCACTAAGTAGTCGCGGCCGGATTGGCCGGAATCGTCGCCAGCAAGCACGGCAGTTCCGACGCAAAAACCGAGCTTCTTCACTCCTTGATTTCTCTTTCCACACTTCGTTTCATGGCTTAAAGTTGGTATAGGATTGAAGAGGAGGAGGAGATGAAGATTTTGGGACCAGTTTCACGGCTTGAGGTGGCCGAAATCGGAAGGAATCGCCGGTCAAAGGACCGGTTTACTGTTGCGTGAACAGTAACCGCGTGGGAGACCAAAGGTCACAGGCCAAATCCCCCCCCCTTCCCAAAACGGAAACTTCTATTTATAGTAACTTCCCGAAATAGTAACCTCCCTTTTCGTGAATCGTAACTCTGTCATATGAACTCCGATTTTTGCGTACTTCGTGTCCACGAACTCGGTTTAACGCGCTCAACAACTCCCGTGAAGAAACTTAAATCAAATTCCTTACCGAACAAAAAGTCAACTCGACGACCCCCTAAAAGTAATATTTACGGCTCAAAATTGAAACTTCCGACAATCCGCCGTGAAACACTACAGTAAAACGATAAGTTTTGGTCCGGGTCGTTACATAATTGGCCTCCATACATGCCATGCAACTATATGCTGAAAACATGCTCATGCTGATAAACTTATAAATTCTACCATTTCTGAAAATATACTGCATGCATAACTAATTTCAAAACAAACGTCCACTCACCGAAAACCAGCTAAATCCGACACCTGCCATATTCCTCTTTGACGTCTTCCTGCCACAAAGTCTGATTCGGTCTTGAACTCCACGAATTTGGCTCGAAAGCTTTGAAACCGTAGAACTTCAACTCCAAAATTCTCTCAAACCAAGTCGAATCGTTGAGCAAGGCTTGTATGGTTGTGTTCACCATGAAAGGAGCTTCAAAACCCACCAAGTTTTGCCGGCCAATTTAGCCGGAAAACGGCGATCCACGTCGGAGAACGTAACGGCTGCTGTCGCGACTTCCGGTGGCTTCCGGCCACGAGAGGTCGTGAAACTGGTCGGGTTTGGAAGAGGAGGAAGATAGGAAGAAAATGGGACCGGGTTTGTGGCCTGAGGTGGCCGGAGGAGGAAGAAATGGCCGGAGAACGGGCGCGGGTACTGTAGCGCGTGAGGGAGGTCGGGTTTGAGGAAAAATGGGACTGACCGAAAATAGTAACACCCCCTTTTGGAAAGTTTCCCTAAATACTTGATTCCTGAAATAGTAACCCGACTTCCGTTACCCCTAACTTCTTCATACGAACTCCGTTTTAAGCGTACTTCATGTCCACGAACTCAGTTTAACGGGCTCTACAACTTTCGTGAAGAAACTTAAATCAAATTCTTTGCCGAACAAAAAGTCAACACGACGACCCCCTAAAAGTACTATTTGAAGCTCGAAAACGAAACTTCCGACGATTCGCCGTGAAGCACTATTGTAAAACGATAAGTCTTGGTCCGGGTCGTTACAAACTCCCCCCCTTAGAAAAATTTCGTCCCCGAAATTTCGCACCTGAAAAAGTGTGGACGATTAACTCACAACTACAAATAGGTTTCCTGTTTAGCTCCTCAAGTTTGGACAAACAACAACCGCCTTTCCAAGTTGCACCACTACACCACTCCAACCTTGTTCACATATTTCTGACCACACAAATCAGTTACCATTTCTGGTAAGCGAAATGAGAGATCCTACTATTTTCATAAACACCTTCCACAAGCTACGATATTAACTTATACTACCCTAATAAAAATCTCAAATGCCGCAACAATCCTAGGTCTCCCACTCAATCACATTCACAGTCATGGTTACAAGAATCCTCAATACACCAAACAAACTCTTCTACTACTGGAATGCCGCACCAAACTAAGGACAGTTGTCCCATAGTGACCCGGCTGGCTACCCGACAACCAATAACCTCCAATATACCCGTCCATGAAACTAACTCGAACTCCCAAGAACACTTCTTTATCTACTCTTCCAACTAACACTTACTATACTTAGTATTCAGCTGATTCGCCCACAAGTTTACAACACTCGCTAGGTGTTCCACCTACTCACTCCTCTTGAGTGCATTCACCATCAAATAACGCTTGAAATCCAATGACCTTGCTGTCGTTAAGATATGCCATGTCATCAAAAGGTTTCTCTAGTCTATCGATCCAACTCCAAACCATATCCTGATCCATGACACTAGCAAATCTTCTTGTTCCAAATCTTCCAACCTGTCCCAACCAATAACCATAATCAACATCATTACTCGGGGGTACTGCCCCGCCACACCATAAACTGTTCTTGAGAAGCTACTATTGAAACAAACTCTCACTTTCCTTTCTACTGCTGGAAAACTCTCGTTCCTATGAGGTCGACATTCACGAGGCACAATACCAACAAATCGTCAAGATTAAGTAATCGGCGTCTAGATACATACTATGCATACCTGATGATACCAGCATCGAAGAGTATATGATGGGGATCCGCCGCGGTCGGGCCATCACTCGAGAGATGCTAAGTATATCAAGCATACAAAGTACGAAAGACTAGACATAGTCTACAGAATCATACAACCTAATGCTCTAATACCAAGTTGACAGGACCCGCCCCAGATTCCACCCTGGAACCCAAGGTGGCCCTGCGGGGCCCACCTTAGAAGAGTCTCTACCGAAAATTCGGCATAAACTCTCCTAAATTGGACTACCCAAAACCTGTTAAAAACAATTTAACACTCCAATATTTCAACTCACAACAACACCCGAGCCTACGTGCTCGCTGGTGGCAAACAAATCAACTTCCACTATTAAAAATAACTTCCAAGAATTTCAATTCCAAAATAGAAATATTTTCAAATCCGTTACACATTTTGAAACTCGACATATCAGAGCTACTAAGTTTTTTGAAGATACACAACAACATGAAAGGACGCTAAACTATAACCTACGTAAGGGAAGTATGGTGATGACTATGCCTCGACCTCGACACACGACCTCAGCTAGCTCGTCTGCAACTGGGCGACGGAAAACAGAAAAGCCCAGGGGAAAAACATTTAACGAAAACGTCAGAGTGAGTGGACAAAAGAATCTAAGTAATAAATGTATAATGCTTTTCCCATTTTAAAACAAATATTCTTTCTCTGCAATAAAAATCGAGTCTAAGATGAATGCTGAAAATGAATGAGTGGTAACTAAGGGCACTGCCACCTTAGTTACCGAACTAATGGAGGTGATGACTAAGGGCACTGCCCACTTAGTCACCAATGATCAAGGGCACTGCCTACATGACCATCCTTTGCCACCTGAGAGCACTGCCAACTCAGATGACACTTCGAGGGCACTGCCTACTCAATCATCGAGGGCACTGCCCACTCGATGATGTTACCTGAAGGGCACTGCCCACTTCAGATAATGCATGAATGCATACGACTGACGACTGACACTGAGACTGAGAGAGACGGAAACTGACTGGAACTGGCTGAAACTGAAACTGAAATCGAAACCGACTGAGCTGGATGAAACTGACTAAACTGAAACTGAATAATTGGCCTCCATACATGCCATGCAACTATATGCTGAAAACATGCTCATGCTGATAAACTTATAAATTCTACCATTTCTGAAAATATACTGCATGCATAACTAATTTCAAAACAAACGTCCACTCACCGAAAATCAGCTAAATCCGACACCTGCCATATTCCTCTTTGACGTCCTCCTGCCACAAAGTCTGATTCGGTCTTGAACTCCACGAATTTGGCTCGAAAGCTTTGAAACCGTAGAACTTCAACTCCAAAATTCTCTCAAACCAAGTCGAATCGTTGAGCAAGGCTTGTATGGTTGTGTTCACCATGAAAGGAGCTTCAAAACCCCCAAGTTTTGCCGGCCAATTTAGCCAAAAAACGGCGATCCACGTCGGAGAACGTAACGGCTACTGTCGCGACTTCCGGAGAAGATTCCAGTGGCTTTCGGCCACGATAGGTCGTGAAACTGGTCGGGTTTGGAAGAGGAGGAAGAGAGGAAGAAAATGGGACCGGGTTTGTGGCCTGAGGAGGAAGAAATGGCCGGAGAACGGGCGCGGGTACTGTAGCGCGTGAGGGAGGTCGGGTTTGAGGAAAAATGGGACTGACCGAAAATAGTAACACCCCCTTTTGGAAAGTTTCCCTAAATACTTGTTTCCCGAAATAGTAACCCGACTTCCGTTACCCCTAACTTCTTCATACGAACTCTGTTTTAAGCGTACTTCGTGTCCACGAACTCGGTTTAACGCGCTCTACAACTTCCGTAAAGAAACTTAAATCAAATTCTTTGCCGAACAAAAAGTCAACACGACGACCCCCTAAAAGTACTATTTGAAGCTCGAAAACGAAACTTCCGACGATTCGCCGTGAAGCACTATTGTAAAACGATAAGTCTTGGTCCGGGTCGTTACATTAATTCTTACATTCTCCCACTTGGACAATTCATGTTTACAGCAACAAGAGTACCCTATAACCAGATTTAGTAATCACTGAAGTGCATGTGCACAAGACAAGCAAAGTCTCTTGATCTATTGCAAGACTAAGTCAAGCCATAATCGTTTGCAATGAACTAAAGAAAATCATATGTTCAATTGAAACATAAGCACTCTTTAATCACACTACAACAACTAAAACCCACAGTAGTCACTTAAGGTACATGAAATAACTGTAAGTATGCTTAATAAATGAATCAGTTTAATATAATGCATACAATGGTCCAATATACATGTCTGCAAATTAACAGAACAAAACGAATGCTTCCAATAAAGCCAATACAAGTATTTGAATGAATATATATTACAAGATCTGCAATGCTACTGAAATAAATGTAGCATGTATACTCGAGCAATAATAACTGTAAGCAGATTAATCAATAACTGTAGTCAAAACTTGTTTAAACACAATACTGAATAGGAACTTCATAAGGTTAATGACAATTAAGATGTAAAAATAAAATTGTATCTGCAGCTTTAAAAGAAAAAACTTAAAAGAGCACAGCTCCCACTAATATAAAGAATCAAAGTCTGCAAGCATTCCCATATTCTCAACATGAATAAAACCAGCATGCATTTAGTCTGCCTAATGGGTTTTGATTTACAAAACCTGAAACCAAATGCTTGGACAAAGCTATAAACAAAGCTATAACAAGATTCATAGACATATAATTTCTGCAGAAACTACTTTTAATTAACTTAATAGCAGTAGTAGACTTAAAGAAATAAATTCAATGAATTGTAGATCACATTTAAAATAGCTGTAGCAGAAAATCCTTCAAAAATGACTATATTACTGACCATGAACTTTCCAAATATTCATACACAGGATTTAGAACATCTCAATAGCAAATGGAGTCAAAAGAATTATCAAGAGATGAGGAGCCAAACTTAAAATAAACTCCCACTGATCTTTCAAGTTTTATGCAATTGATATGTCAAAATAAAATTCAAATTAAGCAATAATCGCATACATCATGCATATACTATATGTAGCATAGTTTCGTAACATAGACGCTAACTTTGACAATTACTCTTAATGATAGATAATCAGAGCCGGCTCAAAAGTTTGAGAGGCCCTGTGCGAGATTAAAAACATGGCCCTAGCCTCTTTATGTAGTTTTGCATGAAGATGTTGAAAAAAATTTATATACATAGACAAATATTATAAAAAAAATAATCTTAAATTTAGTTTAAATTCATCTTCAATTTAGATTTTGTTTGTTATAATGTCATCAATATAAAAGGAATCTAGCAACATCAAGTTTGTTTGTTTTAAAGGACCTCTTATCTTATTTATTCATTGTAAATCATTGGAAAAAAAAAAGGACTAGAATTTGTTCTTGCTAAAGCAAATTTTATTAAAAGAAGCAAAATTATATAACTGAATTATTAGGGCCCAAAAAAAAAGAGATTAAATGTAGCATCTACCCAAAAATAATGGAAGAAGGAAAAGAAAAAAAAAAGGACTAGAGTTTGTTTTTGCTAAAGCAAATTTTATTAAAAGAAGCAAAATTATATAACTGATTTATTAGGGCCCAAAAAAAAAATGTAGCATCTACCCAAAAATAATGGAAGAAGGAAAGGAAAAAGAAGAAGAAGAAGCAAATGTTAGCTGGGACTGAGGTTCGAACTCCACAATAAGGGAAAGTAGAAAAACCAATTGCCAACTGAACTGCACCAAAATCTTGGAAAGAAGGCCCTCTTTTAATATATATAGGGCCCCAAAATTTTGGGGCCCTGTTTCTGTGCACACTTTGCACATGTTCTAAGCCGGCTCTGTAGATAATCAATCACATGAACTGAATAAAGATATAGACCAAAATATTAGTTTTTAGAAAAACCAGAATTCATTAGAAGACTGTCATCTATATCATTTTGTGCAAACTAAACTTTGTAGATATGATATGAATCATGCACAAAAATACATTCACTATTTTTCAGAATCATAATGATCTAAAACTAATAATTGTTTTCATATTCAAATCCGAAACAAGTTCTTGGACTGAAGATATTCATAGCAAGGACACTATAATGTACTGAAAAGAACTTATTAATTATTGCCCATATAGTTTGAGTCTAAGCACAGAAGAAAAGAAGAAACAATACACTTTAATTAGATTAAGCACGCATTCTTGTTATAATCTAATATGATATTTCTTCTTTAAAAGTTAAAAGACTCAAACAACTAATTTAAGAGGTCAAAATACTCATAAAATGTTGTGCAATGCAAGGCCAAGACCAAAAATGTCATCGACAATGGATTTTCAGAAAAGTTCATGTAAGATTTGATATGGACATATCAATATTCACTTATGATTACGACAACTAAGTTGCCTTAATTTCGGAATAAGCAAAGGACATTCCTAGTGTTCATCGATATCATAATCTATTCCTAATAATGTCATGACTGATTAATTAAGGTTACTTACCTATTAATGTTAACCTATCTGTATATGGTAAAGGAAATAACTAGGCCTAAATACGATAGGATTAGGAAACCTTTATGGGAGGTACCTAATCTATAATTGTCTATAAATAAGACCTTGATCCCTACTCTAGCAATCACAATAAGAACTATAAGTTATCTGCCCCATTGATAGAGATTGCCTTCATTAGATTGCTCAGAGGAGAAGATCGAGATGTCTCACCAAGGTTAGTGTTTCTAACTACAATGTATTCTTATGTCGAGTAGGTGTTACATACATTTATATATTCATTCTTACAGTTCAAACTTTATATCAGTGACAAAAACCACCAAGGTCTGCTGGCTCACAATTTTCATGTAGAGGCAAAAAGATTTCATGATTTGTTTATCAAAAAGAGCTTTGCAAGAGATACTTTTCAAACTACAGTTCGTTACAAATATCAATTACATCACACTAATTAAGAAGAACATGACCAAAATCCATAATACTGAAAATGACCAAAAATGATGTGAATTGATGTAAATAAATTGGGGAAAAATCAAATCTTGCTATTTCCCAGTTGAGATATGGAAAACATACTTGAATGCATAGTATTGCTTACAAAACATGTGATATAACCAGTCCAGCTTTATATAAGCAATCACGTACAATAGCAGTAGAAGAAACATATTTATGAAAACTATGCATATCCTGTAATCATGTACTTGCATTATATTTTTCCTTCTTACAGTTTTCTTTTGCTTGATGTTTCTGAATTAACTAATGTTTCACCTCGAAATACAAACAATTCGCCAGAAAACAACATCCAAATATATGCTACTATTATCATGAAATCAATAGAGATTAAGCTCATAATTAGTTGAACAGGCATGTCACTTCATGTTATAATTTAAAATACTTTGTAAATGAAAACTGATATACATAATTATGCCATTATTATAATATGAAAAATAATGGATAATGCAATTTTGAAATGCAGACTAATGTATTGAAGATTTAGACAAAAGCATGCACATATTTCTTAAGAGAACTCTATTAAAAGTATAAATTCGTTTCATTCCAAAACTGTTGTGACATTTTTCTGAAATAAAAAATCTGTCTTCAAAACTTAACTAGGACCTAAAAGGGACTTTCATTTAACGTCAACCAAGCTTGATGTACCATCATGAGATCACAATTTTGAAGCACAATAAGACTTTAACAGAAACTATAAAACAAAATATCTGATTTATGACCTGAACATAGACTGATCATTTATGAAGTCAAATAGTACTTATTTTCCCTAAATAATAATAATAAAAGCCAGAAGTCCCAAGTAAAGTAAGAACAATGGTTTAATATATCACAAAAGTTATAATAGATCTTTTAATTATTAATATCTATCATTCAACTTGAATAGAAACTTAAGAAAGAATCGCAACACTGCATGGATGTACAGTATATGAAACAAATTAATTATCAGATGCATGCTTTACTGTACAATAAACGTTAATGACGAAACACCTTGAAAATAATTACCATAAGGTAAAATAAATCATGTATTTTAATCCAGCACAAGTACTATCCAATAAATTTATGAGAATGAATAAACCATAGTTACTACTACTACTACTAAAACATATGTAGTATATACACCAGAACTTTATGAAATATGCATATTCTCTTCCGCCAAAATAAAATAAAATAAAATAGTAACTTTGAAAATGCCAGACACTCAACTTCTTAGTCTAGCAAACCTAATGCTAGTTATTTTCCTTGATTTACCTCTTAAGTATGAACCAATTACAGGTTCAAATGTGAGAATAAAACTTGAGGGAATATTTATTGCTGTAACAAGTCACTAACAGTTCCTTAAAGTTAGATTTTTCCTAGTTACAAAATTAAGAACTAGGCATTAAAACTGAAAAGCCCCAAAATATTTTCGTGTCAGCCTTACCTAGAATGGCAAAAGGACAATTGACACAACTGAATCACATAACTAAGCAACAAAAATCAACTAGGTATATTAGGTTAATGTCTTACCTATAGTGGCAAAAGAACTTCCTAATAACCTCTTAATGTGATTTTTAATACTCATTATGTGCTAACATTAAGGCTTAAGAATAGTGAATGTTTAAACCTCCTATGGGAGCAAAGACACAGATTCTAAGTCTCGATGTTACAAGGTATTGGTCTAATACTTATGGCTGAACCATACTCTCGAAGCATATGATTGCTATGGCAACACTTAATGCTAGAAAATTTGATTCCTCCTAGACCAAGAAAACTGCAGTGTTTTATTTGAGTTTATGAAAAGTTGATATTTGTTCTGTAACTAGAGGCTTGTAACTTCGAATAAAATTTATGGGAGAATGCATATTAATCAAAGCTCAAGCAATGCATAAAACAATACATATTTATCAATTAGAGAATGCAAACAGAAACATCATTAGATTCAAGATCATAAAACAGAAAACCTCAAATAAAAACACAAACAACTCGACCATCACCGGTAACAATTCATATATGTATATTTGCTTCGACATGATTATCACAAAATTAAGGGCGCAAAATATAGATTAATACATGTGATAATGCGATAGAAATGCTAATATGAATCAGACATAGAAGTCGATATGAATCCATACGGAAAAGAATAAATTTCTGCAAGTTTTTCAGAAACTAAATGAGAACTTATCGCAAAAACTTTTCCTGTAATTTTAGTGAGCAACAATAGTCGAAAGCAAAAACCACACACATATGCATATTCGATCATGATTAAGCAAGCAATTTATGAAAATTTAGGCGGAAAAACAAAATTGCTGGAGTTGATCGAAGAACCCATAATTGGGAAAAAATCATTAAAATACAATGGTCAAACTTGTGTTAAAATGATAAGGGTTATGCGAGATTAGGAAACATAATCAAAAGTGAAAGCAACAATATCAATATAGTGAAAACCATATGCGAAGGGAAATGATTCAGCTCATGCATACCTTTACATCACTAGCAAATAAATAGTGAACCAATTCAGTTAAGCACAAAACTTAATAAACCTTTAAGCTTGGTCATTTTACAACAGTATTTGATGAAATAGACAAAGACAAAAATCTCTGAGCCTCTATGTTGCTTTCAATTATATATAAAATCAATACAGTGGTCCTCCTAAGAACTTTAATGTAGTCATTTTAGAGAAGATCTGAAAATTGAAGCATTAAATTAACCTTCCCGTTCAATGAAAATGTCAAAAATCATGAAGAGCAATAAACCAATCAAGAGAGACAAAAGTCGGAGAAGATATTATTGAATTATCCATCAAAGCAAAAGAACCATACAAAATTACCCAAGAATAATCAATCGAGTTTCCCATATATTATGATTATGCAGCATCAAACATAAAGTCAATGATCACAGAAAATTTATTATGAACATAGAATTGCACAAGAATTTGATTTCTGACAATGAACCATTCTTACTTCTAGAACATGAATTTTAGTCAACTTAATAGTATAAATGTACTTGCACAAATTTCAGTAGTAAAATCCTTGAACTGCTTTCAAAAGAAACTCAAACAATTTTGGATTCAATTAAGAACATGAAGAAAAGAAAAATATTGAATTTCTTTGGAAAATTGAGAATTAAGGCCAAAAGATTATACATAAATGCATCAAAATGCATATTGAATCAAACCCAGTTAGCAGAGTACATAAAACAAGCTACAACAAAGGAATATAGGAACTCCAACTTTTCAAATTTTGAAAATTACCAGAAAGATTCAGATAAAAAATCAAAATCATAAAACATACCTCAATAGAGTTGCAATGAAATTTAGAACAAAACTCATAAAACGATTTTGACAAAAGAAATAGCTTAGCCTCTTTTCACTTTCGTTTTGTTCGCGGGGAGAAGAAGAACAACGCCATAAAATTTAAGGTTCGTTCCTTTTTTTTTTTTGACCAAAAATTTGGGTTAATGAAATACTCGGATTGACCCAAAAGAAACGGGTGATCCAACATGTAGTGTGTTATTTATTTATTTTATTTTTATTAACGAAAAACATAAATTCTTTCCCCCTTTTAAGAAGAAAATAAGATTTATAGTTTCGATTCTTAATTGAGCACAAAGGCTCTGATACCAAATGTAAACACTAAATATAAGTTTGTACTCAAACTAAGAACAAAATATAGATACAATTAATATAAGCATAAAGTTAAGGTGAACTAAATATAAACCATACTGACTTGGATTAGTCATGATAGATCTTCTTCTCTATGCAATCATATGTATGCAGTCTCTCAATGGGGCAGAGAATAATGTAGTGCTTGCGATTGCTAGAGCAGGGACCTAAGACTCTTTTTATAGGCATTGTAGGGCTTAGTACCTCCCATAAAGGATTCTAAGTCCTAATCCTTATATGCCTGGTAAACCTCAATCATGTACGTTTTGGTTTCACCATTACACAATAGATACTCTTAATCCTATACAATATAGATTAAGTATTGTAATAGGTCTTAATGAATAGAGAATCCTTTAGCTTATTGATTACTTATTCTACAAGAACTAGAGTAAAACTGTTGCGTACATAGATAAACATGTTTTGTCCACATTAATTCTTACATTAACCTGGCTCTGATACCAAATGTAAACACTAAATATAAGTTTGTACTCAAACTAAGAACACAAAATATAGATACAATTAATATAAGCATAAAGTTAAGGTGAACTAAGTATAAACCATACTAACTTGGATTAGTCATGATAGATCTTCTTCTCTATGCAATCATGTATGCAGTCTCTCAATGGGGCAGAGAATAATGTAGTGCTTGCGATTGCTAGAGCAGGGACCTAAGACTCTTTTTATAGGCATTGTAGGGCTTAGTACCTCCCATAAAGGATTCTAAGTCCTAATCCTTATATGCCTGGTAAACCTCAATCATGTATATTTTGGTTTCACCATTACACAATAGATACTCTTAATCCTATACATGCAATATAGATTAAGTATTGTAATAGGTCTTAATGAATAGAGAATCCTTTAGCTTATCGATTACTTATTCTACAATAACTAGAGTAAAACTGTTGCGTACATAGATAAACATGTTTTGTCCACATTAATTCTTACATTAACCTGGCTCTGATACCAAATGTAAACACTAAATATAAGTTTGTACTCAAACTAAGAACACAAAATATAGATACAATTAATATAAGCATAAAGTTAAGGTGAACTAAATATAAACCATACTAACTTGGATTACTCATGATAGATCTTCTTCTCTATGCAATCATGCATGCAGTCTCTCAATGGGGCAGAGAATAATGTAGTGCTTGCGATTGCTAGAGCAGGGACCTAAGACTCTTTTTATAGGCATTGTAGGGCTTAGTACCTCCCATAAAGGATTCTAAGTCCTAATCCTTATATGCCTAGTAAACCTCAATCATGTATGTTCCTGCCGTTTCCCAGCTGCTCGGTAGGGACGCACCTGGAGTGCACTTGAGTACCTGAAAGGGCAGAAGAGGTCAGGGGAGGCCGGCGTGTACCGACCGAAAACCCTCCGACGCTCAAGTTAGTCCCGAGAGGATTTGAGCAGAGTTTCTAGGAATGGAGAGAACTTACTTGAATAAGGAGTGAGGACTCCTTATATATGAGTTGAGGTCGGAGACAAGCTTTCCTGGCGTGGGGGACATCCCATGACACGAGGGAATACTCTATTATTCCACTACCTCGACACGCGCGTCGAGGGACGGCGGTGCCTAGTGCGGTCCTAGTGCGGTATGGGCGTTCTTTAGTGCGATCCGCGAGGTAGTGGACAAGCACGTGCTGCCAGGTGGCTGTGCCGGTACCGACTGGACTGTGTGTCCACGGTACCGGGTCGAGAGATGTCCCTGTAAGGCCAAGGGGAAGGCTTGTTGTCGGTACACCCGGCCTGGTATTGCTGGTACCGCTGGGGTACCGCCAGGGCTTTGCTAGTAGGCTCGGTAGGGGGTCCCTACCGAGTGAGTATATGCCGCTGGGGCGTTGCCTGGGCCGCTGGGGCATTGTCAAGGCAGTGCACTCGGTAGGGGATCCCTACCGAGTAGATGCCGCTGGGGCGTGGTAATGGGCCCAGAGGTGGGCTGTTCAGCGATGGTGGGCTACTCCTGACCCGTCATGGGGTCTGTACCGGGACAGATATGAAATGGTAGCAACAGAAGTCCCCCAAGTCCCGAGCAAGAGGAAGTGCTTGGTCGGGGACTTAGTCCAAAAGTTCATATCAGGACGTAGCCAAGTGTCGGTGTGGCAGCCACGGCGCTTAGGGTCGGCCCACGTAGTCCCCCAAGTCCCCGAACAAGGGGTTCCTCCCGGGAGGGAGTTGTAACCGCTCCGAGTTCTAAGGGAATTGCCAAGGTCGTGCCTGTTGGTATGCTTGGCGTAACTGCCGAGGTAGTGGGGCAATAACTGCCGAGGTAGTGGGGCGATACGTGTCGCCTCTCGGGCGGTTTGGAACTGCATGGGGAGTTCAACCGTTGCATTGACACGTGTCGTCATCCTGTGAAGCGACGGTTGGTGTCGTACGGTGCAGATGTCCCAGGTCCCGCTATATATATAGGGGTGAAGAGAGTTCACTTCACTTCATTCTTGAATTTCTTCATTCCAGAGCTCTGAAACCTGTCGGTAGAGAGTGTGAGAGCCTGTTGCCGGTAGCGTTCAATTTGACCAACCGTTGTCTCGACTTCCGCCGTTTGACAGTGTAAGTACCGAGAACTCTTGTGTTATCTTTATGTGTTTCTGCTTTTGTAACGTAGTTTGCGTACCGGTGTCCTGCCTTAGTACCGAGCTAGGTTGCATAGGCTTAGGATTGTCGTCCCGGTGAGCAACTTAGTTTACCTCTTGCAGATGTCTGATTCAGAGAGCCAGAGTGTAGGGAGCGGCAATGCCTTTTCTGGTGAAGAGCCAGAGAGGTCCCCGTCGGTAGAGATTGTGGACGTGGCCTCCAGTACCGGGAGTAGCAGCAGCGAGACTCGGTCATGTTCGTCCGGTACGGACGCCGTCCGCATTGAGAGTATGTTCGAGACGGTGATGAGGGGCATCACTACCGGTGAAGACTTAGAGCCGTTGAATACGTTCAAAGATGGCCAGTTGATTCCCGGGAGCAGTAGTTCAATGCGGGCCACCGAAGTGGGAGAAGGTGGGGAGCCTCGGTCGGAGGCAGAGACTGCTGAGGAGGAGGTACCAGAGGAACCGGTACCTTCGGGTTATGCGGTAGACCGCCTGAAGCTCAGCGCTTCCACCAAGGATGATCTGGTGGCCCTGAGGAAGGCTTTTAGTATTCCGGACTCGGTGACCATGCGCCTACCGGAGAGGGGAGAGCTAAGGAGTGAGTCGGTGATACCGGGCGAGACCTTGGTACACCCGTTCTTCTTTGGGGAGGGCCTACGGATTCCGTTGCCATCGTACCAGCAGAGGTTCTTGGCCGAGGTTGGCCTTGCCATCGCTCAGTTGAATCCCAACACCTGGCGGTGTCTTGACGCTCTCTATACCCTGTACCGGCATTGTGGTTTCGGCGAGCCAGACTTGGCGGTGTTCTTCAGCCAGTGGTCCCTGGAGGAGCACTCGAAAACGGATAAGGGTTGGTACAAGGCCAAGTCGGTAGGAAAACCTTGTGCAGAGTGTCCCCGAGACACTGAGTTGAAGGACTTTGTACATAAGTACAAGGAGGTGACCCGGTGCTGTCTGAAGAAAAGTGCTCTTGCCCGGGAAGGTATGGCCGGTGAGGCGGACATCGAGTCTCATGAGCTCGGGAGCCCGGAGATCATTAGGGACCCGCTGGTGTTTGGTAATCCGACCTCCCAGCAGACTTGGAAGCACCGATATTTCTTCGTCGGTGGTCAATGGGAGTTTCCCGAGGGGTCTGACCCACCGTTGAAGAGAGTGCCTTATAGCTTTAGAGACGCTCCTGGTTGATAGCCTTCCCGAGTTGATACTCGTAATTGTGCCAAGTTTTGTCTCTCGGTACTAACCTCTTGTTTTTTATGTGTTGTGCAGCTGACCAGTCTTGGAGGAAGCTTACCGAGAGGCAAGAGGAAGAAATTGAGTGGATCCGGGAGAACATCTCGATAGTCCTGAGGAGGTCCACCGTTCTTCTCAACCGGTACTCGCTTCACTTCTCGGGCCTAGCACCCATCCCGTATCCCTGTAAGTTGATACTGGTAACACACTTGTACATGTATGTCTATATATACTTTTGTCTCATGTCGGTATTGCGCTTTGCAGTCTTGCCTCAATTCCGTCGGTACCGTCGACTTTCGGACGATTTAAGCATGGTGCGGGAGCGCAGGAATTTTTACCAGCTGAGGAAGGCCGTGGGTGACGACCCACTTCCCGAGGCTCAGCTGGTCGCTGCGGAGGCAGCCGGCGCTCCTGCTGAGGCTGCCGGTGCTGCTATCGATGCTGCCGGGAAGAGGAAGAAGAAGAAAGCCAAACGAGTGCGTGCCACTTCTGAGGCTGATGTGGGGGAGGAGGACTCGGGGGTCCCTGAGGCTCCCGAGGCTGAAGAGGCTGAGGTTTCAGCAGAGGTTGCTACGGTGTCCTTGAAAAGGACTGCCCGGGAAGAGGTAAACCCGATGCCTCTTCTCCATATATATTGTCTTTGTTTGATGCCGGTACTTACAGTGTTGTAGTTTGTCAAACAGGTGAGGGAGCACCGGAAGAAGCAAAAGGTGGCTATGGCATATGCTTCAGTTGAAGGGCCCATGGAGGGTGCCGGTACCGTCTTGGCGACCTGCAGTACCGGGTCTGATGCCATATTTGGCAGGGAGGTCGAGTCCGAGAATGCCAAGTTGTTCCTTGGCTGTGCCAGGAAGGCGTTGCTGGACCCTCTCCCGCTGTCCAAGTTGGCTGACTTGCCGGCCATGACAATGAAGCAGCAGCGGGACCTCCTCTTTCAATGCAAGCAGAAGGTACCGTCTTGTTTTTTTTTTTGTTTTTTTTTTGAAGCGCCAGACACTTATATATGTGTACTCTCTGGCAGTTGGCATACGAGGAGCTGATGCTGGACCGCCGGTACTGGGAGGAGCTACGCTCCGTCGGTGGGCAGGTCGAGAATATAAAGGCCGGCTACAACACCATGTATAAGCTGAAGGAGGAGGCGACGGCTGAGCTTGCCAGGGTCAAGGAGGAAGCCGGTAGGCTTGTTCAAGAAGCTGAGGAGAAAGCCAAGGCTGCCGTGGCCTCCGAGGTTGCCAAGATCCAGGCTGACTTCGAAAAGCGGCTGGAGGAGGCTGTCGGTAGGGCCAAGGAGGAGGCTGTGATGGCCTACCGGCGTGATCGTCAGCGTGCGGTGGAGCAGGCCACAGTTTACATCGAGGGAGGTGTCTACATTCTTGGCAAAATCAAGGACGCCTTTCCGGCCCAAGACTGGAGCAAACTCCCTGTGCTTAGCGTCACCGAGGACCTCGTTGATGACGAGCACAAGCTTATCCTCCAGGAGATCGATGGAACAGCCGGTACCTCTAGCCAACCGGAGCAGCAGCAGCTGGAATGAAGTCCCCCTGCGTGGGTGTTATAGGCCAAGGGCCTTGTAATATTTTTCTGTTGTGTGGGTGCATTTTCGACCCATTTTTGAACAATTGTCCCGGTAGGGACTGCTCTCTCGGGAGCTAGTACTTGTTGGCCATAAGGCCTTTATTTCTTGTCGAATAATGGCGTGTTTCGCCTTCTTTATTTTATGAAATTTTCAGTTCTCGAAATATTTCCAAGTGTTTACTCGGGAGGACTGGATACATCAGTCTGCCTTCCGGTATGTTTTGCACTTTTCTTTATCTCATCTCACGTGGGTAGTTGATACCGGCATCGTGGATGTGTGCATGGGGGGTGTTAGTACCGGCCATATGTTGATAGAATTGCACATGGGTGTCGCTAGGATCACGCTGCATGTCAAACTATAGGAGCAGAAACTTATGCATGGGGGTCGCTGGTACCGGCCTCATGTTGTGGAAATTTGCACATGGGTGTCGCTAGGATCACGCTGCATGTCAAAATATAGGAGCAGAAACTTATGCATGGGGGTCGCTGGTACCGGCCACATGACTTAGAAGAGTTTCACATGGGGGTAGCTGGTACCGGCCTCATGTTGTGAAAATTTGCACATGGGTGTCGATAGGATCACGCTGCATGTCAAAATATAGGAGCAGAAACTTATGCATGGGGGTCGCTGGTACCGGCCACATGACTTATAAGAGTTTCACATGGGGGTAGCTGGTACCGGCCTCATGTTAATATAGGAGCATAGGAGCAGAAACTTATGCATGGGGGTCGCTGGTACCGGCCACATGACTTATAAGAGTTTCACATGGGGGTAGCTGGTACCGGCCTCATGTTAATATAGGAGCATAGGAGCAGAAACTTATGCATGGGAGTCGCTGGTACCGGCCACATGACTTATAAGAGTTTCACATTTCACCGACTGTAAGTGACTGATTTGATATATATGAACAGAAGTCGTTGTTCCTGGCCGGACTGTGACCGGGCTTTTACAAGAGTACCGGTGGGAGCTCTGCTCGACCAATCCGTTGTACTGATTTTTCGTTAGGGGGTGTGGACCCTCCTACCGGTGTGTTCCGGTGTTTTTACGGGCGCGACCTACGGGTAGTAGTAGCGGAGGTGTTCAATGTTCCATGGGTGCGGGAGTGTGTACCCGTTGGAGTCCATTAGCCGGTAGGTTCCAGGCTTGACAACTTCGACTACCCGGTAGGGGCCTTCCCATTTTTGGTTGAACGTCATGGCTGCAGAGTCCTTCGTACTTAATCGTACGCGGCGTAGTGCCCAGTCCCCCAGCTTGAGGTACCGGACCTTTGCCTTTGTGTCGAACTTGCGTTTGAGCCTGTTCTTGTGTTCTGCGTTCCGGAGGTTGGCCTGTTCACGGCGTTCCTCAAGTAGATCACGGTTGAGACACAACTGCTCTTCGTTTTCGTTTGGATCGAAAGTGTCGATCCTGTGGGTTGTGGAATTAATCTCAACCGGTACTACAGCTTCTGCACCGAAAGCGAGGGAGAACGGGGTTTCTCCGGTGGCAGCCTTATATGAGGTGCGGTATGCCCAAAGTACCTCCGGTAGTAGTTCAGGCCATGCGCCTTTCTTTTCGCCCAGCTTGGTCCTCATTGTCCTCTTCAGGATTTTGTTTACTGCCTCCACCTGACCGTTGGTCTGGGGATGGGCTACCGATGCGAAGTACAGGGTGATGCCCTTGCACCGGCAAAATTCTCTGAAGGAGTTGGAATCGAATTGCCTTCCGTTGTCGGTGACAATGACTTGAGGGACACCGAAGCGGCAGATGACGTTTTCCCAGATGAATGTTTGAATTTGCTGGGAAGTGATGGACTTTAGGGCCTTGGCCTCTGTCCACTTGGTGGAGTAGTCGGTGGCGACAACCACATATTCAACGCCGCCGGTACCCTTTGGCATTGGCCCGATTAGGTCCAAGCCCCATTGTGCGAATGGGCACGGGTTGACCATCGTTTCTAGTGGCTGGGATGGCTTCGGTACATTTGGCGCGTTGAATTGGCAGGACTTGCATTGCCTGGTGAATGACACGGCGTCCCGGAGGAGGGTTGGCCAGTAGTATCCGAGCCTAACAAGCTTGTGAGCCATTGCTCTTCCTCCCGGGTGGTGGCCGCATATGCCCTCATGTACCTCCCTGATCACCTCCCGGGACTCGGTGGGTCCGAGGCATCGTAGGTATGGCATTGAGTGGGCTCGCCGGTAAAGATGACTGTTGATGATGAGGTACCGGGAGGACCGGAATCTTACTTTCTTTGCCTCATCATTATTTCTCGGGAGGGAGCCATCTCGGAGGTACTCTAGGATTGGGGTCATCCAGTTCGCTTCTTCGAGACGTAAATGGTTCACCTCAATGGGTGTCGTCTCGGCACTGCGGTGTTCCAGTATGATGATTGGTACCGAGTCCCCCGGGTTGGGGTCAATAGCGGAAGCTATTCTGGCTAGGGCGTCGGCCCGTTGGTTCTCATCCCTCGGTACCTTTGTTAATTTGAAGCACAAGAAGCCACTTGTGAGGTCTTTTACCAAGGCCACGTACCGGCACATAGTGGGGTCTTTTGCCTGGTAGTCCCCCGTGACCTGGTTGACGATGAGTTGAGAGTCACTGAAGACTTGGAGTTGTTTGGCTCCCATTTCACCGGCTAGCCTGAGGCCAGACAGAAGTGCTTCGTACTCGGCTTCATTGTTGGAAGCTTTGAAGCTGAACCGGAGGGAACACTCCAAGTGGGACGTGTCGGGGCTCTCGGTATGTGGGGTAATGAGGACGAGTCCTGCCCCGCTCCCGTGGGCATTCGAGGCGCCGTCCACATACAACTGCCAGACCGGTATGGATGGGTCAAATGTCTGCTCCCCAACGGTAGTTGGGGCACCCTCGACGGGAGTTGCTTTCTCCGCCGATGGCTGTTGATTGGTACTGGCGTGCTCTGGTGTGAACTCGGAGACGAAGTCTGCTAGCACTTGAGCCTTGATTGCCGGTCTGGGCCGGTAGGCTATGTCAAACTCGCTGAGTTCAATGCTCCACTTCGTGAGTCTCCCCGACGCCTCTGGCTTCTGCAGAATCAGCCGCAGTGGATGGTCTGTCAGAACGACGATGGGGTGAGACTGGAAGTAAGGGCGGAGTCGCCTAGCCGAGACCATGAGTGCTAAGACGAGCTGCTCTATCTCCGGGTACCGAGTCTCGGTGTCCAGTAGAGACTTGCTCGCATAGTCCACCGGTAAATCTTCCCGGTTGTCGCTCCTGACCAAGATTGAACTCACGGCAGTCCTAGATACCGATAGGTATAGGAACAGTGGTTCTCCCAGCACTGGTCTGCTGAGCAGCGGGGCTGCTGCCAGGTATTCTTTCAGGGCGGTGAAGGCTTGTTCGCACTCGGTGGTCCAGCCTTCGAACTTCTTCCCGGTTTTGAGTATTTTGAAGAAAGGAGCACACCGGTCGGTAGACCGTGATATGAACCGAGAGAGAGCTGTGATTCTGCCGTTGAGGCTTTGGACATCCTTGAAGGTTTTGGGAGACTTTAACTCCAAGATGGCCCGAATCTTCTCGGGGTTAGCTTCGATGCCCCGGTGGCTGACCATGAAACCGAGGAACTTACCCTCACCGACACAGAAGACACACTTCTCGGGATTGAGTTTCATCCCATAGTCTTGAAGGATGGAGAAGGTCTCTTGCAGGTCGGTAAGATGATCACTTTGCTTGATACTCTTGACGAGCATGTCGTCCACGTAAACCTCCATGGTCTTGCCAATTTGCCTGGAGAACATGCGGTTGACTAACCGTTGGTACGTGGCACCGGCATTCTTAAGCCCGAAGGGCAAGACATTGTAGCAGTAAAGACCTTGATTGGTCACAAAGGAAGTGTGCTCTTGGTCGTCGGGATCGAGCTTGATTTGGTTGTAGCCTGAGTAGGCGTCCATGAAGCTGAGGGCTTCGTGTCCAGCGGTGGAGTTCACCAGCTGGTCGATCCTCGGTAAAGGGAAACTGTCTTTGGGGCATGCCCGATTGAGATCGGTGAAGTCGATGCACATCCGCCACTTCCCGTTAGGCTTTCTTACCAGTACCGGGTTTGACAACCACCGAGGATACTGAACCTCGCGGATGAAACCGATGCTCAGGAGTTTATCTACTTCTGCCTTCATGGCCTCGTATCGCTCCTGGTCTCCCACCCTTCTCTTTTGTCGTACCGGCCGATAGGCGGGGTCGATACCAAGCTTATGAGAGATAATGGTGGTGGAGATACCGGGCATGTCTGCATAGGACCAGGCGAAGATTGAGGCATTGTCCTTCAGGAGTCTGATCAGATCTCCCCGGAGAGTTACCGGTAGGCCGGTGCCGATCTTGACAACTCTGTCAGGCTGTTCAGGGAACAGGGCGATGTGTTCTACTTCCTCGTGGGGTTTGCCCTGTATGATCACTGCTCCTTCCCGGGGGTCGTCCGGCCTGTCGGTTGTTGCTGCTATGTCACCGGTAGTGACATTGCACACGTCCAGGCAGGGACGCCGTGGCTTAGTTTCCTGAGCATAACATGACCGGGCCATTGGCTGGCTTCCTCTGATGGAGGCGACTCCGACGGGAGTAGGGAACTTTAGCATGAGCAAGTAGTAGCACACACAGGCCTTGATCTGACAAAGGATAGGCCTACCGAGAATGAAATTGTAGGATGATTCACAGTCTACCACTAGCATGTGGGCAGATACCTTTCGGGACCTGGGGTACTGGCCGACCTCTACGTTGAGCCAGATGCTACCGAGAGGTTGGACTAGATCTCCCGAGAAGCTTATGAGCGGGTTCACCGTCCGCGATATGTTCTCGAGCGGTAGGTCCAGCTTGAGGTAGGCACTTTTGAAAATGATGTTGGCGAAGCTACCGCCATCCACCAGCACCTTGTGCATCAGGTCCGTGTGAACCTTGGCCGAGATCACGAGAGGGTCGTCGTGAGGGGTCACGATACCGGACTCCTCGTCGTTGGAGAATTCTATCTTCCACGGGTCTCGCTTAGGCCTTTTCTGTACCGAGGCGGATTGCACGGAGAAGCATTGCAGGTGCTGCTTTGCTTCCTTCACGTGAGACTTGTGCTCAGATCGCGAAGTACCGAATAAGGTTGGTCCTCCGCTGATGGTGAAAATTTCCTTCCGGTAGCCTTGATTGGCTTGACCGGTGTACTGGGTCAACTTCCCGTCTCGGTGTAGCTGTTCGGCCACGTCCCGGAGAGCCTGACACTCTTCGGTGGTGTGGGTCCCGGACTGGTGGTGGGTGCAGAACTTGCCGGTATTAGTCCTGTTACCGGCGTATTGCTGCCTCGGCCATGGTTGGGGGAAAAGTTGGGGGTTTTCCTTGTAGATGTCCCCCAAGGGTTTGTTGAACGTTGTACAGACTAGCAGCCTGTCGTCGGTACCGTCCTGCTTACTGGACTTCTGGGGGCGGTTGTGCCTCCAGGAACTTTTCTTCTTGGGGTGCCGGTTATACCCGATCTCGGTCCATCCTTGACTTGAGTCGTCCACCTGGTTAATACCGGCGGATTGGCTGTATGGCCACTGACTTGGATGGGCCTGGGTTTCCCCGCGGTCCGAGTAACCGGAGTACTGCCCTTGCCCTCGTTGGTCGGAGTACAACTGTTCCCTGGGCTTGTTATAGCCGGGACCGACCTGATATACCGGTCGTTGTTGGTGGCTCTGGGGAGCCTGGTGTTGGGGATTCCGCTCCCGGTTGGGGGGATCATACCTTCGGTTGTTCTCGCGGTTCTCCCAGTTGTTGCCGCGATTACCCCCTCGGTAGGAGTTGAACTTGTTGCGCTTGTCGCTCTGCCGAGAGTCGTCCGGCCGTGCGCCACCACCCTGCTCCTGCTTACGCTTATCCCCGATGGGGTCCGCTGTGGTTGCGGAGGCCTTGTTTGCCTTGTGCATCGCGTTGAGCTGAGACTTTCGTTCGTAGGTCAGGTAGTAGCTCCGGGCGTATTGCCCTGCTCGGTTCATGAGTTCGGTGTAGGTGAGGACAGCGCTCGTGGCATTGAGCTTTCTGAGGAACTCGTCCGGTTGTAGGCCATCTCGGAATATTTGGGCCGCACGGACATCGTCCTTGGAGGTACAGCGCCGGTAGGCAGCTTTGAACCGCTCCATATAATCCGCCAGTCGCTCCCCGCTGGCTTGCTGGAAGCCGGTAAGTTCTCCCACCGAATAGAAGAAGCTGGACTTCGTGGCATACTCGGTGGTGAAAGCCTCGACTAGTTGCTCATAGCTGTCTATGGACTCCGGTTCTAGTTGATAGAACCACAGCATGGCCTCCTGAGTCAAGGTGTTGACGAAGGCGTGGCACCACTCCTCGTCAGTATAGCCCTTACCATTGTAAGCGGATTGGAATGCGGTCACATGCATTACTGGGTCCTCTTTACCGGTATAGGAGTCCATCTTCAGGCTCTTGAAGTCCCGGTTGTGCTCATGGATCCTCCTGGTGAACGGACCGACTGGCTTCTTTGCTATGCCGAGGCTGGGTGCACTCTTAGCACCGCCGGTCTCGACCCTTCTGAGTCGGTCACTGAGCTCCCGGAAGAGGTTGACCAATGTGTCCCCGTTTCCAGTGCCTGAGCCGGTACCGATGGCGGGCGTGCTCACAGGTATTGCAACGTGACCCTCGGTCCCGTCTTCGTCCGGGAAGTGGACAACTCCCTGGGCATCGAGGAACGAGACCTTGGGCGCCAATGTTACACGCCCTGGCCTGGCCATAAAGGGTTCTGCCGGTTTAAGAGGGGTCTCTGTCCCCGGTTGTTTCGAGACCGAGTGATTGGGCGTATGTTCATGGCTAAGCTGCTCCCGGAGCAAGCTGATCTCCCGGGCGCTGGCTTCCTGCGCCGCGAGCTGGTCGCGTTGCAGTCGCTCGTTGCTCTCCTGGAGGTCCCGGATCATGGCTTCAAGCCTGGCCATCATCGAAGATTCGATCTGGTGGGACTCAGGAGTCTCCGACTCGGTGGAGTGGACTGCTGCCGGTATTTCCTCGTGGAGGGGCTCAAGACCAACAATAGTCATTGTGTCCTTTGATTGCTTGGATTTCTTGCTTTGCTTGGTGGGCTGTGAGCCATCACCTGCTGATTTGGTCATAGCTTGACCGGTAGAGTACCTCACTGGGTGAGGGTGCTTTTGTTACTAAGTGGTGGAAATTTATTCCCACAGACGGCGCCAAACTGTTCCTGCCGTTTCCCAGCTGCTCGGTAGGGACGCACCTGGAGTGCACTTGAGTACCTGAAAGGGCAGAAGAGGTCAGGGGAGGCCGGCGTGTACCGACCGAAGACCCTCCGACGCTCAAGTTAGTCCCGAGAGGATTTGAGCAGAGTTTCTAGGAATGGAGAGAACTTACTTGAATAAGGAGTGAGGACTCCTTATATATGAGTTGAGGTCGGAGACAAGCTTCCCTGGCGTGGGGGACATCCCATGACACGAGGGAATACTCTATTATTCCACTACCTCGACACGCGCGTCGAGGGACGGCGGTGCCTAGTGCGGTCCTAGTGCGGTATGGGCGTTCTTTAGTGCGATCCGCGAGGTAGTGGACAAGCACGTGCTGCCAGGTGGCTGTGCCGGTACCGACTGGACTGTGTGTCCACGGTACCGGGTCGAGAGATGTCCCTGTAAGGCCAAGGGGAAGGCTTGTTGTCGGTACACCCGGCCTGGTATTGCTGGTACCGCTGGGGTACCGCCAGGGCTTTGCTAGTAGGCTCGGTAGGGGGTCCCTACCGAGTGAGTATATGCCGCTGGGGCGTTGCCTGGGCCGCTGGGGCATTGTCAAGGCAGTGCACTCGGTAGGGGATCCCTACCGAGTAAGTAGATGCCGCTGGGGCGTGGTAATGGGCCCAGAGGTGGGCTGTTCAGCGATGGTGGGCTACTCCTGACCCGTCATGGGGTCTGTACCGGGACAGATATGAAATGGTAGCAACAGATCTCATATGGTTTTTTTTTTTTTTTTTTTTTCTTTCTTGTCTGGTTTGGGTTGAAGAACAAGAACTTATGAAAAATTGCTTCGGATTTGTTTTGTCTCTAGGTTCAAGAAAAGAATTGCTTTCATTATCCCTTTATTAAATGATACGCCTTACGATTTTTGGTTTTGTTTTTCCTTTTTATCTGCTTCAAGAACTCAATACATTTTTTATGATTATTAGTTTTTTTTTTTTTTTTGAAGGAAAAAGGAATTTATTAAAACTGAAATACGATTACAATCGTAAATAAGGGTATCCATAATAAAGCCTGGAGCGTTGGTAAACCAATCTAACTATATATCTGAATCAAAACTATAACTGGCAAGTCTGTGAGTTACGAAATTCGTAGTTCTAGAAGCATGGGAAACTACGAAACCTGGAGAGTCTTTGAGCAAAGCCTTGATATCTTCAATTAAGTTTCCAAATGCTGATCGAGAGATCTTCCCCAAATGAGTTAATTGCTTGAATAGCAATTAAGCAATCACTATTGACTACAGCGTGTGAAACCTCCAGTGCCTTGAGCATTTGAATGCCATCCCTTAGAGCCAACAATTCAATATGCAATGGAGAGGAGACAAAATTCTTCCTAAATGAGAATCCCGCTATAAAGGCACCATGAAAATCTCGTATCACTCCTCCAACCCCACCATAATTTGCAGAGCTTAGAAAAGAACCATCTACATTCAACTTCAAATAAGATCGCGGAGGAGGAGACCAAAACTTATTCACGGCAGTAGGCTTACTGTCAGTAGTTGCAACACAATGAAAAGCTTGAAGAAATTCCTCATACCAGGACATAGTTGTAGAGATAATTACTTGGGCTAATTTCTCAACACCATTCCACAACTTATCATTTCGATTTTTCCAAAGACTCCAAATGAACATTAATAATCTAGCAAAGTTTCCAGAAGACAAAGTCACCGATTGATCAAGCATCCATTCTTTAAAACTAAAAGAATGAGATACAGGAACCTGAAGCAAGAAAGGATACCCTGCAAGGATGGACTTAGCTGTAGGACATTCACACATCACATGACTAATATTGATGTGTAAAAATACAACTAATATTCGTGTAAAAATACTAATATTGATTATTAGTTTTCTTTTTATAATAAGTTCGTGTAAAAAGACAATTTTAGCCTTTCGAGTGGGCCAAGTTGAGCAAAATTAATTAGTTGAGCAAGGCCAGGTCAACATTTAATGTCTAATTTGGATAGAGCAGTTGGTCTTGGACACGATTGATTAAAATTGAGAGTGTAGGGGTGTTTCTGATGAAATTGGAATCTCAGGGACTAACATGATTTTTTGTCCAAAGTTTAAGGAGGTAAACTGAATTCAGTCCTATTTTGTTTTTAATCTTTTCACCACGATGTACCTTCACGATGTAATTTCTCTTGACTAATGAATATTGTCGTCTTTCCATACAAAAAATTTGTCTTTATCTATTAATTAAACTCCCTTTATAGAGGGTTAAATATGTCCTTAACTTAATCTCTAAAAAAAGAAAATCTAGTATATAAAGGAAAAGGTGAAAAAATCTACAAATATGAAAAAACTAAAAACAAACAGTAAACAAAAGAAAATGTGTGTGACAAGCATGTACATGTACTCAAATGATTTCTTACAAAGTTTTGCTCAATTGCCATTGAATCTAAATCTAATGACAGAAATAATAAGGCAAATATACACATTCCAACCGTCTCATTATTCTCCACCATTAGATTTAGATCAAAGGAAAATTGAGCACAAATAAGTAATAAATATATTTATAGAGTATCTAAATGAGTGTGAGAGTAGTAACTACTCTCAATGCAGTTGCATTTTTTTTGGTCAAGTTTGAATTATACAATTGATGAGAAGAAAAAAAAACTTATTAAAAAAACCTCAAACAAAATTAATTTTACACCCATATGTAAATATACAACAAAGAAAGACACTGTTAAGGGGGAAGAATGCTCTCGTCTCTTCTCCTCCTTGCGACTGCCACCACCAAGGCTTGGCCTTGGCTTTGGTTTTATGCACCGACAATCCGTCACGGATCTGTACAAGGGAGCCCTCCTCGTTGGTGGCCTCCGACATCGCTCTGTTGCTTCTTTTGGCTTCTCAGGCATCTCCCTCTTTGGGGTTATTTGTTTGCTTTCTTCCTACAGTTCACTTTTGCCATGTGGAAAGTGGTCCTGCAATGGGGAGAACCCGATCTTGTTTGGTCAGGGTGATCCTTTCCTGGTGCTCTACGGTTTGGGATGTACGGCAGCTTGGGGACTTTAGGCTTCAATGTGACACCCCGGACCAAGGCTTACCAATGTACTAGTTAGCGTTTCGGCGTTTTGGTGGAATTTTCATTTTCGAGTTTCGGTTAATATTTTTAGGGGGCCTTCGGGATGACTTTTCGTTCGGTTAGAAATTTGTTGAAACTTTCTTCACAGAAGTTATAGACCGCGTTAAACTGAGTATGTGGACATGAAGTACGTAAAAATCGGAGTTCGTACGAGAGAGTTGTGGCTCACAGAAGGGAGGTTACTGTTTCGGGAAACTTTGCTTAAATGGGAGTTGCTATTTTGGGAATTTCCAGAAATAGGGGGGGTGACCTTTGGCATTCTGCGCGTCCCTTCAGCTTCTCCCCGATCTCTCTTCCTTGCTACATTACCCGCGCCCCTTCCTCCGGCATTTTCTCCCTCTTCCGGCCGCCCCATGGCTCGTTACCACCCACAATCAATCTCTTTGTCTTCTCTCCCTCTTCCAAACCCAACAAGTTTCACGGCGAACCATCGCCTGTGGCTGCTGGAAACAGCCCTCAAAGTCATGAAGGCGACTGTGATTTTTCTTCCGTTCGATTTGTCATTTTCCGGCCAAGATGCCTTGCACCACCAATTGGGCTTTGTCCTCACGGCGAACCTAACTCCGCCGGACGGCGGTGGATCGGGGAAAAGAAAATCCGGCCACCCGAAACTTCCAAGCTAAATTCGTGGAGTTTTACTTCGATTCAGACGTTGAGGTAGTTACAAAACTTGTTCCTTGTGTCCTTGTGAATGTTTGATAGGAGCGTAATATGCGAGGTTTATAGTATTTATTATTATATTATTTTTGCTAGTTTTCTATTTATTCTTAGTTATTTATTTGATTTCTCATATTTTGTAGGTTTCGGAAGCAAAGAGATGGAAGTTGGTTTAAATCGTGATTAAAAGGAGGAATTCTAATTGCTCGAGGAAACCTCGATGGGCTAGGAAGACCGGAGCATCCATAATTCTATTTATCGGGCTTTTCCTTGGAATTAAGAAGTCCATGACCTAAAAGGAATCATCTAGGGTTGAGAGATCAATATAAAAGAAACTTTATTTCCCTCGGAGAATAACTTTTGCTTTGAAGAACTTTTGCCTAGAGAAACAACTCTTTCTTTATGTTTTCGTATCTAGCCATGTTTAGCTGAACTTTTTGTAGTTAGGGCTAGATTGAAGCCCTAGACATGATTATTTGATGTTTTGATTTTGGATTAACTAAGTTTTGTTTTCCGGATGATAATGATTTCATTGTTCGTAAACCCTAAATTCTTTTATGTGTTTCTTTGATTGATCACCTTAGGAGCATGTATTAGGATTGATCAGCCATAAATATGTGTTGGATGACCCATATCTGCATGTGTTTAATTTGTGGTGCGATGAGTATCACGGTACTTATATGAAATCGTTTCTAGGATACTTAGGATACACACCATGTTCTAGGATTCTTGCTATGTTCATATTCTCTTAGACCTTAATGATTTCTAATATGTTGATTTGAGCGTGACCAAGCTAGATTGCATGTTAGGAAATAAGTTATGACATTGGACCAAATGCTTAACATACTAAGTAAGAGAGAATCAATACGGATTGCATCCTAGACCAGGGACCTTTCGTGAGCATAGTCATCCATGGAATTCAATAACTTGTTAATCTGATTTCATGACATTGATATGATTGTGTCACGCCCCGATTTTCCAATCAATTAATAAGGCATTTTGCCCTTAATTACAAACCATTTCGGGAACGTGACGACATGGAATATCAAATACAAATATGCACTAGAATTTTTTTTTCCTTTTAATTCAAGTACAACAACACATACTCCATGCCCAACGTATGTAAATGTTGACCCGTTCTTTAGAGTCAAACATTACATACCATAAATTACATAATAAATTGATGTTACAAAATATTAAGTAATTAATCCAACAGAGTTTATCACAAACAGCGGAAGTCTATAAACCAACAAATGTATGCAGCCTTGCTTACTCCTGGTTATCCTAACCTGCAGGTATAACCCCTACACCGTGGAATAGTGTACCGGGTTATATCAACAAACCCGGTCAGCTTATGAAGCCGGTATGAGTGATCTAAGTTTACTCACCCTAAAACATTTAACAAAAATATACATATATATATTTTGTTTAAAACAATATATATGTAATTTATATTCTTCAAATATAATTCCAATCCCGAAAATTCATATTATAGAATATACTGAACCTACGCGTCCCATACCACGTATTTTAACCCCACACGTCCCATAAACGTGTATGTTAATCCCAGGGTAATTCAGAATATTAAACAATATAAACCTTCCCCAAAATCGTTTCCCAAAATTATGATTTCTTTCTTTTTAAGAAAAGTAAATCCTCATAATAATTACTTCAATTTTTAAAGAAGTAAAAACTTCTAAATACAATTCAATAATTCTCCAAGAATTGTAATTCAATAAATCAATGCTTCAATTATTTAAGAAGCAAATTCATATCATACTCACACAAAACCACAATCAACTTCAAATGATTAAAAGCGAGAATACCATTTTTCTTCTCCTTTTAATACATCAAGATAAAGCGAGAATACCATTTTTCTTCTCCTTTATTACATAAAGTATTCATCTTTGTTTTCAATGAATACATGGCTACACAGTCTAGAACTCTAACCTTCACCTTCTGGCTACACAGTCTAAAGCTCTAACCTTCACCATTGGCTACACAGTCTAGAGCTCTAACCTTCACCCATTGGCTACACAGTCTAAAGCTCTAACCTTCACCCATTGGCTACAAAAACATTCGAGTAGGCAAACACAATATCATAATTTTTGAAATATTGTTTCCCACAAAATCCACCAATTAAAACAATAAAATGAATACTTTCAAATATTGTTTTAACACAAAATCACACATGCTGATATATCAAATTAAAACTGTATTTAATTTATATATCGCAAAATCATTTAAATAAATATAATTATTTATTTTCGCAAACAACACCATATGAATTAATATTCATATATAAAATATCGTGAGATTCACTCACCTCTAATTCCTGCTGCGTCTTCAAATAATACCCGGGAATCGACAAAGCTAGCCAAATGCTTCATGATTCCAAAATACCTATGAACATGCAATTTTCCACTTAGCATATCATAGTTTCCAAATTGATGATTCTAAAATCCAATCACTTCAAATATTCCTCAAATGTCTCTTAGACATCAATAACCTTAATTCGGGACAGTTTGACCAAAAGTCAACCGTCGGTCAACGTGGATCCCACGTCTACTATTCATCAACGGGTCCCACACGAAATCCAAAACTTCCAAAATCCAACAGCATGCTTATTTCTAGCATCCTAACATCATATCCAAAATTGGTGATGATCCAACGGTCGGATCATCACGGATCTAACGATCCATAACTATCGCTTAATTGATCATTGATCAAACGACCGAATTTGACAAAAGTCAAAACACGAAAGTTGTTCGTATCGACGAACCAAGCCAAACGGAGCAAAGAACTGCTCCTGGACCGGCAGGACGCGCCGCCGACGCGCCGCCACCGACGGTGGCCAGCCGCCGGACAAAAGTTGTCTGATTGCTATGAAATTTTAACAGCATGTTCTACACATTACCAGAAACAACTTTCATAACTACCACAAGGGCCAATTCAAAGTAAAAAGTCTCGAATTTACCTCGATAGTTCCAAAACCCTAGGATTTCAAATCCAAAATTCTCCTTCGTCCGAACTCCGATTGAAGCGTACTTTATGTTGTTAGAAAGCCCCAAGCAAGGCCTACAAAGCCCAGTAGGTAAGGTGACTCGATTTGGCCGAAAACTTGCCCAGAAACGGATGAACAGTTCGGCTGCGTTTTTCCCCTTTTTCTTTTCTTGATTTCTCCTTCTATACTAAGAATTGATCAAGGAAATTTATATAGGGTCGAAGAGAATTGAGTGGTGAACAATTTGGGACAAGTTTCATGGCCGTAGATGGCCGGAATTGGGAGAAATCGCCGGTCAAAGTGGTCGGTTACTGTAGCACGGGTGAACAGTAATTTTCTGGGGGAAATTCTGATTTTTGGTGAATAGTAAAACCCAAAATCATTTTTATAGAAATTCGTCAAACTTTCGAGGTCCATAACTTCTTCATACGATGTCCGTTTCCGGTGAACCGAAATCCTACGAACTCGATTTGACGAGGTCTACAAATCTCGTGAAGAAAGTTTTCCCAAATTCTCAACGGATACAAAGTTACTTTAATTAACCTTGTGTAACTTATAATTACCACCGTAATTATCGTTTTACGACGAAAACTCCTAAAAATACGAAATCACACCATTTCACTTCAAATTTCACGACCTATTTTATAAAAATAGTATCGAAATTTTCGGGGTATTACAGATTGTTTAGTGGTGGATTTCGAAACCCTAGCTTCTCCATCCCATCGTTTTACAAACCATAATAATTTCAGTTTTCTATTTTCGTCAGTTTTCGTAGTCTGTTTTCCTTAAATAGTTAAAAATACCAAATCATCTCAGAAAATTCTATAACTTTGTCAGTAATTAGTTTCGTGTGTCTAGTTTACTGTCTCCGAATTTCAGGTCGTTTAGAGTTGTCTAGAGTTGTCTGCCAGTCAGGTCTTCCTGACTGGACAGTTTAGGTTTTATTTTGTTTTGAGTCGTTGTAGATGCAATTAAATCCCAATCTTCAGCGGGTTCGATCCCTACTTTCATATACTATCTTCGACCATATTCACCTTTGTAGGGTAATTCATAAGTTGTGATTGTGCACCTTAATTGGTGTGTGAAAATACCTATATCAATGTTGTGGTAAAATTTGGTTTGACCGCCGGCGCGTGGGGCCCACGCCCAGCCGCTTGTGGCGGTGCGTGGTGGCGCGTTCGGCCACCTTTTGAACTGCATTTTAGCTCAATAGCACGTACTCTTTATTACGATCATGTTAGTATATGGTTTGGTCGAAGTTATTGAAGTTTAGAATTTAATCCGATTAATTTAGGTTGGTTTACGTACGAATTACATTCTTGTGGTCGTTTGATGGCCACCGAAATTGTTTAGGATGTTAAGATAATGATTTTGAATATGTTGTACGGTTGGATCATTGAAGTTAGGTCATTTGGTTATTTGAATCTTAATTACGATTAGAGAGATCGAATAAATTAGTTACGTCCATTCGATTTATCAAACTGCGATGATTCAATCATTGGATTTGTCGCCGAGTATTATTGATAATTAAATTTAGCGTTGAGTAAATTATTGGGAGAGTTGAAGTTCGGGATTTATCGGTGAATTAGAGGTATTAGGATTATCGAGGGAAAACCCTAAACCGGTTCATGGAATCAAATATCGAATTATTAATCCGTCCGTCAAATAGATATTAATTATATTAATTGGTTTTATTCAGGAAGACGACAAGATTATCGTACAGAGGAGGATATTGACGGACGCCAGTTGTATCCGTGAGTGGACACTTGTTTTAAGAATTTACGTACTTAAATATTATGATTTCAGTTTCAGTTTTATTACAGTTATTTTCCCCATTTTATCAGATGTTATCAGTTTATTTTTATTTGTGATTTTCTGTTGTTGTCTGCACATGCTACCTGAGTTGGTAGTCCCTCAGGTTATGCCATTGAGCTGGTTTAGGCTTGGTAGGCCCTCATGGCATATGCCTCCGAGTTGGTAGGCCCTCGGATGGTGATTCACTAAGTTGGTAGACCCTCAGTGAACTTGTGACTAAGTTGGTAGGTCCCTTAGTCATCAGTTTTGTTCTCAGATATTTTTATTTATATCGATTTACTACATATATTTGGGGATTGATTTCAGCTTAAGGAAAGTAATTTATTGGGGAAACATAAACAATATTATTTTGAAAACATTTATATTTTTTGTCCACTCACGCTAATAGTTTTTCTATGTTTCCCTCTGGGCTTTTCTGTTTTCAAACGCCCAGATTGCAGATTAGCTAGCTGAGGTCGAGAGTCGAAGTTGAGGCATAGTCACCACCACCTTCCCATTTTCGTAGGTTATAATTTAACCTACCTCTGTTTAATTGTGTATTCATGTAAACTTTAGATGCTCTGATAAATTTGGGATTTGAAAATTGTATAACGAATTGAAAAGATTTATTTTTTCGGAGTTGAATAGTTTATTGAATTGTGGATTTTATTTAATTTCAGGTTTTCGAGTGATCCATTTTTAGGGGAGGTTATATCGAATTTTCGGTAAACCTTCTCTAAAGTGGGCCCCACAGGGACATCTCGATGTTTCAGAGTGAGATGTCGGGGCGGGTCCTGTCATTCAAAGTTGTTGTTGTTCTCACTTGTAGGGAGATTGATTGGGGTTCTTTCCAGTCTATGGGTGGTGCTTTCGACGGTGTGGCCGCTGTGAGTGTTGGCGACAGCGATGACAAGTGGTCGGCGGTTGCACTAGGTTTTGATGACTGCATCAAGATATGTGTTGCGGCTAAGTTTTTTGGTGTTTTGGATCTTTGGGCTTTAGGGTTGGTGCTTGCGTGGGCCTTCCTGTTGGGCATGCTATTTTTTATTGTTTTTACAGAGTCTGTGGATTCTCCCTCTGCGTAGGGTGGAGTTACAGATTAATAAGTAAGATCTCGAATCAAAGTTTATTATTTTCGAGTCCTAAGTGCATCAGGTTACTGTGTTACTTGAGCTATAGTGTTATCCAAGGCGGTTTTACTTAGGCAATGATTATTTTGTGCCCATATGGGTGGTCATCGTGTGTATTATTGCCTCTTACTATCCCTCTTACTATCAATGAATTGATGCTTTCTATCCAAAAAAAAATATACAACAAAAAAGAGCCAATGTAAAGAGGCTAGTTTATTAATAATATATTCTCTTTCTACAGTTTATGTCTTAAAATTTATAAAAGTCATATTTACTTTTACATACTCCCTTCGGATAATTGCATAACCATACAGATGTTGACCTATGATTGACATTAATGGTACAATTAGTTTCATTTTGATCATTTGTCATAATTATTATCATAAATACTATACAAACTATAAAGTTGTTCTTAATCTCTCCCAGTTTTTGTATCCTCTATTCTAAAACTCACAAAAAGAGTGTTCAAAGCCGCCAAAGTACTATGCGTTTAGCCTTCATAAGAGCAGACTAGTTGCTCTTAATCTCTCCCAGTTTTTGTATCTCTCCCAGTTGCTCTTTAGCGTTTAGCCTTCATATTTTAGGGTTTTCTTGTGAACGAGATTGCGACCGATTCTCATCAACGTCCTATGGGGGGGGCGTGTTACTTCACGTCTTAGTCATTAGTGACCGGAGGAGTCATCGTCGACAATCCTAGAAGCAGAAATAAAGTCATCTACCCATGACTCCTTAAATGTTATAGTGTCTACCCAAGACTTAACGTCGTCTCACCTTGGGCCATTCGGGGTTGCCTTGCTTGTTTGGCGTCGAGACATCCATGTAAGATTTTATGGACTTATCAATATTCAATAAGGAATGCGACAACTTAGCTACATATCTAGCATAATAAGTAACTGGACAATGTTATACTATTCTAGTTTATGTCCTTATTCATGGTAGATGCACTTTATATTTTGGCCATTACTTGTATCATAAGTAATCCTATTTGTACATGGAACATGTTTATTAGGCCTATATTGATTAGGACTAGGAATCCTTTATGGGATGTACTTAGTCCTGTAAATGCCTATATAAAGAGACATTGGTCTCTGCTCTAGTAATCATGGCCAATACATTATATATTCTCAGTCCCATCGGAGATTGCCTAAAGGATTTATCAGAAGAGAAGCACCAAGTTCGACCATGTCTGGTACTGGTTAGCATTAACTATCTCAATTGTATTTATGTTCTTAACTTAAGTACAACATACTTATCTAGAATTAAGTTTACAATCCAGTGTTATTTTGTCAAGACCAAGCTAAGGGTGCAGGTCATAAAGTTTGCTACTTTTTGTCATGTCAATGACTCATCATCTCCAAGATCTTCTTCGCCACACAAAGCCAAAAGTTTTGCCCTTATCTTGGCTGCTACTCTAGAAACTCTGAGTTAATTGCAACTGCTTATACATGGCAACATCACCTATGTTAAAATCAATTAGGAAATTCAACAAGAGCAACTACAGAAGATGGCACAGAAGAGGAACTACAGAAGATGGCACAAAAGAGCTCATACATTCTAGTGAGGGCGTTCCTGCGGGCCGAGGTCATACATTATGGAGTCTTGTGCCATCTTTTACACCATGGAGCTTCATTGGAGCTTACGTAAGGAAGTCAAGGTCTTGGCCCTTGAGGATGGTGTCTTGTTAGTGCACTCTGTCTATCATAGGGAGATACGTCACAAGGGGGTTTTTCTATTACTTCATTCTCACATGTTTTAGTCTGGAAATGTGCTTTAATGCGTATTTATATGTGCCTTCGCCCAACATCACTCTCACTACTTAATCCAACATGGATTAAACTTTTGATTTCACTTACAACATTGAGGATAATGTTAGTTTTAATTATGGGGGTAAGGTTTGGGTCGAAAACCCTCAATTTTTTCATTAATTTTTTTACCCACACATATTTGCTAGGATAAAATAAAAATTGGACCTGTGATTTTTTTGGTCTCAACAGAGGGTAAAAGAAGCTGAAAATTTCTATTACTTGATTACATTAAGGTTAAATTATGTAAGGTGAGATGTTGAGACCAATATCATAAACCAGATCCTAAAACTAGAGCTCTGCAGGCTTACTCATTTCCGTTTCATTTGTGTCGCCATTTGCAACATCATTGGTGTGATGTGACTGATCTTGTATCTTGTCACCAATAATCTCCAAGTTTGAAGAAGCAGCTGCTTCGTCGCCGGATGACAAGCCAGCTTCATCCGACCCCTCAGAAGCCAATGAATCTGACTGCTGCAACTCGGACATAATTGATGGTGGATAAGATGGCGAGCAACCAGACTCAATAAAATCAGACATTTTCTTGTCATCTTCTTTCATTCTTTGTGCATAAGCTTCATAGTCAAAACCACTTGAGTTTCTCCCACCAAATGCAGATTCCAACTTATCTATATCGAAAAGATCTTCCATAGTCTTCTGGCTCTGTGGGTTATCCGAGTACACAAACCTCACTTTCTTGAATGTTTTAGGCTCAAGAAATGGTTTTACCATCTGCACGCATCATAGAAATTTTCAACATACGACTTGTGGTAATAAACTAATAACGAATTAATATCATAGACATAAACAATCGACAAGAGAAAATAAAAATGCATACCGTCCAAAATGACTCAAATATTTTAGGGGGATCATACAGAATGCCAAGGCCCAATCTCTCAGGGTAATGATTCTGCAAGACCTTAGCCGTTTCCCTAGTCACTTTCAATGATATGTTTGATGAGTTCCATCGTTGAAAGCTGATCAGCCACACCATCTGCTCTTGATCTGGATTTGAATTCAATATGGCATTCTCCATGCAATATACCAAATATAAGATCTGCCCATTTACTGCGTTTGTGTTCTGCCACATTACAAAGATTTTTACAATCAACAACAAAATGCAAATTAAAATACAGTAACATATATGACAATTATATATACATATATATAGAACAGTCCTTGCAATAATGCTACCTGAAAACCTGGTCTCATGATAAGAACAGTCCTTCCATACTTGTCAAAGTAATTGGCTCTGTAAATTTTTCCAGTCTCTGCTTCATGAGCAATGTTTTCCTGTACGTACGAGATAACTATAAACCACTTTCGAATCCGCAGTATTATTGGGCCCTAAATTAAGATTATGCATGTTACTGAATAATATATAGAAGTAGAAGAACATGTATAATAATATATCTTACCCAGCGAATCTTCTCTGGCTTGTACTCCAGTCTCCATTTTATGGAGTCTTTCAACATCTTTCCTGCCTTCTTTGTATTCCAGTTTCGTGCTCTGAGGTACCTCGATATTTCTTCTTCTGAACAAAGGGCTGGTAGCTTATTAGCTATAGGACCTATCATCTTCCTGACTTCATCAATCTGAAAAGGAGAGTGCTGCATTATTTCCCATCAAGAAACTACAATAAAAATTAATGGCTTGATCTCTTCATCAAAGTTCTCATCGCGATAATGAAAGAAAATCATATTATTGGTACAACATATGAGATGTAACCATTCTAACATGAGATCCACGAGATTAGGCATGAACAAAGTAAATACATGTTCATATGCAAATAATGCAATGAAGCATAATATGAAGAATCCAGGTTTCAAGTTTAAGGTTTTATTATACAGAACATAAATTTTTAGTTTCTTAGTTTCCAAAGAACATATCTATCTGCAAATTATCATTAGCAAGTCAGCTCCTGCCAGCTATATATCATCTAAACAAGAAAAAACATTTTCTAAAAGAGGCCAAAGTTGAAGCAAAACAAGTGAAAGGATCTTTGTAAGAGTAAATTTCCAAATGCTGCTTGAATTGAGGGCAGCTAAAATAGGATGCAATAAAAGGACAGATAAAAGAGCTTCCAGACTTTATATATATGTTATGGAAAAGAGTTTGTTTCCGATGATATGAAGCTTCTTTCTTTGCGGTGCAGATTTTGTAACACCATTCGACCAAGACATATGTTGCCGATATCCTCTTTACGTTAAAATTCTGCTCTTTGTCTAATCTCCTCAAAGTTCAAAGTAGCTAGTATTTGTAATTGCCCATTAGTCCATTACCTTGGACAAAGAACACCCAAGAAACTAAAACAACCGTTTAATTTCTTTCTATTGAGGATGTAAATCACCACAGCTTGTAGGCAGGGCATAAGTGAAACCCAAATTGCCCCCCTCCCTATCTTCATTAGCCATAGAACAACCTTACCTAACTCAAGACCCAACCCTAGCCTAAAAGACGCCCACGCCCAATCATGGTTTTTAGGGAGTGATCCAAACCCAAATCTAAATTTTGGAGCTTCTCGCCTCATCACTGACCTCCGTCCCGGATCAACCAGTCGACCTTCATTAGCAACCCACGCCGATGTGACCAAAACTCTAACACTAACCTCGCTACCAAAAACCAATACCTCTTTGGGTGGCCAACCTTGCTAAAACTGAAACAGCTCCCCAAGGTAGCATTGCAACCCCAATGCCAGAAGAGGACGCAACAAACCACCTGAGGAGAGTCAGAATAGTTTATGCCCAACCCACCGCACTGATGTATATCCACAAGTCGCCACACTTAAATGATGTTCAGAATTGTAGGAGTAACGAAAATCAACAAACTTTATCATGAAATCTTATGTTAGAATGAATCCATGCTACTGCAACTCCCATTATAAGTTAAATTCAATATCTTGGGTGTGGTAGAGAGAATGAATCACATATAATGGCTAGTATTGGTATATAAATATTTGCTTATATATATATATGCCTGCGTCCAAGCTTCTGAGGTCTCAATAACCATGAGAAAAGTTTAGATGATTCTTCAAATCAAAGAATATGTGAAAAAATTTAAACAAAAAGCAAGGAAAAGGACAAAATTAGGGTTAAGGCAGTCAGAAATGAGATTAGAGCTAGTATTAATTATGATATATACCTTGGCTTGCTGCTCTTCTGGTAACAAGGTTTTCTCTATTGTACTTTCCCGCTGCTTTTTGAATGACATCTTCTTTTCTTTTCTCTTCTCTTCTCAGATATGAATTCCAGATAATTGATCACCGAAAATTAACTGCGAAATTCAAATAGCATGAGAAATGATTATGTACTCCGTCCCTCGAAATAAGGAAATTGATCGATGTATGATCTATGAAAACAAACAAAAACTTATGCATAATATATTTAGTAATCAAAAGAAATTCCATATTTTCAATGATGCATGTCAGGTCCTATACCCAATACCTGTTGGAATAATAGGAATTAATACATAAAAACTGATCGAATGAACGGAAAAGAAGAGGTTTGATGGATGGAGTGTATACCTGTTTTGCCATGCAAATACAGAGTCACAGAAGATTGCAACTACCCAAATCCATTAGTTGAAATCCTCAATCACACAAGAGTTTGGTCTCGATGAACAAAGAAAAGAAATCACCAAAAGGATTAGAAAAGACCTACTGTGGATGTTGCTCTAAGGTATTTATAATAAATGAGCTGCTATTAGATTTAGACCATTGCCTGCCAACATTAACATTGGCCTCTTTTTTTCTTTTTTTTTTTGAAATGTTGTTTAACTTTTAGTGATTTAAGAAATTGACCAGCAGGTGATGTGAGAACGTACGTGTATGAATCGGAGTCGTGCGTTTTTGGAGTTGTGTTGGGGACGAGAGCGGCTTTAGGACTGTTAGTTGAATTTTTCCTCTAATTCATTACTTCATTTTTAACGGACTTTGTAAGGGCGAGGCTGATTCACAAGACCCAATTATTGTGAATCACCTCATACTCATACACCAACTGCTTGTGGTGTGTAACCAATATGAGGGCATTAGAAGCATTTAGAGTTGATTTTAGGGTTTTCTTCTGTAACAGTGTCTGAACTCTTTTGCACCAGTTTTTTTCTTTTTTTCTTTTTTTGAGAAAGAAAGAAACTTCATTCAACAATAGCAAGCCATACAAATATGGGAATAACCGGTGGTGGACATAGTTTTCCCACTCGTCTCCCTATTAAAACTTTTAATTACTGGTCTATTATCAACGATGACATCTATGAGCCAAAAGGGCCCAACCCCTAACCAATAATGACACTCATGTACTCGGACTACAAAGATAGTTAACCAATCTCGAGTGTTACGATACAACCTCGCAACCAACATTAAAAATAACCACTTCACCCTCTTTCACACCGTGTCCCAAAACAGCAAGACCACGTGCAAGGGCAGTTCGCCGTCACGTTGATAACAAGAAGACACCGACAATATAACGCACCAGTCAGAATGATACCCGACAATTAAAAAAGATCAATATGTTACCTGGACTTTTATAATCGTACCAACTGGTAGGGCTAAAACTAGCACACAATTTATTCCTTGCGAATATAAATTAATGTCACGTAATAATATGAATAAGCAAAGATCTCCCACATAGGATTGATTCTAATTACTAAACTACAATGACTCAAATAATAATATAAAGTTTGAGGGGTTTCTGGTTTTGTCTATGCTAATAAACAAGAAAAAGAAATCTAATTTAAATGCTGAAAATTAATCCCAGATGATGAAGAATTGTTTGAGAGAAAATCAATGGAGAACAATGTAACTAGGGACTGTTGTTCACCACAAGACAATGTTTCACTTATGAAAAGCCAATATATCCTTCTTAGAAATCAAATGTCATTACTCAAGTTAAGCCAATGATGTGTTGAACTTAACCTATTAATCTCTCATACTTGGTATATTAGATGCATGATGTTTACAATCTAACTTACCTTCTAATGAGTAACCTAGGATGATGTTTCCGAATGGTTTAACAAATTAGAAGTCAATAAGCACAAAGAGATTTTGAGTAATGTTAGGCAACTTCGACACTGGTGTTGTTCTAATCACCTAGATATTGATTCATATGAATAGGCCAATTATTCATGCGCTACTATAGAACATGTTATGATAAGGATGGTCATGCACACATTCATAGCAATAAAACCTTAGCATGCATACTATGTTGTGCAGCACAATAAACATACAAAAGATTTATCAATGAAAAACCAATGAATCAACAAACACACAATTCTCTAAGAAGAATTCGATTAAACCAAAATCATAAGATCAACATGTCTAGGGCTTGAAACAATCCCTAGTTACTAAGAAATTTAGCTACTCATAGTCATGGTAGCAACAATCAAAAACATAATAAAACTCTAAAGAAAGAAAGAGAAGAAATAAAGAACAAGGTGAATCTTCGGCTCTCCACGGCTTTCCTTTGTTCTCCGGGTATATGATATATCTCTACGGCTACCCAAGAGACCCTTTTATATTACTTTTTAGGGTTTGAGACGTCTTTGGCCCATTTGGAGTAGAAGCCCACAAGGATTAGGAAAAATCCTAAAACAATTATGATTCAATAACGCACGATCGACCGGTCGGAATGGGACATCGACCGATCAAACCTCCTTCCATCCTCAATCTGTCGCCTCCAATTGCTCATTTTCCTTCCTCGTGGCTCCAGGAGTCCTACAAAACATAAAACAATATAAATAACCCAAATAAAGGGGGATTGTGGAAGTAATAATATAAAATTAAACACAACGGACCAACCTTATAACTCTAATAGTCTACTCAAAGTTAAAATTTGGCTCAGAACTTTTAATTTTTTTGGGTGCGGCTATTTAGAACTTCATCCCATAACTAATCTTGTTCCTATATATTATAATTTTACCCTCTCTTCTTCCCTCAACACCCACATCCAATCTTATTTTCATCTGTATATAATGTTTTTGTTGTGCGAAAGCTAGTTTAATTGTATTATGGCATTGCAGTATCTTTCCATTATGTCACCGTTATTGTAAAACAAAAGGAAGAGCCGATATGACACTCTTTACTAGTTGATGTCACGCCCCAAATCCGAGGCCGATATTATATTGAAATATGGTACCCGAATTTGCGGTGTGACTAAATTCTAAAAGTAAAATAAATCAAATAAAACAAATGTCTGAATAATGTTTCTATTTGAAAACAAAATCGTTATTATTTTACAATACCAGAGTTTAACGGAATAAAGACATTATATTTATTCAATTAAAATCATAATAGAAAAACATCAATTTATGGTTCACCCTGTTATCCCCAAGCATCGTAACCTGAAAACAAAAAGGTGTAGCATCATGAGCAACACAGGCCCAATAAGTACAACTTACATTCTTATCTTAATGTATCTTATAAGACATCAAAATTGAACAACCAATCAAAAATATACTAAGAACATTTTATATTACTTCGTACCAATTTTATCGAATAAAATCCACATATATCAAAAACGTCTTTGACCCAAATAATTCAGTCTCAAATGAAATCGACTGATAATACATCATACGTATAACCCAAAATAATATATATGTCGATCAACATATCACAATATCAATATATCCCAAATAGATATGCAATAATATTGGAAAATGTACATCTCTTCTCTGTGAATATTTTAGATTGACTGATAATTCATAAATCTACATGCCAAGGTTCATAATACCAAGCTGTTTGTACCCACATTTGCATGTCCAGCCAAAGACAAGTTCGAACGGCCAACTCATTCTAATTTCTCCTATGACCGGTTGAGAATGACAATCTACGAACGGTAAAGTTAGTTTCTGGCTAGTCGTCCAATCTATGAACGGTAAAGTGAGAGAAGAATTGATAGTGTTTTAAGTTGGATCAGCCCAACCTTGGCCGGTAATTGTTTAAATATTTAGTTTGGCCCATGATGGGTGAAATGGAAATATTGGCCGTCCAAATATTCAGCTATTGGTTCGGCCGTTGGTTTCAAAAGTGATCCATGAACGTTCATTATGTGTGTAGACGGCCCATAGCTAGGCATTTTGAAGTTAAGTTTAGAAACTAAGTCCATCAACTAGAAGTTTCACAATTCATTCGAATCAGAAGTGTATTCCAACTCAACTTCTAGGAGATAAGTAGTAGATTACCGTTCGAAGAAGGTATCAGCCGGTAAAGACATTTGAAGAAGAGTTTGTATTCTAGATTACCGTTTGGAATCAACAAGCAGTCATTAAGGTAGAGTCCATTCAAGATAGTTCGTCTCAAGATTAGTTACAGCCGTTCAAGAAAGAGAGAGTTTCATTCAAGTTCAACCGCTCACGAGATTCACATTAAGATCAGCCGACGATAGAGTTTCAAGCCAACAAGAATCCGAGTTCTAATCAAATTCAAAGAGTCAAGAGATAAAGCCGATACCAACCAAACTAATATAAATAGAGCATCCCTCATGTAATACCCCGAATTTTCATCCTTAATTTTCAGAAATGTAAAAATAAATATTTTGCGAAATTTATGTTTTTGCGTATCTTGTTGATGATGTGGCGTATTTGTATAAATACGATATAATTATACGTATTAATTATTTGTACGTATTTGTATGTATTTGTGAATAGTATCCAAATAGTGTCTAAATAGTAACCGACACGTGGCGGGTAGTGATTGGAACAGCACACATGGTGACTCAGCTTTGTCTGGTGAGTCACCATGCGACACGTGTCACGATACGATTGGTCTTCGGGTGTTTTTTCTGTTCGGCTATGATTTTGGGAAAATTTCCTTCACGAGAGTTGTAGAGCTCGTCGATACGAGTTCGTGGACATAAAATTCACTTAAATCGGAGTTCGTATGAGTGAGATACGAATTTTTGAAGTTCGAGTTACTATTTAAGAATTTTTCTATAAATAGAAAAATTCATTTTTCACAAATTTTGGAAAATCCGGAAAATCCCAGAATCCTCTGACCCGCCGGAAAACCCTTCGACCCGACCCGACAATTTCGGCCGATACCGACAAGTTCCGGCGACAACCCGGCCACAGACCGACTCGCCATCCACCGGCCGTCCTCCCTGAGCTATTCTCCACCGTCGATGCTCGCCGGAACACGCCGATCGGAGCACGGCAGTTTGCGGCAATGTCAACCCGGTCTGATCTACTTCCTCCGGCCACGGCGGCGCACCGCATCACCTGGGTTTTCTTCCTCTTCTTCCCAGCAACCTCCTACAACCCTTGGATCAGAAAACCAACCACCGTACGCGGCGGATCGAAGCTTGGAAGTTTTTGGGCAGCCGCGGCTTTCGACGGCGATATCTTCACATCCGGCCGTTATCTCACTTCGAGGCAAGTTTTAAAGTTGTTCCTTTTAGTGTGTTCTACAAATCCACCGTTGGGTTTTGTCAGAAATTGAGTTTGGACAGGCGGCGCGTGAGTTTCTCACCACCGTCTGTGGCGGCGCGTGGAGGCGCGTCCGGCCACCTTTTTCGGATGTTTTTGCTTTATTGTGTTTTGTTTGTCGATACAAACATCTTTCATGTTTACGGGTTTCTGAGATTCGATTGTTTGACTGAGGTTGATTTTACCCGGAATTGTGGATCGTTCGATCCGTGATAATCCGACCGTCGGATCGTCACCATTTTTGAGTATGATGTTAGGATGCTAGAAATAAGCCTACTGTTATTTTAGTATTTTGAAGTTCGGTGGGACCCGTACATTGAATAGTCGAGTGGGACCCGCTTGAGGAATAGTGATGTGGGACCCACATTGACCGACAGTTGACTTTTGGTCAAACTAGTTCGGTTTATAGTTTTCGATATTCTAAGGACTTCCGATTAACTTTGGGAGTGATACGGTCACTTTTCGTTTGTCGTTTGGTTGTTTTTGTGCTGAGAAACGAAATGCTTGTTCTTAGGTGTTTTTGGAAACCGTGTAGCCAAGCGGACGTTTCTTGTTGATTACCTGGTTAAGTGTTGAGTTCGTTGACGCAGCTGGAATTTACAAAGGTGAGTAAACTCACGATTGTTAATTGGAGATTGTGTTTCACGGGATTGTGTTATTGATTGAATTGTACATTGTCATGAGAATGAATCTCTCTCTCATTTACTTAGCTTCTATCTAGGTTATTATTTACCTGTTATTGCTTGAGATGTTTTTAAAGGACTTGAGGTGAGTGTGGAGAATACAATATTTCGTGTGATTAAATCATAATATTGTATTGTTGATGATTTGATTGAAAATATTTTCAAATCATGATAACTGTGTTTTTGATGAGACTGTGTTGGGTCCAGTGTGGCCTCCTTATGTGTTGTGGAATGGGTTCGTCCCCGATGGTATGAATTTGGGCAAGTGTCCCAATGCGGTTAGAGCTCTAGTCTGTCTACCAATTTTTAAGTCACATGCATCCGTTGGTCTTGTGATTTAAGAATATTGTTTTAAAAGAAGTCTCAAGAGTATTCATTCTTTTATTTGTCCATATTGGACATGGATTTATCGATTTATGATTTTGTATAAGCATGCATATATCATTGGAATTGTGTGTGTGATGTATTTTTCTAAAAGATGTTTCAAGAGTATTCAATCTTTTATTGTCCAGATTGGACATGGATATATTGATAAATGATTTTGTATAAGCATTTCATATATCATTGAAATCTTTTGGTGATTGTTATTTGTCGGATTGACATTAGTTTCATTAAGTTGTTGAAATAAATGCGGTGATGTTTTGGGAAATTACTTAATTTGTTTATTAAGTTGAGAACGATAAAATTGTGGAATGTGGGTGGGGTTACTTGTTTACTCATACCAGCTTCGCAAGCTGACCGGGTTGTTGTTATAACCCGGTACACTATTCAATGGTGTAGGGGTTTATCCTGCAGGTTAGGATAACTAAGAGTTGAGTTGAAAGAGCTTTGGAGTTGCTGATAGTTTTGTTTAGTTTCCGCTGTTAATTAAACTCTGTATGTAAATTTACTTATTATTTTGAAATGTCAATTTAATATGTGAATTTGTGAAATGTAATATTTGACTCTAAAGAACGAGTCTGTATTGACATTGGTGGGCTCGGTGAGTTGTTGTTGTTGTATTAAAAGGAAAAAAATTTCCAGGTGTTTGTGTAAGTTGACCGAGCCTTCGCGTTTCAGATTTGTTTTATTGATAATAACAAATTGTTATTTATATTACGAAATTTGGGGCGTGACACCTCAACCATTCGAAACACAACACATCAACACACAACTCCAGTCAACAACCCCATCATGGGTTTTCATTTATTTTTCTTAGCTTCAGATTAGTTATACATCTCTTTCAATTTATTAGTTGTTAGCTCTACTAGTTCAAGCCGTTTTCCTTGTAACCTAGTATGATTTCAGTTGTTTCCATTGCTACTTTTGGTGATAGTTGATAGATTTTCGGCCGCTCATTCTTCAATCGTTCATTTTTTACGTTGTTTTCAATATTGTCATTTACTTTCTCGCACTTAACAATTTTCGCTATTTTCCCAATTGTTGTTTAATTTCTTGCACTTACTTTTTGTACTCTATTTTTTGCACTAAGAGTAGTTGTAACATAATTGTTCGATTACCAATCACCGTTCGACTCATCTCGTGAACAACCAAAAAGTCCTTGATTCTAAGGCATCGAACCATCAGCCGAGATTAAGTTCCTTCCTCGGGTAGCAATCGTTTGAGAAATCAGATACACACGCACTAAATCTACATTTGCACACTTGGCCGTTCGGCCGTGTGCTGGCACGCCCCGCAATTCACTCAAGAAGGACGTTTGTTCCTAAATTCCTCGACTATTCCGGCCGAGACGATTTTGTAGGCAACACAAGCATGAGTAATAATCACAAATTCACACACCAACAATATATGGCAAACAGAAATTCAATCAAAATAATATGTATTTCCCCTTTTTAGTGAATATTTTAGGATGACTGGTAGTAACAATTCAATATAAATCCCAAGTCAAGGTTTACAATACCAAGTATGGGTAAAAATCCGCGTACCAGGGTCTCCCTGACCCAAATTATTAAGTACGAGTAAGCCGTAGCATACCAAGGCCAACACCAAGGCATGTACACTCAAGGTCGACAATTTCTTCCTATGAGTATAATAGTGCACTATCTGAAAGGACGTGAGCCCATAGCTTAACTCTCTCACCACTAAATCTACCAGTAATTCACTTAATTAAGCACGGGGGTTGTACGATCCACCCGGCTTCACAACTTCTTGAACATAATGAAAATTAGGTTCACAAATATAGTCTTTAATTAAGACATGCAGATATCATAATCTTTGCAGCAAATAAACATATGTAAAATAAGATATACATATGTACATGAATGTAAAACATAAGTAATTAAACTCATGTAGTAAATAAGATCATAATTTATAGCAAATAAGCATAAACATATGTAGAACAAGGGAAGTTCTACAATACTGAGATGCATGTCATACCTCCATTTACAAATATAACAACAAAATGTGTTGTCATTATGGTAACGAGAGTCTTTTTTTTGTGTAATCTTTGTTCTATTAGAGGTAATTACTCCATCTATGACCTTGTTACAAATTTATGAACAATTTGTTGTCAAAGTTGTAATTTTGGTTCAATTATATGTAAATAGTGTAATTTTTTGTTCAAAAAAATTGTAAATGGGGGTATGGCATACATCACCGTACCCTAGCCTACCCCTGTAGAACAATATATACATATGTACATAAACGTAAAATATAAGTATTTGAACTCATGTAGTATACAAGAACATAATATATAGTAAATAATCATAAACATATGTAGAACAATATATACATATGTACATAAATGTAAAACATAAGTAATTAAACTTATGTAACAACAAAATTACCAACAATAAAACTCAAGTAAAATATATAGGCAGAAATAAAGAACAAGCATTAAAGAGAAATTATTTATATTATAAGGAAAATCAGGTTATTATTAATATTTTCAGTTCTTAAGTCCAAAACCATAGAAGTTTATCAATGATTCTCCAATTAGAATCATCGAACTTAAAACTTCGTTAAATTGTCCATCGCAAGTTCGATTGAAGCAAGTGAGTGCACCATCTCGAAGGGATTTTCACAAGGAATCCAATGGTATAGTCCAAATAAACATGTCCAGAATGTCTAAGTCCAGAAATCAGGATTTACCAAAAGTCCAGAAATAGTTATACTCTATTTTAACCCTTTGTACTTAAATTATTTCGTTACTGTAAACCTGGAAATTAGTTGTGATATTCTCCAGATTAAAATTTCAGGTTCTAAGCTTTGTTTTGATATAAAGATCATCAAATTTGATTAAGAAGTGAGTGAGATATGATCACTTGAAGTTATGAACAACTTGGAGATTTTCCAGCGAGTATACTGGTTAAATACTTAGATTCAGAAAGTTGTACCCGTTAGATGAGAATGAAATTTGAACACGGAATAATAGACACAATATGGAACAACTTTGATGAAGAAGTCCAGATGGTAAAATGATCATAAATATGAGTTTAAAGCTCCCCAAGTTGGCTGTCGGAAAATTCCAGAAAAGAGGATTTAAGTTTTCTATAAAACTTATTCTTTTCTATTTCCTTCTTGATCATGCACTTTGATAAATCTTAAAGATAAAAGACTATAAGGATGTATTCTGTACTTACTTGAAGTGATCAACACAAAGTTGGGAGGTTGAATTCAAGTTTGGACTTCACAATTAAAAGAACCAAGTTCTTGAGCAATTGGTTTTTAACTAAATTAAGATTGCTCTTTCTTCAAAGAGTTTCTAGGGGAACTCTCTATACTATTGGGAGGCTGAAGTAAGAGGAGCTAGAGAGGATCAAGAGAGAAGTGAATTAGCAGAGAAAACAATGGCTGAACCATCCTATTTATAGGATTTTAGAGGTGAAGTAAAGGAATGTGAACATGATAATAGAAATGTGAAAAGGAAATGTGAACATGATAATTTCTCCTTCTTTTTCTATTTCAAAAGTTTGATTTAAGTGCAAATAAGTCAAGCAAATCAGATTTATGTGCCAAATAGTCAAGAAATCAGATCTTTAACTCCAAAGTGTGATCCACGTGGGATTAAGTCAAGTAATCAAATCATGCTAGCATCACAAGGTAATTCTTCTTTCTTCATGTGGTCTACGTATCTCGTAAAAATCATAACTAAATCTAGAAATATGATTTTCAGGTGCTTCTAATTCTGAGAGTTTCTTCAAGATGTATACTACAAATCATTAGAAGACTACGTCATCAAATAATGAACACATTGGTGCAATTTTTACGAAATAGTCGACTGGGTCAGAAAAGCTTCAAAAATACATTAAACTTCCGCTGATCATAACTCCTTCATATGATATCAGAAATTAGCGTGTCACATGTCTACGAACTCGTATCGACAAGCTCTACAACTTTCATGAAGGAAGTTATCAGAGAAAATCAATGGATAAGAAAGTCAACTTTTGACCCCTTGAAAATATAACATTTCGAATAAATATTCGTTCCGAAATGCTTTCACTTCACAAACTAGACAAGAGAACTAACATCTATTCCCTTTATTAAATTTCAAGAATATTCAAGAAATTAAATACAAAAATTCGGGGTATTACAGTTGATGTATGTTTGAATACATAAGATTAATAGTGGACACTCCTGTTATTATTTGAGATGTTCTCTCAATGCTTATTGTAATTTGAATGAGGTTGAGCGTAGGATGTAGAGAGAAAATTAGAGGACAAAATAGTAGTTTATGGGAAAATTTTAAATAGTAGTTTATTTATTTTTCATTATGCTCAGGACCATTTTGTCTAGTGGCATAAGTCTCTTTTGTACGTAGGAGGCTTTAAGTTTGACTTTCGTGGTCGTCTATGAGAAATTATTAGCTTCAACATGCTAGCTAAAGTAAAGTGAAATTTTCACTTTAGCTAGGGATGAGACAAAGTAACTCTACAAAAAAGTTTAACCTGTTGATGCATGGAATGTGGTCCAAGGCATTAGTACGAGTGTTTAGTGTGAAAGACTAAGTGTTGTGCATGCAAGGATAACACAAGATGTATAGTGGTTCACCTCTCCCGTGAGGAGAGGCTACGTCCACTTGGAATGTCCACTATGTCTGAGTGACAGAAGTACAAGCCCATGTGATGAGATAACAAGCTCATGGATCAGACTAGGGATCCATGATTAAGAGGGAGAGTGTTCCTTTTATAGATAAGGAGGCTCCCACACAATTACAATTCTTCGATGTGGGATGCAAGTCCCATTTGCTTGTCGTGAACCCTTTTGGCGAGCATGGGAGTGACGCCTCCCGGCGAGGTCTTGGTCGGCTTCCACCATGGTGAGGTAGCTCGGATGTCAGGTTAGGTCCCGCATGTCATGGACGGGGTCCCACAAGTCATGTGGGCCCGCAAGTAGTATGTTGATTATACTTGGTGGTATGTAATCTACGTAGTATCAACATAACTAGTCCAACATTTTCAATTCAATATTAAAAAAATAGAGCTTACACAACTGAGAAAAATCTCTTTGCTAGGGTTTTCGTCTACACAACCGTTTCCATGTGCTTAATTTTAACTAACCACTGACAGAAGTGATTTGGTCAGGAAGACAAACCAGTAAGGCTGCCTTTGGCTTCTAGGAGAATGTGCCCTCAGGATTGGGTTTTGAACCTGCTTTCCTGCTTATCGCATATTTTGTTGTTTGATGCAGCACCACCTCCTCCTCCCAAATCTTTTGTGTTTTCTATTGGGGAGCCCGGGTTCTTTTATAATGTCAAAACTTAAGTTCATGGTAAATATTCAAAACCTCAAGATTAATTTTAAACAATATATAAACTTAAATATATTTACGGCAAAACAGTAAACATCATAATTAAAATAATATGAGACTTCATACCAGCTTGCCCACTTGCTTATTTCTTTTATTGCTATTTCTTTAGTTTGCTTTTTTTTTTTCACTTATTTATATTCTAACATTATTTATTATTTAATTTTAAAAATAAACTGATAAAATAAATGGACAAATAATGTGAAAAAAAAAAAAAAAAACTAAATAGGCGAAAACCTTTCTTGCACGCACGAGCACGGCTTTCTGCATGCGCATAGTGCGTGCAAGAAAACTAGTGTTACTTAAGTTATTCTATAGACCCACCCCACTCACCTAAAATAAATAATAAATAAAAATAAATAAATAAAGTAGTTCTTGCAGCTGCAGGGAAAAAAGTGGGTTTATAAAAAACCAATGCATGTTGCATCTAAGCTAGTTAGTGCTGAACACTAGTTAGTCATATGGGGCCCTGAACAACGGGATCAAAATCCCATTTTTTGTACACAGCAATAATCTCAACACTGGTTTAACTTAAACTACTTTAGAATGGGAGTCTGGGCTAACTGTTGAAGTTGATGAACAACATGAGACATTCTGGGTCGCATTGATGGCACATGCTGCGTACAAGCATAAACGAGATCCACCACCTTCTGAATGACACTGGCCTCTGGAATATCAGAAGAAAAAGCAGTTATGTGCGGATCCAAGAGATCTGGATATCGGTGAGCCTGCACCAGAGGTGTTGCCCACTCGAAAATACTCTGCCAACCCACCGAATCAACAGCCTGTGCAGGCCTACGTCCACTCACAATTTCAAGCAGAAGCACACCAAAACTATAAACATCACTCTTCGTTGTAAGCTCATTTCTGTACACAAACTCTGGAGCGAGGTATCCATATGTGCCACCAGCGATCACTGTCCTCTCATGCATCACTTCATATGGCACAAACTTTGAGAGACCAACCCCCATTAGATGGGCTCCAAAATCTTCATCAAGCAGTACATTACTAGCACGGATATCACGATGCACAACGTGTGGCTTCACCTTGTCATGCAGGAACCTGTTGTAAAATAGAAACACGTCAAACATCAACTAAACAAAAATCTGCACCATTCAATGCCTAGCCAGAAAGGAAGCCAGACAGTCATAGGCCATAGCATCATAAGAATTGCAACCGATTGACCTCCAAGGACAAAAAATAATAATGAAATCTTTGCTACAATCTTAACAATGGTATCGAACAGGAGAAACTTCAGTGTCCGTTTACTCATGAATTTCTCAAATTGGGAATTTTGATCGTTAGAGTTCCTCAATATGTAGATTGTTTTGCTTCCACAATGTCTCTATCATAAAAACTTCAAGAGTAAATCAAGTTTATTACCCACTTCAGGTTTAACATCAAAATTGTTTCAAAAAAAATTGTTTATGCCTTGTTAAAACTAGGTTTGAGAACTCGATAGCTGAAAGGATTATGGTACCAAGCAATGCTTCTTTCCGCACAAGTTATTCCAAAGGTTGTATATTATCACTTCTTGTCATTCACTAGTACATTTTTTGTATATAAAACCTCTGTAATAGTTTATGGTAGCTTTTCACTATGCAAAATCTGTCCATGGGAGATGCTTTCTATACCTCTTTCTAATAGAACACCCTAAAGAAAAGTATGATATAGAAATGATGCATTCTAAAGAAAAGCATTGTTGTACATTTCAACAGGTTTGTCTTTCAAATGCAGCCACCAAGGTCAACAAGCAGGTTTGTTCACTTAGGACTATGATATGTTGAGAAAATTGGGTCACAGCCAACAATGCTTTGTTTGATCAACCATCAAAAATGTTGATCTCATGATTATTGATATAAATTTTGTAAAACAAAAATACTTTAAGAAGATATATGTAACTAAAACACTATCCACACAAGTATTTACTCTTCTGGAAGAAGAACAAAAAACTGCAGAGAACCCAACAAAGCAAGAAGATACTACATGTCAGAGTATGATGGATGGCAAACAAGCAACCAAATAAGAATTGCAGACAACACAGGCAACTATAGGAGTCACTAGAAAATGGTGTGATCTACAGAGAATAGGGATTTCTATTGTCCATCTAAAAAATGACACTGCCACCTTGGCAAAATTAACTGACCATAAGAGTGCCTTTAAATTAGATACAACATCAATTAAAGATAAAACTGAAGAAAATGCACTCAGATATTAAATGTTCATTCTAGTTAAGAGGAAAAGTAAGTAAAGTACAACTTACGCAATTCCTTGAGCAAGAGTTGTCGCAATTTTCATTCTCATCACCCAATCTAAGCTTCGACCACCCCTGGGTATGTGGTGTAGCCATCTATCTAAGGGACCATTAACTATGAACTCATAGACTATGTAGCGGTCACCATGATCATAACAGCAGCCTTTCACTGCCACCAAATTCGGATGATGAAGCTTTGCAACCCTTCCAATTTCAGAATAAAACTCCTTTTTCCTTTGAAAACTAGACTTCTTCAACCTCTTCACCGCCACCCTCGAACCATCAGGTAGAAGCCCACCGTACGTACCTCCTGTCTTGGCATCTCCCGCAAGACGGTTTCCTTCACTAAAATTCTTTGTAATAGACCTAAGTTCCTCTTTCATGAACACTTTCCAAGATGGAGGGACTAATGCAGTAGCTGCTGGATTAGATAGTTTGCGGGAACGTCTGCGCTTCTTGCTCCGCTTGTATGCAAGAAGCCAAATCACTACAGCTAATGTTGTGAAGAGGATCAACCCACTTACAACTCCAAGGATGATAAGATATTCTCTGTGGCAATGCATGTGGTAACATCTGTTCTCTGAAAGAAACAGGAGCAAAATTAAAATTAGCTTATTAGAAATTGTAAGATTGAAGTGTATAATGACTTGGCTGTGACATTTACCTAAATCAACCGTGCATATAAAAGGATGAGACATGTGGCACCTTTCAACCAAGAGTGATGTAGATCCAGTAGTCACCAATATACAAACATCGATAGAACTATTGGTGTGACAAGACATATTACTGCAAACGGATTGAAGGGGTTCCCCAGGAAAGAGAGATACATTCCAATATGAAGTATTATCAGACCAATTCCAATAAAGACCACTGGTAGAGTTGACACCTCTTCCTCCAACCCAACAGCCACTGATGGTTTCAACACATAGATTTTGAGCAAAGGAAAGTTCTTGAGATGTGGCGAGTGCTGCTAACTGTCCACTATAACTTTTACAATGAGTCTCTGACTCGTTCCATGATTTGGGGCTTCTAATATAACCAAAGCACTTCCGCTTATTAGGGCCAAGAATCCAACCCTTAGGGCATGGTTCTGTTCACAGAAAATTGAAATGATTGAACTTAATAGCTTGATTATGAACTGATAAACTAGAAAATCTTTGGTGACGAAAACCCATTTGATATTTGACTCAACTGAAATTATAAGCACCATACCAAAAAGGATGTAAATTAATGCAGCTAATGAGGGGAAATGCCGTCATTACAATACTTTTATTGCTTTGGTATAAGAATATACTATCAGTTTTAGAAGCATCATGGGCATTCTCATGTAGAGACAATTTTATGCTTCCTATAATACCAACCAACGCTCAGTTTTCCTTTATCATAAGTATCCTATCTATCAGAATAGCATGTTTTCTGCCATCTCAGACCTCAGCTGTCATAGTTCCAAGTGTTCTATTTAGGTTCGTTAAAACTCAATATCTCTTGCTCTCAGTCCTTGCTGATATTTGAGGAAACAACAACACTATCTAAGAAGAGATGTTTTTCATATGCATAAGCAATGAAAGATAGCTATTTACTATTATAAATGTCTGGAAAGCTTTTGTCTTTGTGATCCAATCACAATTCTTCCGCATGAGAGAACTTGAATCTTTTCCAAGACAAAGATAAAGATAGACTAGAGTCTAATAATAGTGGTAACATGTGGACAATTTTGTTATTCTTGATTCTAAATCTAGGAATTCTTTTAGACTTTCAAGAAACGCGATTTTAAGTGATAAACTTCTTAAATAAATGAGAGAAAGAGAAAGAGACTTCCACTGGTACAAGATAGTTAGCAAAACCTAATTCAGTCTAAAAGTTTCTTTGTTTTAAATGTCATCACATTTTCCTCCTGCCAACTATACTACACAATGCACAAAGGAATGCTTCTTGCCTAATTTCTACTGGAAAATACAATTCTGGGAAGCTAACAACAAGTGGCTGGTATGGACAATTAGGGTGCAAAATAAACCGAACTTTGAAACTTAAATTTTGAATAGAGTTACTCACACCTTTACTTTCTTCAGTTCCAGAATCAACCAAATGCGTAGGAATTGACTCGTTATATACCTAACGAATAAGAGTGTAGCTTCTTCAATAACTGGATCCCCAATGTAACACATATGAACTGTTGAAATTTAAAAAGAAAATGAAACAAAATCAAATATATGCATTGTACTTTCTTACCTTATCTGAAACACATGAACCACAAAGAACACAAAGAAACAGAACCATAACCAATTGCAGAGCAATAAGCTTTCCTTCCATCAGAACCATGTCACGAACCCTAAAAAAAAGGGTAAATAAGTAAGAAATTACAATCCTTCTGGATCATAGCAGCACAGTCCTAGAAAGTCAATTTACAACAGACGAACCCATATCAAATATCACCGCAACAAACTTAAATTTCACTTTTTTATTTTCTTTTCCTCCATCTCTCAGTAACCCAAGAACCAAATACTTCTTATTTATTATTTTATTTGAACTTTTTCAAAAAGGAAACAATTCTAACCTTGTGATTGAATGAAGGGAAAACCAGAGAAACCACCAAGAAAACCAGTTTAAGAAAATGAAGTATCCTTGTAGCCATATGTTTGCTGACTTTGCTCTAAGCTTTAACTATGTGGGTCAGGTTTTTCATTCATTTTGGGTGCCCACTAGTTAGTTTTCAGTTTACTCATCAGTCACCCACCACACAGACAGAGAGAGAGGGTAATTGTAAAAGCAAACTAAGGGGAAACGAAATGAAATATTAACTTACTGTGAATATAATTACAACAAAGAGCTCATATTCGAAGCTTCTCTTCAACACAGAGAGAGAGAGTTGGGACTTGGGTGCGGAGGTCTTCGATGTCTGACAGAGTCACTATCACGCGCGGACAAGTTATTAATATCCTTGCAGGTGTTCGTTGGCGGAACAGGACTTTGCATCCAATTTCCCTAAAGCCAGATTTAATACTTTTTGAGTAAAAAAAAATATTAAATTTGGCTTTAATACTTAGGAACCTACAAAAATGTTTTAACACTCTATTTTGTCATATATTTTATCACTTACACTCAATTCTACATAAAAGTGAAGTACGTGGTAAAGTGGAGTGTCAAAATCACTCCATTTTTTTGCGCAATTACAAAAATGGTCTTTATGAGGAAATAATTTCATTTTTTTTATGAAAAAATAAAAACAGAAAAACAACAAAGAAAAACTCCGATTACAACCAAATCCTAATTGGTCTAATAAGAAAGCCGGAAAACCCTGAGGGGGAATAGCTTTAAGGGAGGTGTATTCAATTCAGATTTTAAAAGATTGTGTTTGAGTTTTTATAATCTATGGATTATAAAAGATTTTGCAAATCTATGGATTGTATTAATTTCATAAGGACTTTTGACTGAGTTTAATGGATTTAATTATCAGGATTTGTTTGGATTTTAATAAGTCAATGGATGTGATATTTTTTTTTCCAGTGTTTTTATTGTTAAGCACTTTATATAAAAAACAGGATTTAATTATTAGGATTTGTTTGGATTTTAATAAGTCCATGGATGTGATATTTTTTTTTCAGTGTTTTTATTGTTAAGCACTTTATATAAAAAACAAAAAAATTGCTCAAAAAAAAAATATAAAAAACAAAACTAATGTCAAATCCACAACAAAGAACATCGATGGTAACAACTCTCCCCTTCTTATGGTGTCATCTTCATCTATTTCTTTTCTCTATATTTCCTATTTTTCATTTCTCTAAAGAATTAATATGAGTACGTACTGTAAAGAGAAATTAAAAGAGTTTGACATTTAAACCTCAACATAAGCAAAATAATTAGTCATCCAAAAATAGTTTAGATCAATAATATTTAAAACACTTCATATAAAGATGTATATATGACTGAATTGGTTTTACTTCAATTGATAAACACCAATATATACATACAGATGTACAACCTTGATCAACAAGGAAATCCTATAATCTAGGGATACAAATAAGGACATAATCCTGCTGCACATGATTGCCTAAAGATACAAGAAATCTATTCTTAACTACATAATATTCTCAACACTCCCCCTCAAGTTGGAGAGTGGATGTCAAGAACTCCCAACTTGTGCAGCAAATTCTTAAACCTTTCTTTGCCCAACGCCTTTGTAAAAATGTCTGCCAATTGCTGTAAGGTTCCAACGAATCTAGTGCAAACAGACCCATCAATTATCTTGTCACGAATGAAGTGACAATCCATCTCAATATGACGAGTTCTTTCATGAAAAACTGGATTTGCAGCAATGTGTAAAGCTGCTTGATTATCACAATATAACATGGCAGGTTTGGCAATAGGTATGTGCAAATCAGCAAACAAGTTTTGCAACCAAGTAAGTTCACAACATGTACCTGCCATGGCTCTGTATTCAGCTTCAGCACTTGATAAAGAAACTGTTTTCTGCCTTTTGGTACGCCATGAAATAAGAGATTTTCCCAAGAACACGCAATAGCCAGTGGTAGAACGGCGAGTAATAAGACAACCCACCCAATCAGAATCACAAAAAGCTCTCAGGCCATGTTTGGTTCGCGGATTTCAGGCCATGTGAATGGAAACTTATTCACTCCTCCAAGATTCATGCGTTTGAAAATGACAAGGAAAGGAAAGTGGATCCTGATGGAAGGGAAATTTGGGCGGAAATTGATTCCCTCCTCTCAAGCAAGGATTCACTTTCCCTTCCAAAATCCTGCATTTAATGCCATAATTTAGGATGAAATTATCCCTGCTTAAAAGGAAAGTTAGTGTGAAATTTAATTTCATAATGAAAATTAATGCCGTAATGGAAATTAAATGATGGATACTGACTATATTCCTGGTCTTTCCAAACACTGGAAAGGAAAGTTAGTGGGAAATTTAATTTCCCTTCCCATGGGAAAGTGAAAAGGATTCACTTTCCTTTCCCTTCCATTCCGCGAACCAAACGAGGCCTCAAGCTTAAATCGTTACCAGCATGCAAAAGAAGACCTTGACCAGGACACGACTTCAAATACCTGACGACCCGAAGTGCTGCAGCCATATGATGTAGACGTGGCTCATGCATAAATCTGCTTAAAACATGAACTGAATAAGTAATGTCAGGTCTGGTGATGGTGAGATATATGAGGCGGCCAACCAAATGCCTATAGGCTGCCGGATCCTTAAGCAATTCTCCCTTATTTGACAATTTTGTTTCTTCCATTGGAAACTCAACAGGTTTGGCACCCAAAAAACCACTATCCTTGATAATTTCCAACGCATACTTCCTTTGGGATAAATATATACCTTTTCCTGAACGAGCAATTTCAATCCCAAGGAAATATTTAAGATCACCCAAGTCTTTAATTCTAAAGCGGGTATGCAGAAACTGTTTAAGAGCCTTAATAGAGTCCAGATTATTCCCAGTGATGAGAATATCATCAACATAAATCAACAATATTGTAAGGGAATTACCAACCTGCTAAATAAAGAGAGAATAATCGGCCTTTGATTGAGTGAATCCAGTAGAAAGTATAGCCTCAGTAAATTTAGCAAACCATTGCCGTGAAGCCTGTTTCAAACCATACAAGGACTTGTTGAGGCGACAAACATAATTCTCCCCCTGTCGCCGAAGACCAGGAGGAGGTGACATGTATAGCTCTTCATGGAGGTCCCCATTAAGAAAAGCATTATTAACATCAAGTTGGTGAAGGGACCAAGCTTGACAAGCTGCAAGAGTAAGAACACAACGTATAGTAATCATCTTTGCAGTAGGGAAAAAAGTATCATGGTAATCGATACCTGCAGCCTGTGTAAAACCCTTGGCAACCAGACGAGCTTTATAACGCTCAATAGAACCATCTGCCTTACGTTTAATCTGGTATACCCACTTACAAGCAATAGGGCGTTTTCCAGGAGGAAGAGGAACAAGAGTCCAAGTATTATTGGCAACAAGAGCGGCAAGCTCGGCATCCATGGCGGTTTGCCATTTAGGATCAGAGGCAGCTTGAGCATAAGAGGTAGGTTCCTCATCCCTGCTAATGGCAGCAACATAGGATAGGTGCAGCGGTGAATAACGCTGATAAGAGATGAAATTGCAGAGAGGATAGCGTGTACCTTTGAGAGGATTCGGCGGAGGAGATGACAAAGTGTGTGGAGGCAAAATCACTTGCGAACAGACGTAGTCCTTGAGATGGACATTAGGAACATGTGTACGTTGTGAGCGTCGTGGAGCAAGGATGGGATCTTGGTCGGTCGAGGGAGAAGGTTCAATGGAAGATTGTTCGATGGGAACAACAGGTTGGTCAATAGGATTTAGGGCAGTAGTATCCTGTTCGAACAAAATAGGAGAGGAAGGAGGGGAGGCGGATGGTGGTGCATCAGAGGATTGTAAAGAGGTATCAATCCCGGGCGGTGCAGGTTCTAGAGATGAAGAGGGAGAAGCCAGAGGTGGTGGAGATGGTTGGGGTGAATGGTGTTGTCAAGGATAGGAACTGGAAGCGGCAAGGAAGGAAGAGAAGGGGACGAAATGCCTTGAGAAGATGACTGAAAATGGAAAGTATCTTCCAAAAAGATAACATCACGATTTGTAAAAATCTTTTTAGTTTCAAGATTGTATAACTTATATGCTTTTTGACCAATTGGATATCCAAGGAAAAGGCATTTAGGAGCACGTGGAGAAAACTTTGAGGAAGGATTGACAGAAGTGGCAAAAGCTACACATCCAAAAACACGCATTCGAGAATAATCAGGAGGTTTATTATAAAGTACCTCAAAAGGAGTTTTCTTGTGAAGTAAAAGAGTGGGTAGCCTATTAATGGTGTAGGCAGCAGTGAGAAGAAATTCACCCCAAAATTAAAGAGGCAAATGAGATTGAAAATGAAGAGCTCGAGCAACTTCTAGGAGGTGTCGATGCTTGCGCTCAACAACACCATTTTGTTGAGGTGTGTAAACGCAAGAATGCTGAAAAATGACTCCTTGATTTTGAAAGAAGTTGCGTAAAGAAAAAAATTCAACGCCATTATGGGAACGAAATTGCTGAACATGTGTATTAAATTGAGTTTTAACATAGGCAAAAAAATGTTGAAGTAAATGTTGCGTCTCACTTTTGTGACGCATGAGAAAAACTCATGTAAAACGAGAAAAATCATCCACTATAGTCAAAAAATAATGAGCACCATTAAGAGAAGGCTTCTTATGACGTCCCCAAATATCACAATGAATAAGGGAAAAACATCGAGAAGTTTTTATTGAACTGGAAGGAAAAGGTTGGCGGGTCTGTTTAGCTAAAGGACAAACTGCACATTTATGACTAGAATCAAAAACAAAAGAAAGAGAATTCTTGGCTAGAAATTGCAAACGAGCAGGAGAGGGGTGTCCCAAGCGGCGATGCTAGAGATCGGAGGAGACAGTAATATGACTAGCAAAGGGATGTGTGGTAGGAATGGTGGAAGACAACGCCACAAGATAGTACAAATTTCCACATCGCTTACCCACACCAATCATCATCCTCGTAGCCAAATCCTGCAAAATACACCAAGAAAGGAAGAATGTTACTGAACAGTGCAAATCATCGATAGTGCATCCAACAGACATCAAATTAACATCGAATGAGGGAACACAAAGCACATCCCGCAAAACTGCAGTATTAATGGTAATTGACCCTTTCATAGTGATGTTTGCCTTAGCTCCACTAGGCAAAGAAACAGAAGGAAAAGATGCATTCTTGTGGCTAGTAAAAAGATGTGGTGAATTAATAATGTGGTGAGTTGCTCCACTATCGATTATCCATCGATTAGGATCCACCAAAGACAAACCTGAAGCATACTCTGTAGTAGAAGCGGCATTAGCCTGAGGAGTTGGTGGCTTGGGATTCAATGCAGTAATGACCTGAGTGTATTGATCTTCAGTAAGGTTGGGAAGTGTGGCTTGCAGCTCCTTAAATGAAGGTGTGCAATCAACATGATTAGCAGATGCATTATTGCGTGGTGGAGGTCAATTTTCTTGGTGTTGATTGCGTTTATAGAGCCGATGACCAGGTGGAAAGCCATGTTTCCTGTGACAAGTCTCCTCAGTATGATAAAATTGGTCACAATAGGTGCATTGAACTGGAGTACGATTGTGAGAACTCCTGCCTCGATTGCCTGGATTAAAAGATTGTGGCCTGGGATTGTTTTGGACGATCAATGCTGCTGCGTTGGATGGAGCAAGGGCGGCAACACCAAGTTCTCGCTGCTTCTCTTCTTGAGTGACTGAAGCATAGGCCTGTCGCACAGAAGGTAATGGATTCATTAGCAAAATTTGACCACGAGTACCTGCATACGATTCATTCAAGCCCATAAGGAATTGCATGAGTTTGGTGCGGTCATTATGTGCCCCACAAGTGCAATTCTCCACTGTATTGTATGAGGCAAGTTCGTCCCATAGTGCTTTCAATTTGGTATAATAAGCAGCGACTGACATATGGCCTTGTTCAATCTTGTAGATGTCTCTTTGAACCTGGAAGATACGTGGGGCGTTTCCCAAGGTGAAGCGTTCCCTGAGATCTTCCCAAATAGCATGAGGTGTTGTGCAGGAGAGGACCGAATCAGCAAGGTCTGGTTCAAGAGAATTGAGAATCTAGGATAAGACCATGTCGTTGCATCGCTGCCATAAAGCATGCTCCTCTGGTTTCTTGATTGCAGAGGGTTATTTGATTGCACCGGTGATGAATCCGGTCTTATTCTTCGCACTCAAGGAGATCCTCATGGCGCGACACCATGAATTGTAATTGTCTCCTGTCAATTTCTTGGAGACAAGGATGAGACCGGGATGGTCTGAATGATGGAGAAACAACGGATTTACAGATTCATCAGAGGAGGTGCCGCTGCCACTATTGGGACTGTCAGAAAAGAAATCGTCTCCAGCCATGAAGGATTAGGAAAAAAAGAGGGATAAAAGCTGCAAAAGAATTTGCAAAAGAAAGAAGAGTCAGGACGTTGCCTGCTCTGATACCATATAAAGATGTATATATGACTGAATTGGTTTTACTTCAATTGATAAACACCAATATATACATACAGATGTACAACCTTGATCAACAAGGAAATCCTATAATCTAGGGATACAAATAAGAACATAATCATGTTGTACATGATTGCCTAAAGATACAAGAAATCTATTCTTAACTACATAATATTCTCAACACTTCAATAAGCCAAATATTGCAAATTCCTAACCAATATAATATCACACTAGACATTCCTAACAAAGAAACAACATGGCTCAAATAATTATGTTCTTCACATCTTGTGGAGTATCAAGTTTGAACGGTCTTCAGGGCCCAACAACTACACCATTCCCAATTGCAATTTTCAAATTCTCATTATCTTGAAATACCTCGTAGCGGAATTCGATGTCCTTTGGGTGAACCTAGCACATCACAAAAAAAAAAAAATTTATTGCATTACATCTATAGGAAGCTCATGAATTTGTCATAGAGTCTTTAGGAAGCGCACTTTAAAGTATTCCTCCCACACTTCTTCACTTGCAGTGAACTTCTTTGTAATTGAGTCAAACCCAAATTAAATACACCCCCTAAACCAAGAAGCTGGTGGAGTTGTATGGCCAGAATTTGCAAGGGCATCAGCTAGAAAATTTGCCTCTTTGTAGATATGGGAGAAGGAAATATTGGTACAGCTTTTGCAAGAGTTTTGATGTCTCGAACCAAGAATCTAATTCTCCATGGGGTAGGAAGATGCCAAGGATGCTGTCAATAAGAAGTTTGGAGTCACCCTCAACGTGAATTTGAAGGAATCCTTGATTAATTACTTGTTGTAGGCTTGGCGAAGAACTATAGCTTCAGTAGTGAGCACATCAGAATAGCCAATATTTTTCGATGAAGCCAAAATTAGGTTACCTTGAGAGTCACGTAACACAAAACCAGTAGCCGCTTCATGATGTGGTTTAACCGACCTATCAAAATTAAGCTTAATGAAATTATTATCAGGAGGATATCATTCAATGTAAGAATCATTTTTACCTCTTTTATGAGGAAGCTTAGGAATACAATTATGATATTGTAAAGTCATAGTGGCAGCTATATAAAGAACCTACTGAGGAGTTTTCATAGACTGTCTAAAAATAAGATTGTTTTTGGTAAACCAAATTTAATAACATAGGATCAAAGAACGAGCAAGCATATCTAAGTTATGGTTCAATTTAATCACCACTGGTGGTCGAGTTGGTAAAAGCCCAGGTGTGAAACCCCCCACCTGGGTTCGAATCCTGCCGACTACGGTTTAGAGTTAAATCTCAATTCATTCTGTGGCTAGCCAGGGGGAGGAAGGCTTCTGACACTGCCCCTGAGTGGATTAGTCCTTGGACCTAAGAAACCTTTGGGATACCACGATCTCGATTAAAAAAAAAAGTTCTGGTTCAATTTTAAAGAATTCAGCCAATCAATAAAGTTAACATAATCATTAAGAGGAGAATTTGAAAAAGAAAATAAAGTCCAGATCTGATGACTGAAAGAGCAAGACATAAACAAATGGTTTAAGGATTCATTTTCAAGATGATAGATTGATTGAGCATAAACGGTCTATAGGTTGATTAGTAAAAACTGGATCTTTAGTTCATAATCTATGTCCGATAAGTTGCCAACTAAAAATCTTAACTGTAGGAGGAATTGGAAGTTTCCAAACTACTTCTAAGAGTTTAGAACGAGAATGACTTACAGTTTTTTGTGCTCAAAGCTGAATTGTAGATTTAATAGTGAAACGTCCAGTACTAGTAGGACCCCAAATAAATTCATCCTCAACATTTAGATAGGTAAAGGAATAGAGCATATTTTGTGAACAATCTGGAGAGGCAAGTAAGTAAAAAATTGATCATAATTCAAGTCATTATTGTGAATAAAGTCACATACCATTAGTATTGGTGTTAATAATATGACGCTAATCTGCATGAATAAAATTTTAAATGGGAAAAGAGTAAGTCCAATTATAAAGCCAAAAATTAATATGTTGACGATTACCAACAATCATTCTCATGCCTTCTGTAAGAAGATCTCGTGAGTTAAGAATGCCTTTCCAGGCTATGGAAGTATAGGGAGAAGCTTTAGCAGTGAAAAAAGAAGTTCTACGTAAATATTTAGCATGAATAATTTGTACCCACCAATTGGTAGGATTACTAAGTAATTTTCATCCAAATTTAGCTAAAGCAGCATCATTGAACCAAGCAGTGGGTCGTATTCCTAACCCTCATTTCTCTTTAGGAGTACAAGCAGCAAACCAAGAGATAGATATGTATGATAAATATTTGTTTAAATTGCCTTTTTGATTAAATTTTTGTGATTAATTTCTTTTGGAAAGTAGAATAGAAAGAACTATGTGTGATTTCGATTTCGACTTTTATAATAGAATTTTTGGTAGAAGTTCGACTTAGTCTTTTATTCTTTAATTTTAAGATGGCGGAAAAGAGGAACAACACAATGGAAAATTTGTCACCAATTCTGGAATGTTGGCAGCCATTCAAGATATGGCTAGTGCAATCAGAGAAAATAGTAAAGGAAGTCATCCTGAAAATGCAGAAGATAAAGTTTTAAGGAGCCGAGGCTAATTTAATAAATCAAAACCGCCAGTGTTCAAAGGAACCACAAATCCAATGATTGCTAAGAGTGGTCACGCCAAATGAAATGAAGCTTGACGAATAAAAGAATTCCTGAAGATTTGCAAGTGATAGTTGCTAGCACCTATCTGGAAGGTCAAGTATATCACTGGTGGGAGTCAGTTCTTTGTATCCTAAATACTGAAATTAGTACATGGCATGGGCTGAATTTGAGAAAATCTTTCTCGAAAAATATTTTCCTTCTACCTTACTTCGTCAGAAAGCTAAAGAATTTCATACTCTACAACAAATATGAATATGTTTGTAGGAGAATATCAAAGCTAAATTTGCAGAATTGATTCGTTTTGCACCTGAAGTTGTACCTGACGATTTAGCTAAGGCAAGACGTTTTGAAGAAGGTCTTAGGCCTTCGATCAAAGCCAAAATGGTGATTCTTAAACTTAAGAGGTATACCGATGTAGTTGATCGAGCTCTTATTGCGAATCAGTCAACTTTAGACTCGAAAAAGCTTTGGGAATGTAAAAATATTAGGGCCGGAACTAGTAATAAGCGTCCACGACCTAACTTCCTCGATTTCATCCTCGTTAGAAGTCGATTGCAACTGGATCTGTATCCCAAAAATGTTATAAGTGTGGACAAATAAGGCATTATTAGAGACATTGTCCTCAACTACAGACATATCAGGCACTTGCAACACCACAACATTATCGTGCTCCAACACCTCAATATCATGTTGCACAACCTCATTATCGTGCACCACAAGCTCAATATCGTGCTCCCAATCCAACACTACAAAATTGGGCTAAACCTCCAATTGGTCAACATACACATTCTGGTGGCCAACCAGCAACATTTAGACCCAGACCTCAAGTTGGAGCAAAGAGACAAAATCACTTGACTCAAGGTCGAGTATATGTCATTGGTTATGGAGAGAATGAAGTTAATGCTGTGAATCAAACTGAAGTAGAAGGTCAATTTCAAATGGAAAATCAATTGGAGACTGCTGGTTTGAATAACATGGAGGACCCATATGATCATGCAGTAGTGGAAGGTACACTCCCGGTCTTTAGCTCTTGAGCGGCTAGAATATTGTTTAACACTGATGCTACACATTCGTTTATTTCCACATCATTTGCATCCATTTTGGGACTAGAGTTTGAAGTGATTAAGCATCTGTTGTTAATTAGGTCTCCTATGGGTGGTTTTGTGAGAGTTGACAGGATGTCTAGATCCTGTATGGTAGAAATATCAGGTCGAAGACTTTTCTTTGACTTGATGATAATGGACTTATTAGAGTACGACGTTATTTCGGGGATTGATTGGCTTTCTCATTTCAACTCCATTTTCGATTGTGGTAAGAAGATGGTGACAATAAGAACAAAGGAAGGAGAAACTCCTTGTTTTTCTGGGGACAGAGGAAAGTATAAACCTCAATTAACCTTTGGCATGAGAGGCGTTAACTATTCGATGGAGATCGCAAATATGGCAATAGAAGAGACGAAATAAATGCCGATATAAGATTTATCTAAGTTACCACTGGAACGCGAAGTTGAATTTTCTATCGCAGTATATCATGGTACGAAGCCGATTTCTATACCTGCATATCGTGTGGCACCTAAAGAGTTGAAGGAACTAAAAGTACAAAATCAACAATTTACGAAGCAAATGATTCATTCGTCCAAGCGTATCACCTTGGGGTGCACCAACATTGTTCGTAAAGAAGAAAGATGGATCACTTCAAATGTGCGTCGATTATTGTAAATTAAATAGGGTTATTGTGAAGAATAAATATCCACTTCCGAGAATTGACGATCTCGTCGACCAAATACTAGGTTCTCAATTCTTCTCTAAGATCGATCTTCGCGCATGTTATCATCAACTTTGAGTCGAGACTGAGGATATACAAAAGACTGCATTCAAATCCCATTATGGGCATTATCAATTTCTTGTTAGGCCTTTCGGTTTGACGAACGCCCCAATAATATTAATGGAATAAAGGTACGAGGTAATTAGTTTGTGTAATTATGTACTTTGAACGACTATACTTCAAGTACTTTTAAGGTTTTGTAAATTAAATAAAGGTACAAGGTTTAGGTATTTTAGTAATTATGTTGTGATATCTATCTCATTTTAATTATGGATATATTTTGTTTTGATCGAAATCCTACGGTTTCCCAAAGGCGTCCTAGGCCCAAGGACTAATCTGTAGTCAGGGATCTTGTCAAAACGCGTCCTCCCCCTGGCCAGCCACAATTATGAATATTAATTTATCTATAATTAGGATGTGATTCACTTAAACCTTTACTCGAGTTAGGGCGTGACAAAAGTATACTCCTAATCACTTAATTATGCTTAATTTGAAGCAAAAAGACATCACTAATTAATCTATGTTTGTGCTCATTGTAGGTCAAATAAGAGAGAAAAAGCAAAACGGAAGAAAAAGACGCAAATTGGGAGCATTTCGAGCCATTCCGAGAAAATGACAAAAAGTCAACCAGTTGACTTGAAAGTGAACCGTGACTTGATGATGACATGATGAAGAAAGTCAATTCTCGAAGGTGGAGAGTAAAAAGAACCGGAGATTTGATACAAGAAGACGAAAAACCTTCCCGTTGACCCGAAAAGTCAACCTGTAGTTAATTTCGAGGCAAAAACTAAAAAAATTAAAGCACACGACACGTCATAAAAGCATCCCAAATTAGTCTCTAACTTTCCCTTGGTGTTTATTTTTTATTTTTGGTGTCACATTTTATTAAAATTCAAATGTACACACATGTCACCATCACACACAACATTCTTTGAATTTTAGCTTTCCACCTTGTATTTTTGTCCCCTTATCCTTATAAATTCAAAATTTTCTCTTACTCATTGTCCACACACACATTACCACTATATCCTTCACCCTCCTTCACACACGCGCGCGCACACACACACACACAAAGCTACCTTCAAACACAAGGCTACCTTGAATTCCAATGTGGAATTTGGGGCTGGTCCTATCACCGTTGGTTAGTACAACAGAACTCTGGTGTGGCCGGAATAGTCCCTGGGTGGGTGTTATTTCTACTTGGTGGGAAAGCGGTATTTACCACAATTAACTTTCAATTATGGAACAAAAATGAAAAAAATAAATTTATCACTTTAGTTCCTTTGCTTTGTAATAAAGTGTCCACCGGGTCAGCCCGGCTTGTCCCCTTGAAAGAGAGTATATTCGGGCTTTGGGCCATTCTCAGGCTGGGCCATCCAAGAAAACACTAGGTCGGGCTTGAATCCAGGACCCGAAGCCAAATTCGTGCTATGTCATTAAGCGGGTCAGGATCGTGCCTAAGTGTCTTTTTTTATTAAATATAACATTCAATTGAAAATATTTTTTCATGTGGAATGATGGGATGTATTTAGTATTGCTTTGGAATTTTTAAAAAGGGGAATGAAATTTACACCCCCAAAATTGTAATCCACACCAACTCTTGTTCACTTCCTGAAATACCTTTGGTTCTGATTTTTTTTTATCTCTCTTCACTGCCCATCGTCTATTCTTTTATGAAAGTTTGTATGATGGTCTAACGTGCCCAATCTCTCTTCTTTTTACTCTGCCGATCAAAATTAGAAAATATCTTGAGGCTTTTTTTTTCATGAAAATGAAACAATTGATTTATTTGATGTTGCCTTCAATCAAAAGACCTTCAAACCAAGGTTTAGAGAGGCAGAAGCACTAATAATCTGATAGTAATATAGGTAATAATAATATGTTATCACTCCATTATCACAACTCTCATAAATGTCATTTTCTAATTTCTGAGATAGAAAAAAAAGAGGATAACTGACTGTGCTCTTCTTCTTGCTGCGGTGGAGAGGGCTGATAAGGATTGTTGCGCTTATATGATGCAGATTTCATCTATTTCTGTTCCCCATATTTTTCGTGAAGCAAATGGTGTTGCGCATAGACTTGCTCACTTTGCTAAATCTCATTATGAGAACTATATTTGGTTAGATGAGACTCCTGCTATTATTCAGGATGTGCTCTTCGAAGATCAGTGTAATACTCGATCTTATTAATCATAATTGGCCTATGAGCCTACATTTCTTCAAAAACAAAAAGAGGAATAACACAGATGCTCATTATCCCATCTTCATATTGATCTTGTGTTCAAAACTCTTGAGACTTCTTGTTGTGCAAAAAGTCCAGTCATTGGACAAAAATACCTATAATAAGGGAGACAAATTAGTCATTAAAATGTAAAAACAAAGCAAAATAAGCACTAAAATAAGGAGATCACAGTACAAAGTTAAAAGACATACATATCTATATCAAGTTGGTCTAGTTGCCTTTTCGTTTAATGAACAAGTGGTACGATGTCAGTGCACTCTGATGTCGAAGAAGAAAAGAAAAGAAATTGCACCTCCACCTTGTTGTCAGTGTAGTTCCTCGATCAAGTCCAAAGAAATTGCAAATATACCCAAATCGTGACATAGATTATGTGAAGTGGTTCTGGGGAAAGAAGTTGCCGAAGAAAGAGAAGAAATAAGAAAAGAGTTGAAGAGATAAAGAATTAAAGAGAAGAGAGAGAGAGAGAGAGAGAGAGAGAGAGATGGGACTAAGACAAAAACTCCTTCTCCTTTGTGAGAACTCTCTACTGTTCATAGTAGTTCCCTAAGCTTGTCTTAGTTCATCAAGTTTCTTTTCCCCAACGCCCAACCCCCAAACATCATTGAATACTCTACCTCTGTTGATCATTAATCAACCACTGGAAGTTTCTATCGCCCCTTGTCCTTTATACTTCAATTGGAAGATCTTTCATTTTATGACATTTCATCCTCATGATTGTAAAGCTGCTCATCCTCACCTTCGTCTTTAATCTCAGACGGCTACCAGTGTACCTTTCTGTGTGATATCAATTCAGGCCTGCAAGCTCTAACTTGTCTTTGTTTTTTTGCTTTTCCGAGGTGTGTTCTGTCTCTCAACCATTTATGTTCCAGCTACCTCATTCAATGAAACACCCCCTTCAAATAATCCACAAAATCCCTTCAAAGAAACCACACCCTTTTCTCACCACCACATCACTATTACTGCTACTGGTCCTCATTTTAACTCAAACACCAAATCATCCACAAACCAACAAAATGGAGGAAACTCAAAAAGCTAATGAGGGTTTGGTTTTGAAAATGAGGAAAAAACTCTCACTGTATGATCTAGATAGGAAAGTCAGACTCAATGCAGTGTTCTTTGCTGACAAGATCCCACAAAAACCATATATCTGTAGCACGATGAAGACGGTCTTATCCCGGTTTGGCAACATTGGAGTGACTGCTAGTAATGAGAGAGATCCTGATGATAAGATGTTTTCGGTGATAGCTGATGATGCAGAGGCGGCTAAGGCAATCCTGGACAGCTCTCCTTGGTCAATCATGGGATCCTCAGTCCACTTCTAGGAATGGCCAGAGTCAATGGCAATTGAAGAGCTCCCTAGTCATCAAATTGCCTTCTGGGTCCAGATCAGGGGAGTTCCCCCTTACATGTTTGATGAGGAAAACGTCAATGAAATGGTAGAAAATTTTGGAACCTTCATTCGAATGGATGGCCCATTAGAATGTGAGGAAGGAACTTACAGTTTCCTAAGGGTTAGAATCTTGCTTGACGCAAGAGATCCTCTTCCAACAGGTTACCAGCTTCCAAGAGATGACGGAACTCTGAGGTGGGTAAGCTTTGCTTATGAAATTATCTGATTTTTGTTATGTGTGTGGAAGATTGGGGCATGTGGATAAACCTAAGGGCCCCTGCCCCTTTGGAGCTGACCCAGATAATCCGGAGATTGAATATGGCCCGTGGATGAGAACTGTAGCACCTTGCAAACAAGTTGTAACTGTGCAGGGCCAAGATGAGGCTGGAAAACGTCGCAGGCGAAGATTTCCCGGTCAGACAATTGAGCCGTTACTAGCCAACACAACAGGATAAAATTCACAGTCCCAAGGTGCTTCCTTAAGTCACACCAATGAACAGTGTATCAACCAATCAGCCCCCCAGGTCAGACATGCTTTACCGCCAGCTGACACAAATACTCATATCCCTATTGTAAACTAGTTGGAAAGCAACCATACTCGTAGCATATCCTTAGGACAATCAAATTATCCTATGTCATACCCCCATCCACATTTCAACCATAGCTTCACATCTCTCCCACCCCCTGGTTTTGGCTCAATCCCCAATAATCTCTCTGGCGCTTTTTTCCTTGACAAAAACCAAAACCCATCAAATATGGGCTTTCCTTGGTTCATGCCATAGGGGAACAATGTCTCCAATGTAGGCCATCCAGATAACCTACCAGCAGCTGCTTTAGCCACACTGTTTTCTAGCTCCTTTTCTCACTTGGCCCACAACAATTCTAGCCCATATTCCATCCCAACATCATTTAACATCCCTACCCCAACATCTCAATACCCAATCATAAATAACCAAAGTCCATCTGCGACTCTTAATGTTGTTCAAGGGAAGAGACCATTGCAAGTTGATGTGCCTCATGTACCCAAACCAAGGAAGATCAGAAAGTTCACCAATTGTATAGCTTCAGGAAGTGAAACATCACAACTGATTTCAGAGGAAGCAATCGATGGTAGTTCAACGAGCAAAAGCGTTGAGGGCGGTGGTGGCCGGCCTACAACCACAAGGTCTCCATGATACAACTCTGTTGGAACTGTCATGGATTAGGGCGACCCATGACACAACAGGCTCTGTTGGAGCTTACAAGAAGATTTCGCCCCTCTATTATCTTTCTTTTTGAAACTCGAATGAAAGATAAGGAGATCAAGAAGTTGAGAAAAAAATACAAGTTCTGCCATGGTATTACTGTGAAACGCATAAAGACTGCTGGGGGTCTAGCACTTTGGTGGGATCATACTGTATCTATCCAAATTCTCTCTAAATCCAAATTTCTGATTGACACAATGGTCAAATTTAAAGCTGATGATTCTTTGGTGCGATTTTCCTGGTTCTACGGTCCTCCTGTGAAGAGTGATAGACCGACATTCTGGAATAGGTGTACAAATCTTGCTGGGTCAATGGATCTCCCTTGGTTGTGTGCAGGAGATTTCAACGAATTTTTATGGCCTCATAAAAAGGAAGGAGGAAATCCTTGGAATTCTGGGAAAAGGAGATTATTACGCGAGTTCATGGATGCTAATGACCTTATTGAGCTTCCTTCAAAGGGTCAAAAATTTACATGGTGCAACAATTGGTCTAATGAAGGTCTTATCAAGATAAAACTTGATAGAGGTGTGGTCAATACTAAGTGGCTTGAAAGGTGGCCTAAGTCCAGCGTTTTCAATTCTCCTCGTCTGGCCTCTGATCATTGCCCCCTGATTTTTGACTCTGATCCTCCTTTATCCCGAGGACCCAAACTCTTCAAGTTCGAGTCAAGGTGGGCTGATGATCCAGAATGCAAGGAGATTGTTCAAACCTCGTGGTCTATTGGTTCTGATGCTGTTGGAGCAGCTTAATGGGCTTCTAAAAGAAAAACTTGTAGTTCGATGCTATCCAAATGGAGCAAGCGTAAGTTCTCTAATAGCCGCATGGCTATTGATAAGCATATGGTAGAGTTGAAAGTGGTTCAGGATTCTAATGCTGATGGGCCAGATGTCGAGAAAGCTTTTTAATTGGGGAAATTGATGATCTTCGGAAGAAGGAAGAAAAATACTGGACACAAAGGTCTAGAATTAATTGGCTTAAGGCTGGGGATTCTAACACCAAGTTCTTCCATATGACCACAATTCTCCGCAGGCAACGAAACAGAGTTCTAAAGCTGAAATCTTCAAACAACATTTGGCTTGATCGAGAAAACACAATCAGATCCGAGATGGAAGGTTATTTCAAAGACATTTTTCAGAGCTCTGGAGAGAGAGAGAGTGGAACGAAGCTCTAAGTGCAGTCTAACAAGTGATAAGTCCTGAAATTAACTCTTCCCTCACAAGACCGTTTTCGATGGAAGAAGTTAAGAATGCAGCGTTTCAAATGGGAGCTGACAAAGCACCGGGGCCGGATGGTTTTAATGGCATTTTCTTCCATAAATTTTGGAGCATTATCAATGAAACTTTGGCAGGTACGGCAACTGATTTTTTTGAAACTGCTCAAGTTCTTGCAGAGCTAAATCATACTAATTTAGTGCTTATCCCCAAAGTTCCTTCCCCTGAAAAGGTTGATCAATTCAGACCCATAAGCCTGTGTAACTTCTCTTATAAAATTCTCTCAAAGATGCTTGCTAATAGGCTCAAGGAGTTTCTTCCAAACATTATATCTCCTTTCCAGTGTGCCTTTGTACCCGGCAGACAAATACAAGACAATATCTTGGTAGCACACGAAGCTTTTCATTACTTAAAGCTAAGGAAATCAAGTGATATTCACGAACTTGCTCTTAAGCTTGACATGAGTAAGGCTTACGATAGGGTGGAATGGGATTTCTTGGAGGAGGTTCTTCTCAGAATGGGGTTTGGTTTGGTATTTGTTAACTTGCTTATGGCTTGCGTTAAATCGGTGTCTTTTGCGGTTACACTCAATGGAAAGATTGGAGATTACTTCAATCCCTCAAGGGGGTTAAGGCAGGGAGACCCTATTTCTCCCTACCTATTCTTATTTATTTCTGAAGTTCTCTCTCTTCTAATCCGAAAGGCCTGCAATGAAGGTTCTCTTCATGGTATCAAGCTCAGTCAGCAGGGTCATGTGCTCTCACATTTATTTTTTGCCGATGATTCTCTTTTCTTCCTCAAGGCTACTCTAGGGAATTGTTCCGAAATTATGAGAATCATTGATGTCTTTTGTACTGCCTCAGGTCAGCTTGTTAATTCAAATAAATCTAGTCTTTACTGTACTCCTAACATGGATGAGACTATAGTGAATGAGCTTTGTGCTATCCTGAGGGTTCCTGCCACAGTTAACCCAGGACGCTATCTCGGTCTCCCTACCATCTAGGGAAGATCAAAGAAAGCCTCCTTTTCTTTTGTCAAGGCCAGATTATCAAATAAAATTCAAAGCTGGAAATTATGCACTCTCTCTATGGCAGGAAGGGAAACTCTCATTAAATCTGTTGCACAAGCTGTTCCCACCTTTCCTATGCATTGTTTCAAATTCCCTGCCTCTCTTTGTAAGGAATTGGATTCTATGATGGCAAATTTCTGGTGGGAAAAAAATAAAGAAAAATCGAAGATCTATTGGAGGAGTTGGGAATTTCTGGGACAACCTAAAGATTGTGGTGGTTTGAGTTTTTGAAATCTTGGTGATTTTAATTCCGCTCTACTGGCAAAACAAGTTTGGAGATTATACTTTGATCCTTCTTCTTTGTGTGCGCAAATTTTGAAAGGGATTATTACCCTTGCACTGATATTCTTTGTGCTGGAAAAGGCTCACGCGCTTCTTGGGCATGGAGCAGTCTATTGGAGGGTAAGGCCCTAATTGTCGATGGTGCTAGATGGCAGGATGGAAATGGAGAAATTATTGATATATGGGCTGATCGGTGGATCACTAGTTCCACTTCTGGTTTTTTGCAACCCCACCTCCCGGTGGACCAATCTAGACCCCATATGGTGAAGGATTTAATTAATTGGAACACTTGCAGCTGGAATCTCACTCAGATTCGAGATCTAATTTCTATGGAGGACTTTCAGAATATTGAAATCACTGCCCTTGCTGATGAATCTATGGAGGACAGACTGATTTGGCCAGCTTCAAAGAATGGTCAATACACGGTCAAAATAGGGTATCATCACATTCACACCCAAACTTGCAGACCCAGTATTCAACATGCGCACTCTTCTCATAGAGTGAACAACCTGGTGTGGAAGACCATTTGGTCTGTTGAAGCTCCCCCAAAAATCAGAAACTTCTTGTGGAGGGTGTTATCCAATGCATTGCCATCGTATCTTAATCTTCACAAAAGAAGGATAACTCCCACCCCTTTATGCCCTGTGTGTGATCTGTTTCCGGAATCTATTGAGCACACTTTTCTTCAGTGCCCTGGTGCAGTGTGTGCTTGGTTTGCATCAGAGTTGAATTACAAGGTACATTTACAATCCATTGATTCTTTTGATAGATGGTTTGAAAATGTTATTACTATGATGGGGAGTTGTTCTGCTAGGAAGACTGAGTTCCTTACGAAGATTGTTTTCCTCCTTTGGGAAATTTGGAAGGCTCGTAATGCTTTGGTCTTTGATGCTCTCCCCTTTGATCCTGTGAAAGTGGCCATAAGGGCCAATTGTGCAACTGCCGAGTTCCTTACCTGCATACATCACAAAGATCCATCACTTTTCAATCAGCAGCAATCTCTTCAATCTCAGGTTAATTCTGATCATGTCTGGACCCCTCCACCGCCAGGACACATCAAAATTAATTTTGATGCTGTTTGGATTAGTGATTCAAAAAGTACTGGAATTTGTGCTATTGCAAGGGATTGCCATGGAGTCATGATTGATGGTTCTTCATTGCTCTGTTCTACTGGTTCTCCCTTGGAGGCGGAAGCTAAAGCGGCGGTGTCTGTTGCCAATTTGGCTAATCGTTTTCCTCATAATCCAATCATCCTTGAATCGGATTGAAAATCTTTTGTAGACTGCATCAACAATAATTTTCATGCTTGTCATTGGAGAATTGCCCCTTTCATTTCCAAAATAAAAAAATTTATCGGCTTGGGTGCGCGGTCTTCGTGGATTTGGATCCCCAGAAAAGCGAATTCGGCAGCTGATTTGGTTGCCTCGCTAGTTGTGAAGAAGAAGTGCTTGGAGGTCTGGGTTGACCGCCCTCCTTCTTCTCTCGTGTATGTTCTTTCTCGTGATGGCCTTCCTTGCCCACCGATACTGCCGTTGTCACATGGATACCCCTGACTCACCGAGGTCTTGGCTGTCTCATTTTCTTCGGCGTTTTCTTTCTTTATTGTATCGTTTTTTTCCGTTGCGGGTGGTTGTTTTCTTCTTTCAGTCTCTCTTTGTTTTTGTTTCTGTTAGTTTGGTTATGTTCAGTTTTCCCTTGTCTCTTTCCTTAGGAATTTGACTCGGTGGTCTGTTTTCTTGTTGGGGCTTCTTCTTTTATGTTGAGCCTTGTTGTTTCTCCTTGGCCTTGGGCCTTTCAATGTATTTCAGTTGACCAAACAAGATGGGACTAAGACACTAGTTATAAAAAAAAATGCCCCAATAAGCCACTAGCATCAATTGCCATGTCACTAACTATAAAAGTATATATATAAAAAATAAAATAAAATAATATCGGTTCAAAACGATTGATCCGTTTTATTAATATCTAGATCCGAAAACCGAACCGGATTTTATCGGTTTTTCGGTTTGTTTGCCTCATCCCTAAGGGGCCTAAGGTCACGTTTACTAATCAGGAAAGGGAATGACTCCATAGGGAGTGATTCCCTTTCCCCTTAAAAATGGTGTTTACTAACTATGTGGGGAATGGAAATTGCGTGGGACCCATAAAAATTTCAGGATTGAATCCCCCACTTTCATTCCGGTGGAAGGACATAGTATTGAATCCTGATCATGGATGAATCAAATTTTCATTCCAAAATTACCTTCATAATTTATTGATAATCCAAAAATACCCATATGAAAACCCTAAAGAAAAACCCTCTTTAATCAAGCGCCTCTTCTTTGTTCAGCACCTTCTTCTTCGTCTGCTTCCTTCTTGTTCCTCTTCTTCGTGTTCAGGTAAGAATTCTCTCTTTCTCTTTTTTATTCATCTTCTTCTTTAGTAATTCCTCTTCGTCTTTCATATTCATCTTCTTCTCCTTATTCATCTCTCCGTTCTGATTTTTTTTTTTTGTCTTGAATTGCCTAGACGCTAGTAGGTGCTATCTATCTTATTCTTCTTGAAACCAAGTTTGAATGGTGTAATTTTTTGTTGTCTTGTGAACCCAAGCTATATCCTTTGTTGCATAAGTTATGCTCATTGCATTTATCATGATCTGTGCTTCTATAATTAATTTGGCTTGTAAAGTTTAGAGACATGATTTGCCATGTTTTTCTTATTATTTCATTGTTGTAGTTTTAATTGATATGTGCTTCTGTGTAATTGGCTTATGCTGATTGTTTCTTGTTCTTGTTTTTTTTTTCTTTTGTAGACGAATGGCTCGTTTAGGTTTGTCGACAAAGCACAAGCTACTTGTTATCATAAATGAATTGATTGTCCTTCTTCGAGTTATTTTTGTTGTTTGTGCTGCGGGTTATGCTCATGCATTCTTAGGAACCCAAAAACGCATCACATATCCATATTCACCCATAAGAGTGTTTAAGCAATTATCACATCTATATGAACTTATTTATGAGAGTGATGTAATATGTATTGATCAGCTAAGGATGGATAGGGTGGCATTTCATAAACTCTGTCAAATTCTTACAACTAAAGGACAACTACGAGGGACTAGGAATATGTCAGTAGAAGAGATGGTTGCAATATTTTTAATCATTCTTGCACACCACCATAAAAATCGAGTCATAAAATTCCATTTTCGTAGGTCTGGTCGAACTGTTAGCAAATATTTTCATGAGTGTCTAAAAGCAGTAATTTGATGTCAAAAAGACTTTTGGAAAACACCGGAACCGATACCTGAGAACTCTACGGATTATAGATGGAAGTGGTTTAAGGTATGTTCTATTTGTGTTTATATTAATTATAACATTGAGATTTTCTTTTATAAAATTATTAATAGCTATTTGTAATGTAGAACTGCTTAGGTGTATTAGATGGAACATATATAAGAGTGCGTGTACCCGAGAAAGACAAACCGAGGTACAGGACAAGGAAAAATGAAATAGCAACAAATGTGTTGGGAGTTTGCTCTCCTGAATTGCAATTCATATATGTTTTGCCGGGTTGGGAGGGTTCGGCACATGATGGTCGAGTCCTTAGAGATGCTATAACTAGGAGAAACGGATTAAAAGTTCCAAATGGTAATGCTTTGAACCTCATCTCTCAATCGGTCTATTAGGAAACCAGAACTTTTAACCATAAATTATTAATATATAATTTTCTATTTTTATAAATTGTAGATAATTATTATTTAGTTGATGGTGGCTACACTAATGGAAAAGGCTTCCTTGCACCATTTAGAGGACAAAGATATCATCTTAATGAGTGGAGAGATGGACACCGACCCACAACAGCAAAAGAGTTTTTCAACATGAAACATTCAAGTGCTAGGAATGTCATTGAAAGGTGTTTTGGACTGCTGAAAATGCGTTGGGCAATTCTCAGAAGTCCATCTTTTTATGACATTATAACACAACGTCGCATTATTTCGGTGTGTTGCATGCTCCACAATTTCATAAGAAGAGAAATGTCGGTAGATCCAATCGAGCATTTATATGACAGTCAACATGTGAATGAAAATCCAGAGGTCAATGACTACATTACTTCGGTTGAGTCATCGGACGAGTGGAGTGCATGGAGGGAAACCCTTGCCACCGAAATGTTTAATACATGGAGAGGAAGTAGAGAATCTAGATGATTTGTCTTCCTTTGATATGTTGTTGTGGTTCTTGAAGAAAATTACTTGTCATTTCTTTATTGATGTTTGTTGAATGTTATGACTTATCAGAATGTGTTTTTGTAATGAACATAAATTTGTACTTGTTAATTTTATGCAATGGATGTCAGTTTTTCTTTATGTTTGTTGTTTCTTTATTCAGAAGGTGTGATCAGTACCATCTTCTAATAAATTGGGGCTTAGTAAAGTTACTTGGTTCTTTAATTTATACTCACTTAGTTCCCTGATTTTCTTTATGTTTATTGTTCCTTTATGTTCAGAAGGTGTGATCAATACCATCTTCTAATAAATTGGGGTTGATCAGTACCATTTTCTTGTCATTTCTAATGCATTGGTGTGATCAGTACCATCTTCTAATTAATTGGGGCTGATCAATGCCATTTTTATAAATTGTTCTAATTTTGATAGTACTTAGTACGTCCCTTAGTTCTTACCTTCTGCATTATTCCTAACTCATGTGTTCACAATACCATTTGATCATATTTGTATGTTTCTAACTTTATTTCATAATATGTTTATACTATAGGATGAGTTCCACAACAACTTCCCGAGGAAGAGGCCAAAACAAACATTACTGGACAGACGAAGAAGATGAAAAGCTGGTGGAGTCGCTTCTTGAATTACACCATGACAAAAAATGGAAGGCTGATAATGGTTTCAAGAATGGTTATCTCAAACATTTACAAAGTATGATGGAATCTAAACTTCCGGGTCATGGAATATTAGCAAACCCACATATTGAGTCTCGCATTAAGACACTGAAGGCAAAGTATGCTGCTTTATATGAGATGCTAAACCAAAGTGGTTTTAGCTGGAACGAACAAGAAATGATGTTAGTGTGCGAGCAAAGTGTATTTACCGAGTGGGTAGAGGTAAATGCAGAAGTTTTATCTACTTGCTTTACAACTATGTGATCAGAACCGATACCTGATAGGGTCTTATCAAGCCTTTGGTTTTACAACTATGTGGGTGTTTGCTATTATTATTAGGAATTTTCTGGTTAAACACTTTGACGTAATACTTGTACATATGAATAAGCATTATATGTCCTTGTACATATATAACACCAACTTTATTGCTATATAGAACAGTAATATGTCTCTTATGTCTCTCCAGATTTATGTCAACTTTCTTGCTATACAGATATAAACTAATTACTTTTATATGTCATTGTAGAAAAGAAACAAAGATGCTGCTGGACTATATGGGAAGCCATTTCGGCATTACTATAATCTTGGAGAGATCTATGGAAGAGATCGTGCAAATGGACAAAATGTGGGAAATGCTGATGATGATGAAGAGGAAATTAGAAGTGAGAATACCAATGTTGATCCACTCGATTTAGAGGATGAGAATGTCTTTGACAATGTGAACCCAAGTGCTGATATGGAACCACAACAAGAAGGGCTTGAAGATGTTGATGTATCTTTTACACAGCCTAGTCCTCAAACCCCAAGTGTCTCACAACAGATGCCTGCACAAAGTGTTGCTTCTAATAATAGTCATCGGAAAGGAAAAGCATTGGATGAAATGAGCAAGAACTTTGGTCTAATGGCAAAAGCAGTGGCTGGAATGGCACCTAAGCTTGATGGGCTGGTCAATGTTTTATCTACAGACAAGGATTTAACTGAGCTGCAATCTAAACTTGATGGTGAGCTGAGCAAAATGGACTTCCTGACTCCAGTGCAAGTTTTTCATGTCACCAACATCTTGGCACAAAAATATGATCTCCTCAGAGTGTTCTTTACCATGAGTGATGAAAGGAAAGCATCATATGTCCATAACCTACTCCAATATGGTTTACCATGATGATGAGTGACTTTTGCTGAAACCTCTACTCTTGTTGGACTTCTTATGGTTTCTACTAATTCTTATATTTTGCTTAGATATGCTGGACTTATGGTTTCTGTTAGGACTTCTTATGGTTGTTGAAACCTACTCTTGTTGGACTTATTTTGGTTTATGGTAGTGATGTACTGGATTTTAGTAACCTTGCTGGTTATTTGGCTTTCTAAATTAGCATATCAATTAACTTCATTTTCTCAGGTATTGATTGTCTTGCATTCTGATTGCATTGGGATATACCTTGATGATTTCATAAGAGGATCCAAAATGTCTGGATATTTTTTTTTAAAATTAAAACATTTTAATTTCATTGCTAAATTATATGTAAGGGTATTTTCGTAATTAACCTTATCACGATTCCGATTCTTACATGTTAGTAAACACATGAATGAGAATCAATCCTGGGATTGTTTCCGATTCCGGATAACAAGTAAACAAAGGAATGGGAATGACTCCTCCTCTTTCCCATTCCTCCTCTCTCCCATTCCTTCTCTCTCCGATTCCTTCTCAATCCCATTACGGTTTAGTAAACGTGGTCTAAGTCTTAGGTGTGGTGCATTTAGCCGCAGTCTTTATTTTTGGTGTAAAATCTCACGTGAGGAAGTGTGAAATACTGAGAAGGCGTTGCCCTTTTACCAAATATGTGGCGTCATCATATGAAAACGTCAAGACGTGAATATCACGCGAGGGTCAGGAAAAAAAAAACAAAAAAAAAACACTAAGCTGAGCACCGGTGCTTGAAGCACTCGACGAATGTTCCCACAGAAAAGGAAAAACTTAACGCGGGTGGATCGTGGGGGTGGGTAGGTGAGCCTGAGACTGAGATTCAGACTGAGGGGGTTGGTAGGTGAAACCGCCAATAATAAGAGGGTCTCTCTTAGAAAAAGAAACAGAAAAAAAAAAAAGAGAATTATTTGATGGGGATATATGAGGTGGTTATGGAGGAGATAACGGGGTACACGGGGCTATCGCCGGCGGCGTTTTTCACAATCGCTGGGATGATGGTCGTGGTTTACAGATTTGTTACCGGAATGTTTGTGGCCCCCGAAGAATACAACAAGCCTCCGGTGGTAGCGGCTAATTCTTCGGAGTTGGTGAACAAGTATTTCAATCCCCCCACAACAACAACAACACCAGTCCAAGTTGGGGATATGACGGAGCAAGAGCTTAGAGGATATGATGGGTCTGACCCCAATAAGCCACTTCTTATGGCCATCAAAGCTCAGATCTACGACGTCTCTTCCTCCAGGTCTGATTTCTTTCTTTCTTTCTTTCTTTATCCAACCATTCAAATTCAAATTCAAATTCAAATTGAAACCAACTCAACTCATTATTGGCTCGGCAGGAACTTTTATGGTCCTGGAGGACCGTACGCAATGTTTGCTGGAAGGGATGCTAGCAGAGCCTTAGCTCTGCTCTCTTTCAAACCCCAAGACATTAATGGAAACATTCAAGGCCTGGGTCCTGATGAGCTTCAGATTTTACACGATTGGGAAGATAAATTCACTGAAAAGTATGTCAAGGTTGGGCAGCTGCTGCTTCAGCCACAACCACAACCACAACCACAACCAACAGAGACCCAACAAACTTAATTGAGACAATTAAGAATTGCATTTTGCTCATGTTTTTGTTTTGCTAGAAGAGATCGATCAATATGATTATTATTTTTATGTAAATATTATGTGTTACGATATGGATTATAACTTGCTACTGTTTTTGTTACCTCCTATCCAAATACACATTTCTATTCTACTCTTGCTTGTAAAACATATCTTCGCTAGTTACCACAGGATCCATAGACCAAATTGCAGGTTAACAAGGGTTTTAGGTTTATAATTTTGATACACATAACAGCTCCACACAATGGTACGACCATGAGTTCGTGTAAACATGAATTGCGTCAGCATTTCGTTGTTGGCATCTAGCCCAGGCATTAGCTCATTCCAATATTAGTGGAATGATGGATTATTAGGGTTTCTTCCTATCTGAGATAGGGCAGTTGTGGAACAAGAGTGATGGATCTCTCGATTCCATGTGACTAACACTAGCCCTGCGAGATCATCTATGACCAGAACGTCGGGGATTCGGGGGTTGGTGTTTGTTGAATGAGCTTCAAACTACATCAGGCACCAGAGAAGTGCTCATGAGAGCAGGAGCAGTATAAGAGCTACTAAGCTTGTGGCCTCTACGGGAGCTGCAAATATTTTTCGAGTCAGGGGCGCGCACTGAATGACTGGGGAGAAGTTGAGGGCGATGTGAAGTCTAACAACTAGAGCATAGAGGTGACCTCATTCCTCCTGGGCTGTGTACAAAGGTGAACCGTACAGGTCAACTCTTCTTACTACACCTTCAAGGCTTCAATGCCTTTGTTGAGCTTTCAAATCCACCAGAAGCACAATATATCATCTCCACTGCATCACTTTTGAAGGATAAGCTGCTGCTGCTCGCACTGCCCGATCAAATCCTCTGTGTGCGAGGAGGATCCATCCCCTCTCCCTTTTTGAACCAGCTCAGCAATGAAAATTGGCTTCATGGAAAAGGTGACATAACTGGAAATGCAAAGAAATGAAGAAGGTGAGAAATGAGAGCAAAAGATGAGATTTACCCATGCCACTGAAATTTTCTCCTTTAAAAGATCAATGAGAACTTTTGAGCTCTTGAGTAATGATCTTGACAATTAAAGGGGATTGGTTCTTTATTAGAAGGAAAGAGCTTCGGTTCTTAAAATGTAAGAAGGTAGATCAGAACCACTCTTAATTTATGACCAAGTAATGGAGTGACAATTGGTATCAATTCTATGCCATGAAATATAGAACTACTCTTGAATCAACACAGTTTGCAAGAATAATACACTAATGCAGCCACAGGTGTACAGCCAAAAATTTCTGGGGCAACATGCTCAAAGCTAGCATCAGAACCATCTGTGCTTTCTAATGATAACTCTGCTAACTCTTCCGCTGATCATCAACGCTGAAAAAGGTCTTTTTAATTTCCACTGCACTAGGTGAATTTGTCCCAGAATTTTTTCGTCACTCTACTTTTCTGCACCAACTTGGAACTCTACAGCCAAAGGTCAAATGGCTATCAGAGCAAATAGTTAGCAGCCTGCAAGAGGCTCCTTCCAATCAGGTTAACATATATTGAGGAATATCTCAAAATAGTTGTTTATATCCTATATTCATAAATCATAAGCACAGAAAATCTGAAAGAAAAAAAAAAAAAAAAAAAAAAACGAAGGTATAGCAGAATTAGAAAAAAGTCATATGTAGCTTCTAACGAGTTTCTTATTAAATTTCAGATTCCAAGTGTTCAAATACATCTTTCATTTCTGGTCTTCTTCTGCAAACTGATAGAAAACCTCAAAGGGAAAGTGTTCCCTTAGGTACATTAATGTATCAATACATTAATCTCAGTAGTAGTAGACAAACTTTGTGCAGAGGTAGTAGACAACTTCATATATCCAGGAAGCTAGTCTACAACTGCATCGAGTTGGTCTACTTATGGAACTCTACCACCACCAGAGGGTTAATGCATTGTACAGTTTCCTCAAAGGGGTATACAGTCCAGCTAAAAACACTCTGGCTACCTGCTTTAGGCTCTAAAGGCACTACCGTAGTGGAATCCCCCGACAAATTCCCAGGGTGATATACTAGCTTGAGTGGTGAACTTAATAATGGCTGCAATTCCAGATTATCACATACGAAATACCTATACTAAGCATCACTGCAACTTCTGGAGACACGTTCTATCAATTCTTTTGAATCTGTAACATTTGACTGTTACACTCTCAATCATCAATATTACATTCCAAAAAGATTTAATCTTCATTCAATAAACTAAATCTTTCCTTTTCCACCTCCAACACTTACTCATTGAACTGGGGTAAACTTCCCAAGTACAGACAATAACCAGCTTTTTTGTTATATCACTGATATGCCAATCCTATCACAATTGGATAACATTACACACAAATTGCCCACTACAATAACATAAAATATAGGTACGAGCCAAACATCAGCAGAATGAAATGGATCAAATTTTGTAAGCAACAATGGATCTAACCTCCAATGATAGTTTCAAGACTTCAAAGGTAAATCTAATTCTAACTAGAGCTCACCAAAGTATTCTCTTTCTGGAAAATAATCAACCACATATTGCCAAAGTTTTATCCCCACCACCAACTTTAAATACAGAAGGCATATAAAAATGATAACCATTACCTCTACAAACTCAAGAAGACAAACCAATTCTGAAAAACACAAGAAAACCTAGCAAGGTTTGCAGGATCTACACAACCCATCATGTACGAAAGGAAATATCAATCTCCTTGGACTTTCTTCTTCTTTCAACGAATGCACCAATCCCAAATTATCGACTATCATCACAATAGAAATGTAGTAGAAATATACGATAGAGAAGGTTGAAGGAAAAGAGAGGGATTAACAAAATCTTTTGACAAGTGATAAACAAAAAATAAAAATAAAAAATCATTTGTCAACAGAAAAAGAATTCTGACACTAATATTTAGTAAATAATACTTTAAATAAATCACTTTCCCAATTATATATCAATACTCAAAACTTTATAATTAATAGGAATACTATTAGTTGACTAGTTTTTCTTTGTTTATTCACAAGGTTTTAGTATTTCAAGTTATTACCAAGTTTATTGTACTTATGACTCACATGCAACAGAAACAGTGATGTACTTCTGTGGATGTAAAATGATACAGCAAGAAAAATTACTGTGATACATAACTTGATAACATGACAAGTGAACTTTTCAATTATTGTAATCTATCAACAGAAGATAATTATTCATCATAAGAAAAAACCACAAATATATACAGAGGAAAAAAAATAATGAATCAAAGCATAGATGGGTTATACAAAATACTTTCTATGTGACATACTATGTCTTCATAAACTAATAAAAGCTCTTTTGGTCTTATCTGCGCATATATGGGTCGATATGACCAGGAGGCCATTCAAGTATAATTAGCCGAAGGCAAACTAGAAACACTGTAACCATCTCCTACAGCTTTTCTTTATGTTCTTTAGCTTTTTCAACAGCTTTCATTGCTTCTTCATATGATTTCTGTATGCAAATGAAAAACTTGTCACTGACACAGTGTTGGATAACATCAGTCTGATAATTCTATGCCTGGTATGATTCAAAATATGATCAAAATAGGACATTCAAGTTGCAAGAGAAACCAGCCTTTAGTAGTTCAAATTTACAGGACAATAACAACAGGACTCCTCTGTATACAAGTTGATTGCATACAAGTTCCATAACTGTCATGTACTGTATTTTTATTTTTGGGTTTTATATTTTAGATTAGACAATCTTGAATGCAAAAAGCACAGTATGACAGTTACGAAACTTAATATCATTGCTAGGAAAGTGGGAAGAAACCATGTATCTCTCACTCTTATGAATTGAAAAAGCAAAAGAGTGGAGTGGAGAGAGGAAGAGAGCAAGGCACATACCCCAGAATTACGCATCTTCCATAGGGCATCCCATCCCATATTAACAACAAACACGCCGCCTAATAAAGCCCCTGCGACGGAGACATTGAGAAGGAAGGCGCGCGTGGTGAGATAGCGAAGCACATTGTCAAACCGAGAGGCTCCAGAGGCGGCGGAACCAGAGGCATAGTTGGGTCCTCCGCCGCGGTTATAACTACTATAACCGTAACCGTAACCGCTTGGGTTGTGAGAGTGGGAGGAAGAAGAAGAGGAGGTTCGGAAATTGTAGTCGGCGCGCTTGCGATCGTCGATGAGGACCTGATAGGCTTCGGAAGCCTTCTTAAATCTGAGAGTAGCGCTGTCCCTCACCGCCTTGGAGGAGTGAGAGTGCTTGTCTGGGTGCAGCTTCACCGCCAATTTCCGAAACGCCTCCTTGATTTCTTGTTTGCTCGCCTTCCTTGTCAAACCCAATACCGCGTAGTGATCATCCATCATTTCATTTCATCTCCCAAATCCAATTTCGATCACGGTTTGGAACGATTCAAGAGGAAGAGGGTCCCATATTAATTCGTAATGTAATTCAACCTCCCTGGTCCAGTCGTCCTCGTCCTCGTGGCCGTGTCATAGCCGCTTCCTTTAATTGAACTTGCCATGAGCTTCGATTGGGGATTGTTTTCCGGACACTCAAAAACGTTATTGAACTAATAAAAAAATTAAATGTGTGTTAGGTGAGTTTTAGAAGAAATTAAAAGTGATTTCTAGAGATAAGTGTTCAAAATGATTATATTGCCCCTCACATGAGTAGTACATGACCAATACTTGGATGAAAAAGTTAGAATTGATGGAGAGGGTATAAATTGATAATTTTTGTCAAGTTTAAAGAGTTAATTTCTACAATTGCAAGTTCGGAGTGCAAACTGACAATTATAGCCAAGTACAATGAGTGTTTTGACAATTATGCCTTTTTTTCCTTTGTATCACAAATTGTAAATAAATATGCATGTCAAGTGAATCTACATTCTACTACCTCAAATTTTAAAATTGAAAATGAAACTTTTCAAATTTAAGATATCAAATTACCGATCAACTTAAAATTCAATTACTGTTTGTGACTTTAATTCTTTAAATAAAAGGTGTAGGGCTATTGCATCATCATGTTAGTTGAAACTATCTATATGGGTGGACAAACTAATCAAAAAATTATAGAACCACTTGAATTTGTTTCAATTTTACAAAAAATTATAGAACCACTTAAAATCAAACATAATTGAGAAAACCATTATAGTTGGCGGTCAATATATAAAATAGGAGCACCTTTTGGTATTTTTTATACATATACTATTATTTAAAAGAAGAGGTCCTGCTAACCAAAATTAAAAATTTTGACGTAAATGACCCTATAAGATTAAAAAAAAACTTTGAAAATACATTTAATTATAAAAAATAATTATGACAAACAACAAAGTAATTTTTTATTAAATAAATAAACAAAAATACCCACATCTCCCACTCTTTCTCCATGCAAGAATTGTTTTCACACCATATGTATAGCATGTGGCAGATTGCCCCAAAACCCAACACTGCCCTTGCCTAATATAGTTGTTGAAAGATACTTTAATATGGGTGAAATGGTAAAATATCATATAAGCTGAATTTTTTTTTAATGAGAAGACGACTGTATATTAAGAGAGCAAGGATTACACATGACGTCCGACCATTTTTGGGTTACAACATAAAGAGACATCATCTATTCTCTAATTCAATTAGTTCAGAAAGTACATGTCCTAAAATTGACAATTAAAAACCATGAACTCAGAGCTCGGAGCTTTCTGTGTTGTTTCACCTTAAAACAAAAGATGAGCTAGAAGAACCCACCACCTCTGAAACTAATGCCAGGGTAAAACTGTAATACCCCGAAAATTTCCGTATTATTTTTATAAAATAGTTCGTGAAATTTGAAGTGAAATGGTGCGATTTCATATTTTTAGGGGTTTTCTTCGTAAAACGATAATTACGGTGGTAATTATAAGTTACACAAGGTTAATTAAGGTAACTTTTTACCCGTTCAGAATCTGGGAAAACTTCCTTCATGAAAGTTGTAGACCTCGTCGAATCGAGTTCGTAGGAATTTGATTCACTGAAAATGGACATCGTATGAAGGAGTTATGGCCCTCGGAAATTGAACGATTTTCTATAAAACATGAAAATGTTTTATTTTGGGATATTTTTTCTCTCTCCTCCCTCCCTCTCTCTCCCCGCGTCCTCTCTCTCTCTCTCCTCACCTGGGTTTTCCGGCCACCAGCTCCGGCCACCGGTGACTGTCACCGCCACCACCCAAAGGTGCAGACAACACCGGCGAGCCTAACCCACCTGGGTTGGCCGCCTGGTTTTCCGGCAAGCCGCCGCACGCGCGGCAAGAGTAAAGGGCCGACGGCCCTATGTTGTTCCGGCCACATTCCGGCCACCCCGGACCACTTCATGTACTGGGTTTTGAAGGTTTCCACCCCATGAACACGATGGTGCCCTTGGATTTCACCGAAAACCACCGTAGGCGGCGGATTGAGCTCGGGAAGTTTTTGGATCTAAAACCTACCGACACCGATTCCGGCCACTTCCGCTCCGATCCAGACTTTGAGGTAGTTACTAAACTTGTTGGGCTTGTTGAGTAGAACATTCTGGTAAAATTTGGTAGCCATCGGACCACCTTGACCGGCGGTCTGACCACCGCCGCCGGCGGCGCGTGGGCGGCGCGTCCGGCCGGTCCGGGAGCAGTTCTTTGCTCCGTTTGACTTGTTTCGTCGATACGAACAACTTTCGTGTTTTGACTTTTGTCAAATTCGGTCGTTTGACCGATGGTCAATTAACCCGATTCCTCGGATCGTACGATTTACGATTCGAGAGATCCGACCGTTGGATGATCATGAAATTTGATCGTGGGGTTAATATTGAGATTATAAGCATGTTGGACCGTTGGATTATTGAAATTAGATCGTTTGATCAACGATCAATTATGCAATGATTATGGATCGTTAGATCCGTGATGATCCGACCGTTGGATCATCACCATTTTTGGATATGATGTTAGGATGCTAGAAATAAGCATGTTGGTAGATTTTGGAAGTTTCGGATTTTGTGTGGGACCCGTTGATGAATAGTAGACGTGGGACCCACGTTGACCGACGGTTGACTTTTGGTCAAACTGTCCGAATTATGGTCATTAATGTCTAAGTGACATTTGAGGAATAATGTAACGTTTTGGGAAACTATGATATGCTAAATGGAAAAATTGCATGTTCATAGGTATTTTGGAATCTTGAAGCTTTTGGCTAGCATTTTCGATTCCCGGTTACTATTTGAAGACGCAGCAGGATTAAGAGGTGAGTGAATCTCACGATGTTTTTATATATGAATATTAATTCATATTGTGTTGTTGTGATTTTGGTGTTAAAACAATATTTGAAAAATGTTCATCTTATTGTTTTAATTTGTGAATTTTGTGGGAACACAATAATTCTATTAAGATATTGTGTTTGCCTATTTGAATGATTTTGTACAAACGGACTGTCCTGGGGACAAAGTAAATGGGTGAAAAATGGTAGCCCATCAGTTAGAGCTCTAGACTGCATATTGTTTGGTTAACTTGATGTATTAAAAGGAGAAGAAAAATAGTATTCTCACTTTTAATCAGGCGAAGTTAAAAATAACTTGATGTATTAAATGTGAGATGCATCTCACTTTTAATCAGGCTAAGTTATAAATGATTTTGTGTGAGTAAAGATCGAGGGTTTATATTATTTAATATACTGGATTACCCTGGTATTAACATACACGTTTATGGGGCGTGTGGGGTTAAAATACATGGTATGGGACACGTAGGTTCAGTATATTAGATAATACGAATCTTCCGGATTTGAAATGGAACTTTTGAGTTAAATGATTCTTTCAAAATAAAACATAGATTACTCATACCAGCTTCGTAAGCTGACCGGGTTTGTTGATATAACCCGGTACACTATTCCACGGTGTAGTGGTTATACCTGCAGGTTAGGATAACCAGGAGTAAGCAAGGCTGCATACATATTATTGGTTTATAAGACTTCCGCTGTTTATGTAATAAACTCTGATGGATTAATTATTTAATATTTTGTAATAACAATTTATTATTTAATTATGGCTTGTAATATGTAACCCTAAAGAATGGGTCAGCATTTACATTTATTGGGCATGGAGTATATTGTTGTACTCGAATTAAAAGAAAAAAATTCTAGTGCATATTTGTATTTGATATTCCATGTAGTCACATTCCCGAAATTGATTTGTAATTAAAGGCAAAATGCCTTATTAATTGATTTGAAAATCGGGGCGTGACAAAAACTGTCCGTAAGAGAACTACGATTGTATTGCTATTGGGTCATATAAGCTCAAGGAAAATGTAGGTCCTGAGAGTTTAACCAGAATATCAATTACTTTAATAGGAAAAGCCTGGCCCATTGAGGAAATCTCAAGTATTGATTTGAAGTCCACAAGGACATAAGGCAATCCATCCCAATCGACAGAGGATGTCAAAATAACCCATATAGTAAGTCATCCACCTAAGAAAAACCTGAACAATGAACTCTACACCAGCTCAATCTAGTTACCCAATTGAAGCAGCCCAACAACCCAAGCCCAAGCTCATGAAAGGAATGGACAACCACACCCATCAATTGGCCCATCATGGGCCCAGACCATCTACAAAGGCACCACACCCAACATGCATCTCAAACAGTGCAGCACCACTATCCAAAGCAACATGCATGTGGAAACAAGCATCTTCGGCCTTCATGTCTAAGGAAGACCGCCACTAAACCAACCACCAATTCATGTTTAGCATGGGGGGAGAAGATAGTCCTCTCCACTGACATCATATCGTGCTTTTCCACACCAAACGACCCTAGGCCACCACCATTGCCGAGCTATAGTAGGCTTCCCACCCTAACACCACCATGTCCAAGATCGAACGGACACAAGGAATCCCACCACCACATCTAGTCGAACATTTGACCGAATCAAATGTCACCTCGATGCACAAACATCGAGATTTACCCTAAAGAAATCATCATCTCTTTACCATCCTTGCTCAAGGAGAAGGGCTTGGAAATAATTGCTGGTGATAAGAGGGCAAGGACTTTAAAGCATGTGTGGTGTACGAAACCGATTCTTAAAGATCCTCCTAAGAACCATAAAAGACACTATTAAATCAGATCATATCAAAGATTAGACTACTGCTATGAACAAAGAGCCCTTGGATATCCCAAGGAAACTGACGGAAGATGATTTCGTCAAGCTTTTTCATCCACAAATTAATCCGATGAGGGCATCCCCAACCATACCTAAGCAGGACAATTTTGTGAGGATCCACAAGGTGCTGGATGTCGTTGCCAATCGGAGACGGAACATATATGAGAGGAGGAGAAAAGGTGGAGCCGCTGTTTGTGGCTAAGGAGAGGGAGAGTGAGCATAAGAGTTTAAATTTTCCTTTTGACATTGTTACTAGCGCTTCTTGAGGGCCTCGGGGAGATTGTTTCTGCTCGAGCTCTGGTTATCTGCACAGACAAAGATCACGGTCAAGGGGAGGTTGGTGTGTACCGACCGAAGACCCTCTGACATTCAAGTTAGTAAAGTAATGATTTTGGCAGAGTAAGGGTGTTAGAGCAAGAAATGTTATTACCTCAAATTAATGGGAGAGTGAATGCTAGTATTTATATAGAATAGTGCCCGGCCTTGAGGGTTTCAGAACCTTTCCCAATGTGGAGTCCTAACATTAGGACATGTCATTGCACCTGGGGGAATATTCTCAAGAATGACTTGAATGTTATAGTTTCATGGCCCCACAAAATTAAAATATACCTCCCAGCTTGCCGTGGGCAGACTCGGTGGCATGTCTCCTTGTGTTGGTCGCGAGAGCTTTGTAGTACCGAGTCACCAAAGGGGCGGACTCGGTATCGATCAAGATTATTCACCTAGCACGACATTGGGTCAGGTTGGGGTCGGTCATGGGTCAGCCCAGTAAGGACATGGAGGTTCGGTACCAAAGGTAATGTCAGGACTTTCCTACTACCGAGGTGCTCGGTTATGGGTGGCAATTGTTTTTAAAAAAGTGAGGAATTTTGTTTTAAAAAAAGTGAGGAAGTCCATTTTGTATTAAAAAAATGGACCTCCTCATCCCGACCATTTGGCGACATAACTCAATCATTGAAACCGCATGTCATTTAGATTTCTTTTGAAGAATTATCCTACGTAAAAATCAGTCAAATTGGAGATCGTTTGGTCATTTGTTCGTTGTATAATTTATAGAAAAATACAGTCTGTCAATAAAGCTGAAACGATAAATATGATAATCAAATAGCTAAATAATTTCCAATTTGAAATTTTTTTTTTTGCCAAAATGATTTTTACCATTAGCTTACACGTTGGGATGAGGATGTCAACTTTTTAATACAAAATGGAAGTCCTCACTGAGTCACTGGAAGAGGATTGTGTGTGTGTGTGTGTGTGTGTGTGTTTGTGTATGTGTGTGTGTGTGTGTGTATATATATATATATCAGTGTTCTAAAAATCGGCCTAGGCGGCGCCTAGGCGCTGGACGGAGGGAAGCCGCCGCAACTAAGGGGAAATCGGGAGAAAAAAGCGGTCAGATTTGGGCGGCTCTTAGGCGAAGGCTGGGTGGCCCTAGGTGGACTAGGCGGGTGTTGAGCGGCGTTGGGCGTCGTGTCTCTCGCTCTCTCTCCTGTTTGTCTGTCTTTTTATCTCTCTCTCTCTGTCTCTCTCTCTCCTCTCGCATGCTTTCGCGAACCAGTGGAGATGGAGAATACGACTTCGTCGTCTCTCTCTCTCTCTCTCTCTCTCTCTTGTTTAATTTATATATTAAATAGGGCTTAAATAAGTAAACATTAATATAGCATATGTTTGAAGTGGAGTAGGCGCCTAGGGACTAGGATTAATTTATGGTCAGGTCAATAACTCAATATAATATGAATAGGTATTAAATATTATTATATTAATATAAAAACAATATGAAAATGCATTAATTCATAGATATATGAATGTTGTTAATGAAATTAATGTATTAATATTTCTTATAATGTAATATTTTCATATATATATAGTATTTTTAAATTAAATAATAATAAATAAAAAAATCGCCTAGGCAGCCGATTAATCCCCGCCTAGCCGACTAGGCGCTAGGCCTCTGCCCACCGCCCGACTAGCGCCTAGCGATTTTTAGAACATTCATATATATATATATATGCATCTCTAGTATGATTTATGCAAAATTTTAGTCAAATCGGAAACCATTTAGCCGTTGGATTTCATGTTTTATCATTTCAATTCTTTCCAACGACTTGTAATTATCTGTAATGTTTCGCCATTTTTTATGACCAAACGAAATTTTTAACATGGTTGAAATTTTGCAGAGCTCATTATTAATGTGGAATCTAAAAAAATGAACGGTTCAGATTGTTAAAATTCACTGATGGTTGTCGAAATGACGATGTCCATACTTTTAAAAAAGTGTGGAAGCCCTTACTGGAGAAGCACTGTATACAAGTAAGCGCTTCTGCCCTTGAAAAGTGTGGACACGCTCACTTAAAAAAAAAACTTAACAATCCAAACCAGTCATCTTATAGGACCTCTTAAAATAAGATTCCTTCAAAATTTTAGTCAAATAAAAAACCATTTAGCCTTTGGATTTCATGTTTTATCATTTTAGATCTATACAACGACTTATAATTTGTTTGTAATGTTTCACCATTTTGGATGGCTAAATGGTTTCGAACGTACTGAAATTTTGCAGAGTTCATTATCAATGTGGAATCAACTATATTAAACACTATATATACTTAAATACATTAAGGGCAAAAGAGTAAACTGCATAGTCAAAATAATAAATAAATAATATAGGGCTCCACACCAACTTGCCAACTTGCATATTTCTTTTATTATTTTTTTTTAGTTTTCATTTTTTTGTTCTCTTTTATATTATAACATTATTAATTATTTAATTTCAAAACTAATATGATAAAACAGGGAGACAAATGATGCGAAAAAACTAAATAGGTGAGATTCTTTTGCATCCGTTATGCAAAAATATTTTAAAAAATAATATAATAAAACAAAAGAACATTCTGAAAAACTAAGCGAAAAAGTTTTTCGCACGCACATTGCGTGTGAAGGAAGGCTAGTAAATAAATAATTAATGAAACATTTTGTGCCCCAAAAACTTTTGGGCCCTGAACCGTCGCCCTACCTGTTCTGGGCCAGGGCCGGGTCTACTATGCAAGAAGTGTCTCTACGTACCAAATCAGCCAAATTCATAATTGTTTGGTCATCTAAAATATGCAAACAAATGCGGTCCATCATATAAAATTGAATTGAAAATGATGTGAATCAAATGGTTAAATGTTTTCTGATTTGATTAATTTTTTTGTAGGATTCATATGTGCACACGGAACTAGAGAATTAACAATTTCGATTATTAAAATTACATGTTAAAAATAGGAGGCTCCTCAAATTTCAACTTTAAGCTAGGGAATCCTCTTTAATTCCCTCTCTCTAGATAACAGTCTCATTCTCATCATTCAATTAAAAAAATTAAGGCCTTCACAGGAAAATTAAGCACTAGTGCAGCTAACTAGCAACGTACATATGTGCAACTAGAAGATAAATAGGATCACATAAGGGTGCAGTAAGCATGAACATTGTCATCACTGAAGAGATGGACAGTTTGATCAGAAACGGTGGAGTACAAAGGGTCAGGGAAGTAGCCGTGAACGGTTTCGTTATAGCCGTGCATGTAGTAGTTATAGGATGACGCATAGGTTGACTCGTCTAAGTACTGAGATGCGTAAGGATAGTATTCGGTGTCGTATGGGAACGGCCAGAACTCGGCTTTCCTTCCTGTTCGTCTCACCACCTTTAACACCTTCCTTTGATCTAGGTATCCCGTCACCGTTACCTTTTGCTTATCCATGTCTATTTCCAAGCTATCCACACCTACATATATACGCGTACACGACGTACATGTAATTAGTCTTTAATCCACCCAAAAACTAGGGATCAATGCATGATCGAAGGTCTATTGACAAACACACTTACCGTGTATTTTTGAAATTGCTCGACGTATCCTCTTTTCGCATCCTTCACAGTCCATATGCACCAAGAGTTCCACAATCTGTACGTAATATCAAATGAGAGAGAGCAGTAAGTACTGAGAGAGAGAGAGAGAGGGAGAGGGAGAGAGAGAGAGAGAGAGAGAGAGAGAGAGAGAGAGAGAGAGAGAGAGAGAGCAGTAAGTACGTACTGAGATGGCATTAGATAATTGTGATGACTTCCCAGGTCGCCAACTAAACATAATGAAAACAAATAAGAGCAGATCGACAATAAAGCAAGCAATCGACTCCTATATAGCCTAGCTAGCTCTCAAAAAGCTATTGGCCATGGATAGCTAGCTAGGCATATATACGTATTTGAAGCATAATATAAATTTAAGAAGGGACTCTACAGTTCTGTCAATTTTCTAATCACACTCCCTCCTATATAGCCTAAAGGAGTGAAACCGATCACCATTATCCATCCTACTTGACCCTATTGCTAGCTAGCTAGTAGCAACGTACCTGTCAGTGTCCAAAGAGATGTCATTCATGTTCAAGGGTTCCACTATCTTTATCTCAGTAAGGCACCAGCTTCCTTAATTTCTTCATGCAAAAAAACAATAAAATCCTATTTAAATAAATGAATCATAAAAAGTATCCTGAATTTCTCGTGCAGTTATATATAAATGCAGTGTTTTTTTTGTGCTGTGTAAAAAAATAATTACAAAACAAATTAGTTATCGCCAACAAATAGACCGTAAAAGATGAATATTGAAAGCAAGGGATGTACGCCTCAGAGGGGAATGTAGATGAGGGTCAATTTGTACAAAAATAATAGGATACAAAGCAAAATCAAGAAAATGAATTTGAAAATTGCGAATTCACCTTCAAAATGGCTCCTTACATGCTACTAAAAATATCCAGAAAGTAGTTTTTTTTTACGTTTCAAGTCGGTTTGGACCATGAGTTCAATTAAAATTTGGCCAATATTTTTGAGTTTTTAGGAAAGTTTATAATTGTTTATTAATTTCTGTCCTTTTAGGTTAAAAAACAGAAAAATAGTGTTTTTCTTTTGGTACGTAAAAATAAAAATATAGTTCTAAGAATTTACTTTTGTGATGAAGACTGAAATGTAGAAGAATATTAAAATGGCCAATATGCATGTCGAAATTGGTCTCAGTTGGAATATATACTCAGATTGATTCCTTCTTCTTTGGGCTAGAATCAACCTTATATATATATATATATATATATTGCCATATTCATACTAATTTTTAACAAGCTAATAATTAGAAGGCAAGAAAAACATACATTCTCAATTGTTGAAAGACACATCCCATAGTTAACCCAATTAATGCATTGTTGAAGTCGTGAAGATGCAAACAATTGTCACATTTCTATAAACCTGTTGTCTTATTATTTTTCTTACTTTTGTTTAGTGATATTATTTTATTTAATTAATTGTAACTTTTACTCAGATGTGCAAGTTGAGGTGAGGGGCTGATTTCAGGAAGTAAGGTCCAGGAATATTTTTTATTAATTACAGGAAAAAGAAATGTCATTTTGGCAGACAATTTGGCAACTGTGACTTCTGCCAACTGAATGCATGTGTAGCTTTCACAATCATATTATTGGCATATATATCATGTTCCCTTATCAATAATAGCATATCGATATCAGTTGTAGGAAGGAACCTTGCTTACCTCTATAAGTTGTAATTAAAGGTTTTTTTTAAAGGGTTTGGAATGAGGCCATGAGGGGGACGTAATACGTGAATTTCGAATATTGTTACATAAATCCTCATAGAAAACGTCATGGACAATGGTAGACGTCTCATCTAAAAACAACTCATCAATACCATTAGAATTAGCAAGGTGTGCTGATCTATGTGCAACACCATTTGCATCATGAAAATGTCGAAATTCAAGAGGTTGAATGCCTGAATTGTAAGGCCTACAATTTTCCAAAATCTGACCCACCTCGATTAGTATATAACTCATCATCCTTACCTAAGGCTGTAATTAGCAAAAAAACAATTGCGACCATCCTTGATGAATAGCAAGGAGCAGCCCTCTAGGACATGCTTCAATTTCCATATGAAATGTAGAAAGAGCAAAGGGGATGTGGCACACCAATGCTTGCTACACACTCCCAGTCTCATCCTTCACAACAACACCAATACCTCCTCGATCAGCTAATTTCCGGTTCGTGGGATGGTGATCAAACGTGTCTAAGAGCCAGGAATCAAAGGTGGAAACTTTGTTCTTTAGGATGGATATCCCCAAGTGGCTGCCGAACCAAACTCCTTTGGTCCATGGACAGAGAAGAAGACAATGCTCCACAGTTTCATCTAAAGAACCACAAAGAGAGTAGGCTGGGCCTTTGCATGCTCACTTTTTTTCTGGTGGAAATTTTTGTAAGTTGGGAGAGAGTTAGTGACAGCTCTCCAAAGAAAGTGGGCATTCTTTGGAGTGGTTTTGGCATTCCAATTTGTGTTCTAGATTTTTGGATTTTGGGAGTGGGAAGTGGAGGCTTTATTTGTGGTGGTTGAAAGGTTTGGGGAAAAGCTACAATGATAGGCTGATAGGACAAAGAAATAGTCATCTTTAGTATGACGCCAAATAACTCTATCCGCTTTGGAAGAATCTCCAATTGGGATTGTAAGAATGGTTTGGGCTTGAGAGGTACTCTGAAAAAGGAGAAGGTGGCTGATGTTCCACTGTTGCGAATTAAGATCAATGATTTCATGTTGACAATTGCAAAAGAGTGGTAGGTAGTTTTAGATCCAGGAGTGTCGTTCTACGGAGGATTGACGGCTCCCTAATTCCCAGTAGCGTGTGTAAGTGAGTGCTTTAGCTATGAATGGTGTGATGAGAAGTGGAAAGAGTGGGTGTGTATGAACAAGTGTGAAGTGTGATGTACGGTGTGTGTAGAAATGATGCAACAACCAAACAAATGCGGGAAAATAAAATCCAGCAAGGAAAAGTAAAGTGTGCACAAAATATAAAGGTGTTGGGGTTTCGGGTTAGCCTAAGTCCAAATACGATGCATAACAAACTCAATTAGTAATCATGTGTGTGCGATGAATGAATCAAGCTTCGTATCTTAGCCATATTATAGGTCTAAGACCATCTTATCGTGTGTATTCTAGTGCCGGATTATGAATCACTAGAACTCTCTCAAATTGGCTTGAGAGGCGAAGGGCACAAAGACTTAGAAGCTCAAACAAGGGAACCTCATCACATCTAATATCAATTGCCTAGAGAGAACTAGGAGTCACCCCAACAATCTCAATCAAAATAGGTTGCACGCATGCTCAAGAGAGTGACTAAATTTCCTACACGTGCATTCAACACAAATTGAAATGGATAAAAGATATACTCATACATCACAACATGCACACTCATACATAATCAATCCATTATTACATCACATTGGACTAGGGCACACAACCCTAGTCCCCAACAAAAGTAACTACTCACTAACCATCAGAGCATACATCAAGATATAGCAAGTGTAAGCTTTAAACATAAATACAAAAAGAAAAAAGGGTTAAAGAAATCTCAATAAGTGATGCCCCCTTCTTCTCCTTGGATCTAGATGTCGTCCTTGATGGTTGTGAGGATCCCCAGCAGCCCGGAATGGTGGTAGAAGCGGCTGAAACGGCGGAAGTGTGCAGGTCCGTCAATCGTCGACCGTTCGTTGACCGGCAGTCGACCGGTCGACTGGCGTTTCGGATCTAGGGTAAGGGAAAGGAAGGAAGAAGGAAAAGGGGAAAGGAATTTGAGGGATTTTGGGGCTGATGATGGGAATGACCTAAATGAGGCAAATACTAAGCTATATATAGGCAAAGGAGGGGGAGAATGGAGGGCTAGGATGTGCTAGGGTTAGATCTAAGGGCTAAATGGATTAAATGAAGGGTAAGGGTCATTTCATAGGGGAATGAAAAGAAGGAATAATCTAAGGGTGACCTCACCATATCTAGTGTAGTCATTTGCTGATTTGGGGGCTTGTGAAGGTGAGTCACGCGGTTGACTTTTTGTTGACCTTGACTTTGACCTTCGAAGCTTGACCAAGGGTTGACTTTTGATCAAACCTCCGGAATTCTCTCGCGGCTCACTTCCGGGACTTCATCTTGACTCGTTGACGCTCTCAAGTCAGGATTGACAACGAGTTGACTTTTGGTCCTCGGGTTGACTTTTCGTCCTTTTGCCGGAAATGTCCAAAAAGCTCCAAATCGCATCCTTTCGCTCTCGATATCCGTCCGATGCTCGTTTGCCCTACAATGGTGCAAATCAAGGATTAGAGACACTAAACGGCCTTCGAATTAGCATTACTAAAGTGATTAGAGGCCTAATTTGTATGTAAATTTCATACAAATCACATGTACTAGAAGAGGGTATCGGTAGAGTTTAGTATCCAATGGTCTTTCCAAACGTCCACAATTTTTCCACTATTAATTTGCCACCTCATAGTTCTTTCGATTGTTTCTCTGCTTGACTTGTAGAATACTTTGCTTTACACAAGCGTACATACGTTTTCAAGAATAGGGATGGATCGATTAAGAGTGAGGTTGTCTGATTTGTATATATTTTAGAGGTTGTAAAAAGCTAGCCTGAGGCTCGCATTCTGCATAGGCTATCGCCAAATGCAGCGACGCCTCGAGTAAAAGCTAGCCTTGCGCCTTTTCCACCGAAAAGGCTATGCAAGGCTGTTTTAAGGCTTAAAAGGCTTACGCCTAGAAGAGCCTGAGGCTTTTTTTGTTTTTTTTTGTTTACACCAGCAGTCAAAACGACATCGTCTTCAATTAACCCCAAACCCTTATACCAAAAATAGGAATAGGCTTGATCACCAAAGGCTAAGTCATTTAGTCTATGTGAAGTATAATCTCGCTCTTAGGGATCGAAATATTAGAAGGAGAGACATGGTTGATCCAATTGTTGTGGGAGAATTGGACTCCGATGATGAATGGATAGCCGAGAAAGAAAATCCAGCTCTTCCCACCGATTCTAGTTGGCTTGATGCAGAAGTATTCGATGTTGTTGCGGTAATGGAGGTGCCAATCCCTGCATATGAAAATTCCCTACATATTGGACAGCCAAGTCTTCCTCCTCGTGATCCTACTCTACCTCGTGATCCTACTCCTCCTCGTGATCCTATCCCTCCTAGTGATCTTACTCCTCCGATTACATACAAAAGGAAAAATGATGAATATTCATTTTCAAGTAAGTATTATTGAAATGCCTACCATTTTTGTTTGATTTTAAGAGTTTGATAGTTTGTTAGTACAATTTCTTAACTCCATGCCCATGAATATTTTTTATAGGAGGAAAGAAGTTTAAGTCCCTAAGAATACTTGGGGATGATGATGAGGTAGTGTAAGGGCAAAATATTTGCTATTGGCTATTTCCTATTTGACAAAACGTCTTCCCTTGTATTAGCATTTGTTTTGTATTCAATGCTAGATTGTTTAGGGATTAGAAGTCGTGGCTTAGGTTGTTCTTACTCGAGATGGTTCGTGAAGAAGCCTTTCTTATCCGGTCTTTTCTCCGGACTTCGATCATTGGTCATCGAAGGTTTCGTTCAAGCACCTCAAGGTATGACTCATGCATATGCACATGCATTTCATTGACATTATGTCTTCCTTGTTGTCCTAGGTTTATCTAGGTTGTTTTCCTTTCTCTTATGATGTGAATCACATAAGTATAGGATGCTTGATTGCTCTTGTGTCGTAAATCACACAAGTTTCGCGTGCTTATTTTATAAGCACCTAGTCGCAACGCGACCGGCTCAAATTTTGTATGCATTGGTTCATACATTTGAGTTTATGATATTAGGATTGCTAGATCTTCCTATAGATTTGTTTTGATTAGCTTTCCTTTATGTTCAAGGCTGTTTTTAGCCTTGCGATCGATCGTCACTGTTCATGCGATCGATCGTGGCCACGTAGGACAATATGTCCGTTTGAAATGTGACCGTTATGTTCGAATATGTCCGTTGGGACTTTTCGTGCTATCGATCGCAACATGTTGTGCGATCGATCGCAAATAAGGGTTTTTCACTTCCAGTAGCTTCTGTCTCTTTATTTTACACTGTGCGATCGATCGCTTAATGTCGTGCGATCGATCGCAAATGCTGCTGGGCTGTTTTCTATAAATAGAACCCTTTGGTTTCATTTCGGCCAACTCTTTCCCTATAGTTGAAAATCATCTTTGAGAGAGTTCTTTGATATTGTGAGTGATCCTAGTTCCATGTTGTAGGTTCCTCACCTTAATCTCCATCTATAATCCTTTGCTAAACACTTTGATTTGCATATGTATGCTTGTTTAGCCTATGTTTAGGATTTAGGAGATTCTATTCAACTCTAGCAATTGTTCCTTGTTGAATTGCTGAGTTGAAGGATTGAATCATTAGTTTCAATCTTCTTTGTTGTTTGTTTGTTTAGCTAATGATCCTTGTGATTAGTTAAACAAACCCTTGAATCATATTCAAGGCTTTTCAATTCGGTTTGGTTAGTGCAAGCAAATGTTCCTTGTGATTTGCTTGTGTTAATCGAATTGAATTCATATTCATTCATTCATACACACACACACTTGCGGTTGGAGGTTCTTCGCGTCGGTGAAGCCAATCGAAGTAGCTTGAGGAGGTTTCGCTTGAAGAGCAAATGGGACTACACAAGGTTAGAGCTGCCACTAGAGTATAGGTACTTAGTGTTGAGTTTGGGACCGAGTGCCCCCTTGTACGTGTTGCCATTTGGCTTTTGATAGTGTTACTCAAGAGCGTGGGGTACGGCTCCCCTCCGGTTTTCCTCTAGAGGTAGAGGTTCCGGGTGACCATATTGTGTGTTGTGGTTTGTTGTGTTTGTTCATAGCTTTGCTATTGTTGTTGTCTAGATTGTTTATATTGAATCATAATTGTCTTGCATTGTGTGATTCATTATCTAGACTATAGTCCGTGGTGTGCTAGTTTGATGCACACTTTGGGATTCTAGGTTGTACAATTGATTGTGCTTGTTGCATATATATTGTAATCAATTGTGTATTGCTTGTGTAGTAGTTAGAACCTAGGTTGAGGAGAGTTTAAGTTTTAAATTGTGTATACTCTCCGATTAGTGTTTAAGACGACTATACCGTTGTTGGGACAATCCGGCGTACCGGAATTTCAGGTAGTTCATTTCAAAAATCCATATGATCATACAAATCCCCTATTTAATGTTCAACACGATGCTAGTGATGATAGTGACAGTTTGGATGGTGATTTGCTACTTGATGATGAGGAAGAAATGGAAGAGTGAAGTTGTTTTTTATTTTTATGCTTGTTCATCATTGTAATTGTTTGAAGTTTGATTGTTTAAACATGAATTTCATTTAAAATTTGGATGATTTGATGAACTAACTTAATTATTATTAATGAAATACGTTTTTGTATTGTTATAATTTTATTCCAAAAGGCTTACGCATTTTACACAAAAGGCTTACGCCTTTTAAAATACGCCTCACGAAGCCGAAAACGCCTCGGTACGCCTTTCGCCTTTTACAACCTTGTATTTTACATACAAATTAGGCTTCTAATCATTAGAATAATGCTAATCCAATGACTATTTAGTGTCTATAATCCATGTTTGTGTGTTTCGAATGTGGTATATGTTAGAAACCAATATACATTATAAGCTCACAATGCTATAGATCATATGCTTGATATATTAACACAAGGATCGGAAACATACCATCAACATTCATGTGGTTTTCCATCGCTATGAAACTTGAAGCACAAGTACTGGAACTAGTCTTCTGTTAGTCACCAAACTCAAGTTTCTCAATGGACAGACTAATGCTTATTACTCGTGGTGATAACAGGGACTAATACCATCTATTTATATAGGTTTACTAACCCTTAGAGTCCTTCCATTAAGGTATCCCATAAGGTTTAGGTTTCCCAATTAGATACTTAATATATGACTGTATGTAGGCTTTCTTGTAGCCTAAGAATGAACTCCTTAACCTTAATGGACTAATACACGAATCCATTAAACAACTAGATTAGGTTTATAATTTGTATCCATGTTGAGTTAGGAATAACATTAAGCACAATTATCATATTACATTAAGGATAATTGTGACAAGTCCACATTGATTCTAACAATCTCCCACTTAGACTGACACAGATTATACATGATAATTGGTACCAAAAAAAATGCTAAGCCATATCTCAACTTACTGAAGTGCGCTCCAGATAACAAATCTATCCAGAATTCATTCCAACATGGTCAGATCACAGTCACTTATGCAGAGCAAGAACCAGCATGCATTTTAACAAAAATGCAGAGTTTCAATGCTACTAACATAAGCTTCTGCAATTAAGGGAATTATGGTTATTGTGTTTCCCTTCTGTACTTTGGTTCATTTGGAATGCAAGGAACAAGGTTAAATATGATGGTAAGGTAGTTCAGGTGGACAAGGTTTGCAGACTTATTTCTGGGCATATTAATGCTTCTAGTCGTCTTACTTCTGGAAGCATGCATAATACGGTTCAAGACCTTCGTGTTTTAAAGTGCTTTGGTGCAGTTGTAATCTTCAGTGCGCTCCAAGGATCATTGAAGTGAACTGGTATCCTCCTCCTTTTGGGTGGGTGAAGGTTAATACAGATGGAGTTTGGCGGAGTGGTTTAGGGCTTGGGGGTTATGGGGGTGTGTTCAGAAATGATAAAGGCCTTTTTATGGGTGCTTTTTCTTCTTCTCTTGACATTCCTAGCGCTGTTGCGGCGGAGGTAATGGCGGTGATTAAGGCTATTGAGCTAGCTTGGGTGAGAGATTGGAAATTTGTGTGGCTGGAAGTTGATTCCTCCCTTGTGCTTGATTTTCTCCGATCTCCTTGGTTAGTTCCATGGCAGCTTCGTGTGTTATGGAAAAATTGTATTCAGCGAATTTCGATGATGAATTTCCGCTCTTCACATATATTTCGAGAACGAAATCAAATTGTTGATGCTCTTGCTTCCTTTGGGCTCTCTTCTTTTGGTATGACTTGGTAGGATTCTCCCCTGGAGTTTGTTAATTCTTACTTTCATAGAGATGTTATGGGACTTCCCAACTTTCGATTTCGTTGATCGGTAGTTTTCCTAGTTTTTTTTGGTTTTGATGGTGTTCTTGTTTGAGAGGTTTTGGTTTATGTCCCCCTCTCTCTTATCTCTTTTTCTTTTTTATGGAATTGGCCTCATTTTTTCGAGGTTTTATCAAAAAAAAAAAACATAAGCTTCTGCAATTCACATATGTTAAGACTTGCAGTCATACAATATATGTTAATGTGTATTAACAAGATAAAACATACATCAAGCCCTACTGAATGTTTCTAAAACCAGAAACTCAAGCAACTTACTGGATGGCTCATAATTTTGCTTGAACCATATCATCATGCTTAATATGATTTAAAGCCATCTGATAGCAAGTATAAAATCAAATACAAAATGGTAATTTTCAAAATTAAACAATAAGGCTGCAGCAAACAAAAATCTGAAAATACCTCAAGGCTTTATTTATAATAATAAACTGTCATTACAAATAAGTTGTGACAATAAATCACAACTGAAAAATTACAAGAACTCAAAACCAAAATATTTTAATGTGTCTCCCACTGGACTAACTACCATTGTACCTAAACATCTAAATTAGGCAAAACTCCAATGCTTTCTATATGCTTTTGAAAAGTAGCTACTGACAATGCCTTTGTGAAAGGATCTACAAACTGTGAGTTAGTGTCAATACTCAAAATAGCTATCTCACCATGCTTTACCCTCTCTCTAACACTGTAATACTTCAAGTCAATGTGTTTGAAATTATTTGACCTCTTATTGTTCTTGCCGAAGAAGACAGCAGCCTCATTATCACAATAAATATCAAGTGTGCCAGTCACTACGTGACTTAATATCTTGGTTTGCATTAGAAAATTTCTGATCCAAAGCCCTTCACACACAGCCTCATATACTGCAATAAATTCAGCTTGCATAGTGGAGGTTGTGACCAAAGTTTGCTTCATTGTTTTCCAAACAACTGCCCCACCTGCTAGCATAAACACATAACCACAAGTTGACTTCTGGATAAGTCCTTGCAAAATCAAAATCTGAAAATCCAACGAGTTTCAAATCTTCCACTTGTTTGTACACAAGCATATGACTTTTAGTTTTCTGCAGGTATCTCAATACTTTCTTTCCAGCTACCCAATGTTCATGGTCTGGGTCAGATTGGAATCTGGATAAAATTCCAACAGCAAAGGACGAGTCAGGTCTAGTGCAGACCTGAGAATACATAAGACTTCCAACAAGTCTTGCATAAGGCTTAGACTCCATGCTTTCCTTTTCAACATCATTCTTAGGACTTTGTTTCTTGGTCAGCTTGTCACCCGTGGACATAGGAACCTCTCCAGATGCACACTTCTCCATACTAAACCTTTCAAAATCTTAGTGATGTAGTTCTATTGAGATAATCCCAGTAACTTTCGTGACCTATCCCTTTTGATCTCAATTCCTAGTACATAAGATGCCTCTCCTAAATCTTTCATGTCAAAATTCTTTGACAGAAAGCTTTTGGTGTCCTTAAGCAGCTTTAGATTACTGCTTGCCAAAAGTATGTCTACATACAGTACCAAGAAAATAAAATGATTCCCAACTGTTTTCAAATACACACACTCATCCACAAGGTTCTTTGTAAATCCAAAAGAAGAAATTACAAAATCAAACTTCTTATACCACTACCTAGAAGCTTGTTTTAGGCCATATATTGATTTTCTTAACTTGCAGACTAAGTTTTCATTTTCAGCTTCAATAAACCCTTCTGGTTGCTTCATGTAGATCACTTCATCAAGTTCACCATTTAAGAATGCAGTTTTAACATCCATTTGGTGCAGCTCCTTATCAAAATGAGCTACTAAGGCCATGATTATCCTAAAAGAGTCTTTACTGGAGACAAGAGAGAATGTCTCAGTAAAATCAATGCCCCCTTTTTGTGTGAACCCTTTGGCAACAAGCCATGCCTTGTGCCTCTCAATATTACCAGCTACATCTCTTTTTGTTTTGAAAACCCAATTACCACCTATAGGTCTCTGATTAGGGTCAGGCTGGACTAATTCCCAAACTTCATTTTTATTCATGGATTCAATTTCTGCCTCCATTGCCATCTTCCATTCAGTTGATTCTAGACTTTCTATGGCTTGAATAAAAGTTGTTGGATCATTGTCTTATGCACAATCTAGTTCGATTTCTTGTTCTTGAAGATAAACAATATAGTCACTGTCTTTCCCCCCCCCCCCCCAATAAGTTTGGTTTTCTTACTCTCTGTGATCTTCTAGGTTCAGGATTTACAAGATTTAGCTGAGCTATGGGATGGTTTTCAGGTTCCTCAAGAAGCGGTGGATCATGCATAACTGCAGGTTCAGCTTGAACTTCATCAAGTTGCATTTCCTGATCAATTACTTGATCTTGTGCATCTTGGTTTTATGTAACTTTTTCAGCTGCTAATGTTTCAGTTTCTAAAGGTAATGACACTGCTATATTCTCATTTGTCACTGTAATACCCCGAAAATTTCGATACTATTTTTATAAAATAGGTCGTGAAATTTGAAATGAAATGGTGTGATTTCATATTTTTAGGGGTTTTCGTCGTAAAACGATAATTACGTCGGTAATTATAAGTTACACAAGGTTAATTAAGGTAACTTTTTATCCGTTGATAATCTGGGAAAACTTCCTTCATGAAAGTTGTAGAGCTCGTCGAATCGAGTTCGTAGGAAATTGGTTCATCGAAAACGGACATCGTATGAACAAGTTATGGCCCTCGGAAGTTTGACAATTTTCTATAAAAAGGATTTTGGGTTTTACTATTCACCAAAAAATCAGAAATCCCCCAGAAAATTACTGTTCACGCCGTGAACAGTAACCCGATTTTCTTCCGGCCATTTCTCCCTCCTCCGGCGACCGATTTGCATGAGACTTGTCTCAATCTCTTCTTCTCTTCGTCCTCTTCGATTCTATACTAGTTTCATTCATTGATTTTCAGTATAAAAAGAGAAATCAAGAAAAGAAAAATGGAGAAAACGCTGCCGAACTGTTCATCCGTTTCTGGGCAAGTTTCCGGCCAAATCGAGTCACCTTAACTACTGGGCTTTATAGCACTTGTCAGGGGCTTTCCAGCAACATAAAATACGCCTCAATCGGAGTTCGGACGAAGGAGAATTTTGGATTTGAAATCCTAGGGTTTTGGAGCTATCGAGGTAAATTCGAGACTTTCTACTTTAAATTGGCCCTTGTGGCAGTTATGAAAGTTGTTGCTGGTAATGTGTAGAACATTGTGTTAAAATTTCAAGGCAATCGGAGAAGTTTGACCGGCTGCTGGCCACCGTCGGTGGCGGCGCGTGGCGGCGCGTCCGGCCAGTTCCCGGAGCAATTCTTTGCTCCGTTGTGCTTAGTTCGTCGATACGAACAAGTTTCTTGTTTTAAGTTTTGTCAAATTCGGTCGTTTGATCGATGATCAATTAACCCGATTTATCGGATCGTACGATTTACGATTCGAGAGATCCGACCGTCCGATGATCATCAAATTTGATCGTATGGTTAATATTGTTATTATAAGCATGTTGTACGGTTGGATTGTTGAAATTGAACCGTTTGATCAATGATCAATTAAGCAATGGTTATGGATCGTTAGATCCGTGATGATCCGACCGTTGGATCATCACCATTTTTGGATATGATGATAGGATGCTAGAAATAAGCATGTTGATGGATTTTGGAAGTTTCGGATTTTGTGTGGGACCCGTTGATGAATAGTAGACGTGGGACCCACGTTAACTGACGGTTGACTTTTGGTTAAACTGTCCCGAATTATGGTTATTGATGTCTAAGTGACATTGAGGAATAATGTAACGTTTTGGGAAACTATGATATGCTAAATGGAAAATTGCATGTTCATAGGTATTTTGGAATCATGAAGCAATTGGCTAGAACTCGTCGATTCCGGGTTACTATTTGAAGACGCAGCAGGAATTAGAGGTGAGTGAATCTCACGATGTTTTTATATATATATGAATATTAATTCATATTGTGTTGTTTGTGAAAATAAATGATTACATTCATTTAAATGATTTTGTGATATACAATTAAATAAATAATTTAATTGATATATCGGCTTTGTGAAATTGGTGTTAAAACAATATTTGAAAATTATTCATTTTATTGTTTTGATTTGTGGATTTTGTGGGAACACAACATTTCAAAAATATGATATTGTGTTTGCCTATTTGAATGATTTTGTACAAACGGACTGTCCTGGGGACAAAGTAAATGGGTGAAAAATGGTAGCCCATCAGTTAGAGCTCTAGACTGCATATCCACGTATCCAAGTGTTCTTCGAAAACAAAGATGAACACTTTACGTAATGAAGGAGAATACATTGGTATTCTGGCTTTATTCCGTCGCTAAAGGATACTATGTAATGAAGGAGAATACATTGGTATTCTGGCTTTATCCGTCGTGTGGAATATTAATAAAGGATGGGAAAAATGGTACTCTCGCTTTATTCGTCCGTGTTGTTTTTGAAATAATGATTTATTAAAAGGAGAAGAAAAATGGTATTCTCGCTTTTAATCATTTGAAGATGAATTTGGTTTTGTGTGAGTAAAGATCGAGGGTTTATATTATTTAACATACTGGATTACCCTGGTATTAACATACACGTTTATGGGGCGTGTGGGGTTAAAATACGTGTTATGGGACACGTAGGTTCAGTATATTAGATAATACGAATCTTCCGGATTGGAAATGGAAACTTTGGTTTATAAACGATTCTTTGAAAAACAAAAGAATTCAGTTTTGGGTAAATGTGTTTCGGTGTGAGTAAAACTTAGATCACTCATACCAGCTTCGTAAGCTGACCGGGTTTGTTGATATAACCCGGTACACTATTCCACGGTGTAGGGTTTAATCGTGCAGGTTAGGTAAGCTGAGTAGCTTGAAGAATTGGTCGGTAAACAGTTATCGACAGAAGTATTATTGTTTAGACTTCCGCTATTTAACGCTTCGTACTCTGAAGATTTATTTATGTAATAATTGATGTATCAATTTATTGTATAAATATTTGGTATGTAATATTCGGCTCTTGTATTGAGTTTGAATTTACATTGTTGGGCATGGAGTATGTTTGATGTACTCGAATTAAAAGAAAAAAATTCTAGTGCATATTTGTATTTGATATTCCATGTAGTCACGTTCCCGAAATGATTTGTAATTAAGGGCAAAATGCCTTATTAATTGATTTGAAAATCGGGGCGTGACATAACATGTTCAAGAAGTAGTGAATTTCTAAACAAACTTCCAATACATATTGAATTAGATAACACACATATTCATTACTCAACATAGCATTACATACATCACCAAATCATCACAACATCACATATGGACTAAGGCACACAACCCTAGTCCTCAACCAAGGGAACTACTCACTATCCATGAAAGTACATATCTTGATCAACATGAATTTGAATCTAAATACAAGTAAAAGATAGTTATTATATTACATTAAGGATAATTGTGACAAGTCCACATTGATTCTAACAGTATATGAAACATCAGACATGTGTCTCTAATCCATGTTGTCTAATATACTTTGCTTTATGCAAGCGTACATACGTTTTCAAAAATAGGGGTGTATCAATTAAAACTGGGATTGTCTTATTTGTATGTATTTTACATACAAATTAGGTTTCTAATCACTAGAATAATATTAATCCAATGGTTATTTAGTGTCTTTAATCCATGTTTGTGTGTTTCGAATGTGATTTATGAAAGGGATTTATATATGGTGCAAAAGGACGCATTTGGAGGCTTTTAGTGCATTTTTGAAGAGAAGACGAAAAGTCAACCGGTTGACCTAAAGTCAACACGTGGTCAACCATAAATTTAGAGTGTCAAAGTGTCAAAAATCAAGTAATGGAAGTGAACCACAAGAATATTTCGGAGAATCAACCAAGAAACCGAAAAGTCCAAGTTTTTGCCCAAGAAGTCAAACCGGGTCAAGTCTGGTTAACTCCGAAGTCAACATAAAAAAGTCAAGCTTGTGACTCATCATAAAAGGCTCCCAAAATTAGCTAGGAATGTTCCATGTGTTCTTGGTGGTTTTTGAATATGATATCATTCTTTGATTATTCCATATTCTTCTTTTAGAAGAATTGACACTTGTCCTCACCAAATCTTCCCCTTGTCTTATACCCTTTGACTTTGTATTTTCTATTTTGTTTTCTGATTTTTATAGGCTTTTACTTCATTGTCATTTACCAAATTTTTCTCCCTCACTCCACCTAACTTTCTTTTAGGGTAGTCAAGCCATTTTACCTCCTTTTCTCCTACATTTCTAGCCCTTAGATCCTTAAGAATTAATCCTAGCCTTCCCTCCTTAGCCTAGGTATATAGCTTAGTGTTTGCCTCATTTAGGTCATCAATCAGCTGAGCCATCACCCCCATTCTCTTTCCTTTTCCTCTCTCTTTTCCTTTTATTTTTTCCCACACTTTCGGGTTCGACCGGTCGATCAGTATACATCGATCCGTCGACTCTGTACGCTATCCACTTTCTTCCACCATTTTCTGCACCTTCCCATCTCTTTTCCCAAAACTTCCTTCACCAGATATCTTTGTCACATCCCCCTTTATATCATCAACCACTTTCTTGCTGGAGATCATCACTTAATCTACCAAGGATATCACCAATCTCAAGGAGCTTTAAGATAGAGCAAGAAGAAGGAGAGAAGAGAAGAAAGAAGGTACTCACTATCCATGGAAGTATACATCTTGATCAACATGAATTTGAATCTAAATAAAAGTAAAAGTAGATGAATTTGAATTTGAATCTTAACCCTATCTACTTTTACTTGTATTTAGATTCAAATTCATGTTGATCAAGATATGTACTTTCATGGATAGTGAGTAGTTCCCTTGGTTGAGGACTAGGGTTGTGTGCCTTAGTCCATATGTGATGTTGTGATGATTTGGTGATGTATGTAATGCTATGTTGAGTAATGAATATGTGTGTTATCTAATTCAATATGTATTGGAAGTTTGTTTAGAAATTCACTACTTCTTGAACATGTTATGTCACGCCCCGATTTTCAAATCAATTAATAAGGCATTTTGCCCTTAATTACAAATCATTTCGGGAACGTGACTACATGGAATATCAAATACAAATATGCACTAGAATTTTTTTCTTTTAATTCGAGTACATCAAACATACTCCATGCCCAACAATGTAAATTCAAACTCAATACAAGAGCCGAATATTACATACCAAATATTTATACAATAAATTGATACATCAATTATTACATAAATAAATCTTCAGAGTACGAAGCGTTAAATAGCGGAAGTCTAAACAATAATACTTCTGTCGATAACTGTTTACCGACCAATTCTTCAAGCTACTCAGCTTACCTAACCTGCACGATTAAACCCTACACCGTGGAATAGTGTACCGGGTTATATCAACAAACCCGGTCAGCTTACGAAGCTGGTATGAGTGATCTAAGTTTTACTCACACCGAAACACATTTACCCAAAACTGAATTCTTTTGTTTTTCAAAGAATTGTTTATAAACCAAAGTTTCCATTTCCAATCCGGAAGATTTGTATTATCTAATATACTGAACCTACGTGTCCCATAACACGTATTTTAACCCCACACGCCCCATAAACGTGTATGTTAATACCAGGGTAATCCAGCATGTTAAATAATATAAACCCTCGATCTTTACTCACACAAAACCAAATTCATCTTCAAATGATTAAAAGCGAGAATACCATTTTTCTTCTCCTTTTAATAAATCATTATTTCAAAAACAACACGGACGAATAAAGCGAGAGTACCATTGTTCCCCTCCTTTATTAATATTCCACACGACGGATAAAGCCAGAATACCAATGTATTCTCCTTCATTACATAGTATCCTTTAGCGACGGAATAAAGCCAGAATACCAATGTATTCTCCTTCATTACGTAAAGTGTTCATCTTTGTTTTCGAAAAACACTTGGATACGTGGATATGCAGTCTAGAGCTCTAACTGATGGGCTACCATTTTTCACCCATTTACTTTGTCCCCAGGACAGTCCGTTTGTACAAAATCATTCAAATAGGCAAACACAATATCATATTTTTGAAATGTTGTGTTCCCACAAAATCCACAAATCAAAACAATAAAATGAATAATTTTCAAATATTGTTTTAACACCAATTTCACAAAGCCGATATATCAATTAAATTATTTATTTAATTGTATATCACAAAATCATTTAAATGAATGTAATCATTTATTTTCACAAACAACACAATATGAATTAATATTCATATATATATAAAAACATCGTGAGATTCACTCACCTCTAATTCCTGCTGCGTCTTCAAATAGTAACCAGGAATCGATCAACGTACGCACGTGTCACCTCTTGTAAACACCTAAGATTATGCAATATCCAATTAGCATAATACACTTCCAAAATAATTCAAATGTTCCTCATACGTCTCTTACGACATCGGAACTATTAAATCGAGACCATTTGACCAAAAGTCAACCGTCGGTCAATGTGGGTCCCACGTCTACTATTCATCAACGGGTCCCACACGAAATCCAAAACTTTCAAAATCCAACCACATGCTTATTTCTAGCATCCTAACATCATATCCAAAAATGGTGATGATCCAACGGTCGGATCATCACGGATCTAACGATCCATAATCATTGCATAATTGATCGTTGATCAAACGATATAATTTCAATAATCCAACGGTCCAACAAGCTTATAATCACAATACTAACCCTACGATCAAATTTCATGATCATCAGACGGTCGGATCTCTCGAATCGTAAATCGTACGACCGATAAATCGGGTTAATTAACCATCGGTCAAACGACCGAATTTGACAAAAGTCAAAACACGAAAGTTGTTCGTATCGACGAACCAAGTCAAACGGAGCAAGGCACTGCTCCTGGACCGGCCGGACGCACCGCCCACGCGCCGCCGCCGGCGGTGGTCAGACGCCGGAGAAAAGTTCTCCGATTGACACCAAATTTTACCAGCATGTACATCTCAACAATCCCAACAAGTTTAGTAACTACCTCAAAGTCTGGATCGGAGTGTAAGTGGCCGGAATCGGTGTCGGTAGGTTTTAGATCCCAAAAAGTGCAAAGTTTCGTTCCCGCCGATCTAGGCCGTGCCGCCGTGATCCACCACCATGGGGAGGTTTCTGGAGAGGAGGGGAGCAAAACCCAACTTGTCCCGACGTCGGAGGTGGCCGGAAAATGGAAATCCGATCGGGTTGTGAAACCCGCGATCGGTGACTTCCGATCGGGCTACTTCCGGCACGATTCGCCGGAGGGGAAGGACAAGGGTCGACCGCCGACGTCCATCTGAGCCGGTCTGGGCCGGCTCCGTCGCTAGTGGTGGCCTGACGCGCCCGCACGCGCCGGGTCGGGTTGCGGGTCGCCGGCGGGTATTCGGGTCTGAGGGAGAGAATTCCGGAAGTTTCCGGAATTTTCCGGGTATTTTCTGATTTTTATGAAAATTACCCCATATTTATACACTTTCGACCAAACTTCCGAGGGCCATAACTTCTTCATACGATGTCCGTTTTCGGTGAACCAAATTCCTACGAACTCGATTCGACGAGTTCTACAACTTTCATGAAGGAAGTTTTCCCAAATTCTCAACGGATAAAAAGTTACCTTAATTAACCTTGTGTAACTTATAATTACCACCGTAATTATCGTTTTACGACGAAAACCTCTAAAAATATGAAATCACACCATTTCACTTCAAATTTCACGACCTATTTTATAAAAATAGTATGGAAATTTTCGGGGTATTACATGTTATCTAATCTATTTTGATGTGAATGTGTGAGCTCGGTAACCTTGCACATTTTAGGCAATTGGTAACATGCATGATGAGCTTTGATAACGTACTCTTGAATAATTCTTTTAATTCATGGGCTATATTTCTTCATTCACCTTGGTGATGAAGAGTTCGCATCACCCTAATTAATATGGCTTGAGAATACATTAGCAAGAATCTATTCTCATATCCATAGCATGGATGAAATGTGAGGATTATTTTATGAGTTTGCCTTGATTGAGTGCCTAATCTTGTTGCATTATTCCTCTAATTATTGACTATGGCTAATCAATTAAAGAGTCATTCATTGACATAGCATGAGATGAAAGATACCGTGGAGAGACATGGTCATTTATCCATAACATGGGAAGGATATGGTGCTTGATTCATAATTCACATATGCATGCATACGTAATTATAAAATCACACATCATTGTGGACTTTGGTTAACCCAAAACCCCAATCATTTTCTCAAATCTTGCATTACTATTACTTAACTTGCATTTCTTTGTTGCATTTAATTCCTCTTACAAAAACCCCAAAAACTGCAAACTACTTTCACATGTGTGCATATATACTCATTTCATATTGT